>CM059187.1:93682140-94129640 GCA_030323885.1 Branchipolynoe longqiensis
ATATGCATTAATTAGACCAAAAATGTCAAAACAAACCCCAATTTTGAACTAAAAGTCCCATAATAGTAAAAAATAAGACAGTTTATAGAAAAATGATGAAAACAACCACGAGAGGCCAAAATCGCCGTACCCTGCGTTCGTCACTGTTGTTTTGACTTCTCCATAGACAGGAGATGTATTAATTTAACGAAATATGCTAAAATAAACCCTAGTTTTGAATTAAAAAAAACAAAAATAAGACATTTTAAACAGAAAACACTGAATATGATTGTGAAGACCGATCTTATGGCCTTTACGTCCTACCCTATGCATGGTTCCTCCAACGACGATGTCTGTTTGGTGTCTTGCATAATCCAGAGAACATATGAAGTTACAGATGGAAAAATAAAAGAATTTGTACTACAAGTTAGAAATCTCAAAAAGATGAGATTAAAAGCCAGAACAAGTGGTGAGCAAAATAAGTGAAATACACAGTAATATCAGTTGATATTAGTGTTTCTTTAACTTATTTCATTTTCCTAATATATTTATATATATATACGCTTGTAAATTTAGACAATTTTGGAAATTAGTTTATGTTTACAAAATAAATTAATAGATGCCTAAAAGTGTAAAAAGACCACTTTTAGAGATTACATTAATGTATACTAAATAAATTAATAGAAGCCTAAAAGTGTAAAAAGACCACAAGTAAAATTGAAAAGGTAGAGTAATAATTAAAAAACAAAAAACAAAAAAAAACAGAGCAGCACATAGCAAACCCGACCAAACAGTCTGAGATTTACTGAACTACTGCCCTAATGCTCCAAAGACGCTTCTGACGTCGCCTCCTGTGCCAGCGACGCGCGTCGTCGCTAGGAAACGATGGAACTAAGAAAAACATGCGGCTAGCGCAAGCAAACTGCGAAGATTCACTAAAAATAGGCCGGCATTTAATGTCGGAGAACCGCAGCAGCAATTTTAATTTAAAACTCTAACCAAATATAATGCACGTATAGCCTAGTATCGGGATAGCTAGTCCACGTCCTGTACGCCTCCTCCAGTCGGAGCGACACAAGGGTACGCCATTATTGTGCATCTAACGCTCCTCAGGCCACGATTTGCGCAGATGTTTTAACCGCGGATTCAAGGCTCGCCCCTCGCTGGTTGTTTAAACTACTAATTAATTAAGGCTAGCCGCAAAATATAACAAGTATACCACGTGGGTCAAGTCACCATTCGCAATGATGCTGCCCCGGTACGCCGTAAACTATCAATATCACGTCATGGAGCATGAAGACAGTGACCGTGCATCACTGTCAACTCTACCTGAATAATCTATAAAAAAAAATTTAAACAATTTCTAAGCATACAGAAGTGAACTAAAAGGTATTACACTCCTTACTATCCTGGTCACGGCACCAGTTTAACCGTCGGGCTATTCCACCCCCGCTTAAGGCGACCCTACGTGTTAATATAAATAATTGTTTCCATGTGAATGACTTGTGCCTCCTGCAGCCGGTTGTCTGTCACCCTGCCAGCCTGACCCTTGACTAGCATTGCCCGAGGTGGAGAGTTCGACTCCTGACAGACCATTGGCAGAAGGCCCTTAATTAAATAAGATTATAGAGCAATCCAAATAGCAATCTGAAGTTGACCATAGCGGTTAATAATATAAGTCTGGAGGACAGTAAGGAATGCAAGGAACGTTCATGTCACTTCTTAGGAGCTCACCATTTTATTCTTACCTCTTACTAACAGAATGAATTGATCAATATAACTTATGTTATTATTTAAATATAGTTCAACAGTGGAATGTATGTTATAAGTCAAATCCCCTCCCATATAATTAAGTTAAATAAGTTTGGAATTTCCATAATAAAGGCCTAAATCTCGGCTAAAACATCGGAGCGTGCAAAAACACGTCCGATGGGTCTGGCTCCGAAGGCCCGACCTTCTATCGTTGCTAGGATAGTCACAATCGACGTATCCAAGCAACGCTTTACAGCAGGGAACCCTGCCTCGCAAAATGCGCGCCCTTGCTAGGATAGTCACAATTGACGTATCCAAGCAACGCTTTACAGCAGGGAACCCTGCCTCGCAAAATGCGCGCCTGTGCAAAATGCGCGCCTGCGCAAAATGCGCGCCTGCGCAAAATGCGCGCCCGCGCAAAATGCGCGCCCGCGCAAAATGTGAGCCCGCGCAAAATGGGGTCGAGCAGTCTCGCCCACTTCACAGCCTCCCCAGACGAACAACAGGAACTGATGTTCGTCTAAGAAAGGAAAAGTGGGAGAGACTACCAGGGTTCGCGGCTGTAGCAATAAATAATAAGCGTAATCGCGACCCCGCTTGATCCACGACCATATGGTGTGGAATGCGAGGCCCCGCATACTTCCTTCTTGTTGTGTAATTTTTTCGATTTGAGACAAGCCAGCTCTCTGGTCAACAATTTCAGTATTTCACAAGAAATATGTTTCTACTTAAATTCCTTCAAAAACAGTTTTGAATCATTACTTGATAAAATTGAAACTACCAGAATCGACCTTCAATTCTGGTACCGGCCCAATTAAAAATACTGACCCTGTCGTAGCTGAATACCCTGCCAGTCAGTCTGGCAATGAAAGAAACTCCACTAGTCACTCGTCATCTGTACCATTGCACACCATCCAATATCACAACCCTTTATAACACACTCCACCATTTTAACACTTGTGACCACGCATGTACTACTAACCCCAAGAATTTGGGTCATGGTCCCCCAAGAAAATTCCTAGCCCTGTTCCCATGATGAAGAGCTATGGTCAAGAGAGAGTTTGTCTCCTCGCCGTAGCCTATACTCTGGAAACTCATTATCGCAGTGCTCTGTAAAAGCTATCTATGGCTGGCCGATGTATCCATAGTGTATATCCTATCTCAGTACGTATCACTCCTTATGCTTAAAGTGAAGGTCATTTGGAATGCTCGATAGACGCAGCAACGGCTAACCTCGAGATGATATGTATACAGGTCTCTCTAATGACAGGGTCACCGTCCCTTGTTTTTTTACTCTTCAAAATTCACACCTTTGACTAGTCTATACAATGACTACTATACAATGACTACATTGTAACCAAAGCCGGAAATTCCCGAAGGAAGTCCGCTTTTGGTTCACACAAAAACAATCTACGGTGCTATTCAAGCGCAAACTCAACCATTGGTAATTTACACTTCAACCAAAGCCGGAAATCCCTAAAGGAACTCCGCTTTTGGGTGACACAAAAACAATTTACGGCGCCACCGAAGGGCGCACCAGACCATTTGTTCTTTTTTAAAATTTTTTTTTTTTTAGGGGAAGTGCTCCATTAAGTAATTTAAGTACAATTTTCGCCTCTGAGGGAGATCAAATAAGGGCGACAATTAATGTTTGTCGGGTCAAACCCAATGAAGGCCAAAACACGTACCGACGCGCACGGTCGTGCGAGACGAAACTGTACCCAAAGTAAATGTGACCATAAGTAAATGTGTGCATTTGTCAGTTTGCCCACAGCCTGATTCGCAAAAGTTGTACTTTTTCGCCAATATGCGCATGCGCATATATTTCTTCTTGTAGCAATGGGATAATACTGGAGGGACACATTACTGGTTTGATGGCCGGTGGGCCCCGCATATATAAAAATACTCCTCACCGGATTACTATTGGGCACCGCATCCAATTAATGATACTCCCGACCGTAGCGGCTTTAGGCATCGTATGCCGGCAGTCTCCCTTAGATTGGGCCCCGCATACCGACACACTCCTTACCAGGTAATGTCTCTACTCGCAGTGTGTCCCCTTATTTGCACCGTCACATTATCTAGTCTGATCTACATCACTGGTTTGATGGCCGGTGGGCCCCGTATATATAAAAATACTCCTCACCGGATTACTATTGGGCACCGCATCCAATTAATGATACTCCCGACCGTAGCGTCTTTAGGCATCGTATGCCGGCACACTCCCTTAGATTGGGCCCCGCATGCCGTCACACTCCTTACCAGGCAATGCTTGTCAGCGGGTTTTGCGCCACTGCGCATATATACCCGTTTCTTCCATATGTGATACATTCGGCTTGGCGAGCCACTAAATGCGAATCCAAGCAGCGATCCTGCGTGCCTTCTGCATCGACAGGTCAAGGCCGGAGTTTCTTACTCTCTGAGCTCTGTGTGGTATGTGTTTTGGTGGTGTAGGTGTATGGTGTGTGTCTGTGGTGTGGGTGTAGGTGTGTGGTGTGGGTGTAGATGTATGGTGGGGGGTTTAGGTGTGTGGTTGGGGTGTCAGGGGTACCAACCAAAGCATTACAGAGACCGGCATGAGTCGCCATATGGCGAGAGACTCAAACAATTTAAACATATTTACACCTATACACACTTTGGTCTAGTGGTCGGGTATGAAGGGGATATAATTGTTGCATGGGTAAACCGTTTCCAAAATACTTTACCTATAATAGAATTTGGAATAATCCCTACCCTTCCACACGACCAAACAATTCATATTAACATTTTACTCTTATCCCTAATGTACATGTATGATTAACTAGTGGTTATCCCCAGAGATCACGGCTAGTTACTTCTACAATTTTAAATGGTTAAATTTTATGTTTAATTTGATTGAATGTGTATGTCTATTTCCCCATAAATTAGTTTTAGGCCTATATTCTAGAAAATTTTGAAAACCAAGCTGGTGCCCTCAGAGAGAAGAACCGGTTCAGTAAATGATTGTTAAGCTTCATAGTTTAGAGACATACATATTCAATGCTCATTTTGAATCAGTTTAACCATGAAGAATATATTCACCAGTTCAACCATGAAGAACATTCCCTTCGCACGTATCTAAAATAAATTTGCTGTCTAATCCCCTGGCAGTAGTTGGACCCACCGTTAACCAACCTATTTCCCCAACAACATGGGGAGCCACAAATAACACATAATACAAACATAACACCTATATCCACCATTTAATAATTTAGTCAAGTGGTTGGTTATGAAGAGGTGTCTACAATTACCTTAATAAAACAGTTAGAAATGTTCTAGTTTACACAGATAAAATTTTGAACATTCCTGTGTCCTTCCAGATGACCAAATATAAACATTTGCTATATTTTAGTGCCAGTTTTTTATATTCACTATAATAGGTGTACCAACCACAGGCTGTTTCCCTCTGGAAGAAAGCAGCCCGGGGAAAATTGCTATTATTTTGATAATTAAAACAAATTGTAGAATGTTCACATATATGTTTACTCTCATAGAAACCTGGTTAGTTTGATTTTTATTTAAATTTAAGTTTAGGGTTAATATGTTCCAATTTGATTTGGCCCCATCCCCCTGTGTACCAGTTTAACCGTGAAGGCTTGCAGTTTACTGGCCTTAATATATGGTACCATACAAGCAACGCGAGTACTCAGAGCACTCACAATAAACACAATGAATTTTTTTTTTAGACATATAATTTACTTTACCCCATTACAATATTATAGAAATTTAACCACTCCCTGTAGTATAGTGAAAATACAACGGACCAGTGGTGGCCGTACAGTGGCATACACATAAACAGACGCGTAATGAATGCAAGGCACAATAACTCAAGGAGTAATGTAAAGAAGCTGATTAACATTATGGTGATACAAACAACCAATGCCTCCATCACAATTCCACTAATATTTAATTACAAGGTTAATCATGCCAGCTATTGGTGGTTCAGCTATGGCCATGACCAACAATAGATTTACATACAGAATAATTCAACAATTCATGTACAGATAATAATATCGCTTTGGTGAGTCATATTACTTGGCTACTTGTATAATGATACTTTAAATTTACATGTCTAGCACAGTAGAATGCATATAATATATGGTAAGATAACATTCTACATGTATCTATATTAATGGATATACAAAAGTCAACAGTAATTTTGGAATTACAAGTAACATTAATAGCTTAATAATGCCAAAAATACGAAATAATAGAAACACGACGAAAACGGTCGAATAATATCGAAATCGTCGTCATATTCCTTTAATATAAACCAAAAACGATTCGGAATGCATGAATATGAATGAATATAACACAAATAAATCAAATGTGGGTTAAAAGTAATTTTAAATATTACATAAAAGCTGTCTGGATTATTCAAACGAATCAAGTCTTCCAATCCTCCAAAAGATACCCTGTTGCCAGATAACTGCAATTTGTTTATCAGTCTCTTAGTAACCATGCGCAAATTGTTGATGGAAACAGCCACTGACACGCCCCGGCACCAGTTTAACCGTCGGGCTATTCCACCCCCGCTTAAGGCGAGCCTAACGTGTTAATATAAATAATTGTTTCCATGTGAATGACTTGTGCCTCCTGCCGCCGGTTGTCTGTCACCCTGCCAGCCTGACCCTTGACTAGCATTGCCCGAGGTGGAGAGTTCAACTCCTGACAGACCATTGGCAGAAGGCCCTTAATTAAATAAGATTATAGAGCAATCCAAATAGCAATCTGAAGTTGACCATAGCGGTTAATAATATAAGTCTGGAGGACAGTAAAGAATGCAAGGAACGTTCATGTCACTTCTTAGGAGCTCACCATTTTATTCTTACCTCTTACTAACAGAATGAATTTAGCAATATAACTTATGTTATGATTTAAATATAGTTCAACAGTGGAATGTATGTTATAAGCCAAATCCCCTCCCATATAATTAAGTTAAATAAGTTTGGAATTTCCATAATAAAATCCTAAATATCGGCTAAAACATCGGAGCATGCAAAAACACGTCCGATGGGTCTGGGTCCGAAGGCCCGACCTTCTATCGTTGCTAGGATAGTCACAATTGACGTATCCAAGCAACGCTTTACAGCAGGGAACCCTGCCTCGCAAAATGCGCGCCTGTGCAAAATGCGCGCCCGCGCAAAATGCGCGCCTGCGCAAAATGAGGTCGAGCAGTCTCGCCCACTAGACTAGCTTATTCTGCCAACATGACAATGTGCATTCAAGGTGTCTATAGAACGTGTTACTTAAGAATATGGGAGCCGACTTTGGAGGGCACACTTGGGATGAGGAACAGTGGCGCCACCTGGAGGGTACTATAGCAACAAAATGCTCCCATGACTTTATGAGTTAGAAACCTGCGAACTCAATAGAACACAATAGACTACATCACGGTTCCGACTGTGCATGCGCTGAAAACGGCGTTGGGAGCAAAGCAAAGGCGTACGGCCATTGTGTTTACCGATACGCATAGGGCAAAACTGGCATTTGATTCAAAATAAATAGCACTCTATAACAATTTGGCACAAACATGGAAGGAAGGATGCAATATAATAATATTAAGGAATATGTTTAAGACACAACTCTCCATAATTAAGCATTTTGAGCTAAGAAACATACAATTTCAGTCACTTTAAAAGCTGATGTTTATATCACAATTGATGAGCCAGAAGTAATTATTGTTCTAAATATTAAAATGTCAAATGTGTCAACAAAAACTTCTTTCAAAGAAATATATAACCAATATCTGATTAACCCTATGCATTTTCTATTTCTACATATCTCATTAACCATAGGATATAAATAAAAACATGAATACAATAAATATAACTGACTCTGGCTATGGCTCTAACACTAGTCTGAATGCCTAGATTTGTCTAAATCTAAATGCACATGTCAGAACATGTGCTGATTATATTGATGTAAATGCAATGCTGCATAAAAGATTAATATCTTAATTTATTATATATATTTTTTTAGTTGGTATTCTATGTTTCAAACAAGAGCTGAGATGAGCTGAAACTAGCACATTTCATAGCTGCACTCAGTGTATTAGTATGTGCCATGTGCTTCTCGCGGTTTGGTTTTGCTCTGACGCATCCCACATTGCACCATGCCGCTGGAACCGTGATGTAGTATATAACTGAATAAGCAAACCAACTAATGCTCGTGTATTTATTTCATAGTAAGTATCTTCCTTACTAATTCACTGATTTGAATATTTACTATATATATATATATATATGTATTTGAACAGATGTATACATAATTTGTTAGAAAAAAGGGAAGATGGAGAAAATGTTTTTTTTAAAGTCTAGAACCATGCGATACCACAAAATGCCTATACACTGACTGCATGATACTTTCATCAAACTGGAATTGTATGTAGTTACTACTACAGCTGATATTTCAATTATAATATGCATAATACTTTTATATCAAACCGGATTTGCATGCAGTTCCTATTACAGCTGATCCTTTCATTTATGTATCAAGGAATTGAAGTGTATGGCCGGAAGACCAGTGCTCTGGCACTGACAAGCGATGTTAGTCAATGAATAAAATACAGTTTTCCTTTTTTTCTAAGACATATATATATATTTTGTTAGAAATTCCAATACCTTTTGACCCTGGCAGGAGGTGATTTTCGTTTCAACTAATTTAAAACTTGCAAATGAGCAATTTCATATTATGCCTATCAAAATAGTCGGCATATCAGTATATATATATACATATGAAGTGGGCGAGACTACTTGACCGGTGGAAATGCGGGCCTGGGCTGATTAGCTCGCATTATGAAATGCGGGCTACTCACCAGAGTCGCATTTACCGCCATTTGCCGGGCCGGGTTCACTGCTGTTAAGTGTTGCTAGGATACTCCAATGTGACTTTCCTAGCAACGGTGGAAGGTCGGGCGTTCAGACCCAGACCCATCGGACGTGTTTTTGCACACTCTGATATTTTAGCCGAGATTTAGGCTCTTATTGTCGAAATTCCAAACTTATTTAACTTCATTATATGGGAAGGGTTTGACTCGTGCGGATCTGACTTGTTGCTACACTATATTGTTAGTTTCGGTAAGAATAAAGCTGTGAGCTCTTGGAAAGGGGAATTGGAACATTCCTTGCATTCTTTACTATCCTCCAGTCTTCTTGTAGATTAACCGCTATGGTCAACTTGATATTTGATTGCTTTGTATGTAATTAAGGGCCTTATGGCTAATAGGCCTTATGCAGCTAATTAACCCATCTGCAGGAAGAAAATAACAGACATATTAACGGAATTAACGTAGTACTATTTTGGCTAAAAATACAACAGTAACTTAGGCTGATTAACAGTGACAGAGGCAGCAACATGAGGGTGTCTGCTTAGTTTTGAATTAATTTAGTCATATCAATATACACCGAATGGCGGGGAGGACAGCCAGTTAGTTGAAATAACAAATAATTGCTTTAGACCGATAAATGCGGGGAGGGACAAAACCGTATCTAGATGATACTCTGGCTGGCCGCCCTTAGCCCAGGAATGACAATGACGGCAACGGACTACCTGCAGACGGGACGAGAGGCAGCGGCGGCCCGTGGCAGGCCCAGGAAATTCACATGGAAATAATTACATAAATTAACTTGTAGGCTCGCCCTAAGCGGGGGTGGAATCGCCCGACGGTTAAACATATATATATACAAGCCATATTCTATAGGTGATTAGATATAGGTTACCATAACAATATGACAGTGCTATCATACAATTACCACTATCCATTTCTCATGCCCTAGTGACTTTACTAGAAAAGGTGTGCTGGCAATTTGTGTTATATGCTTCACATCGATTTCTTAGCAAACACAGGCATAAATATATATATATATATTATAATTGTATTTACTAACCAAACATTGTTATGAAATGGTATAAATGATAAGTTAATAATAATAATATAAGGATGTGTGTGAAAATTATATTCTGAAAACCTGTATTGACAGTTATTTTCTTACAAACTTGTTGGTTCATCAATGTGACCTCTCTATTAAAGCTGCATAGTCCGATGAAAACATACAATTTTCATAAACCAAAACAATTATCTAGATTTGATTCTACATATCTAACTTAGATGATGGTGCACTTATTAAACATTTGTCATTACATATAAGGGGATACTGAGTCAATTAATAGAACCTGTTACTGCAGAAGCCTATGGCCAAAATTAATTTACCATGTTTCCATTTAATATATCTCAAAAGGTAGAGTTTAAAATAAAAGTTACTTCAAACTAAAGTAAGGTAAATTATAATGAACAACCTTATATGTTTATCTCAGAAAATGCGAGAAACTCAAAACCATCGGACCATGCATCTTTAAATACACGTTCTCAGCCTCTGTGACGCGAAGATGCACTAACACGGCACCTAGCGTCCACGGGTGGAACTAGAACCCGACTGCGACGAATGTCCAAGTCCAGTCAGCTGCCTCCTGGGAGTAGTGTATCACATATCCGATAGGCGGCGTGTGACTTGGAAGTTCATTCCTGTCTCTTCCGATAGGTGGCAGCACCGCACGAGGTCTGTTGGCTTAAGTCGAGCTGTGTTTGGGTAATTTTAAACTAGCGATCACGACATCGCAGATTTGTTTGTTTGTTGTTCGTGCGAGTATATATTACATATTATGTAATATTTTAGTAAGCCCTGTAAGTGTGTTAATGAATAATGCGTCAACATGGAGTACAGCTCAGTACTTAGCAATGAACGATGACAGAGGACAAGTGGCTGTTCTGCTCAACCATATCCCCTAACTTGGTCCCCGCCACAATAGCCTAGACTTTAGGGTTGGCACGGAGCATTACGTCATCGGGACCCGTGTAGGTGTTCCTCCACGCATGCGGCTGAGCCGTGACTAATCAAAGCATTAATCTCACTAGCCCAATTTGCGGTTATCTTGTCCAATAACTATATACCCGTATCTCACTTTGAAGGTGGTATTCGAATCACGCATGTTTATGGGATCTAAATATCGATCCCGAAATAGATGTCAGGATTGGTTTTTGTTTGTTTGTTCTTTTACGTCCTAGCAACATCTAAGGTCATATCAGGACGGGTACCGACTTGTGACAGTGTGCACTCATGGTGACTTTATAGTGCTGTCCCACTGGGAAACCAGGCCGCCAGCACCATGACCCGATATCCCACTCAGTCACATTATCCTGACACTGAGCCAACCAGTCCTTGCCCTATCCTAATAATGCCGAGCGCCAGGCTAGGAAGCAACTCGATAAAGGATTCAGCCAGTACTTGCAGTACACGGGTGAAGACCAGCCCTATATAAAAACGGTCGAAAAAGCGGATTAATGAAATGAGAGCCTAAGAAGCAACATTTATTCTCTGTATGTCTTCATATTTCCCGCTACCTTTGAGTTGAAAAATATAATAAAACATCTAGTTTAATGAGATTTAAAAGTGAAATCAACGGTGTTCTATGGCCGCTATCTTGTCTTTTTGCATTTTCGCCCATTTTACCAACTCTGTGCTGATATAAGTATCCATTTGCTATTGGAACCAGGCATTCTACTTCCTGTTCCATACTAAAGCTATTTTCGCCCGTATTTACAGTACGTTGTCATTCACCCATGTACTACAAGTAGAGGGTGAATCTTTTATCTAGGAAGCAACAATTATCAATTTTTAAGTCATTGGTTTGACTCGACCAGGGTTCGAACCCACGACCCCACGATCTACCAGCACGGGAGACGGACGCTCTAACTCATTCGGCCATCCCGTGTGGTCTGCCGGCATCGGGATATGCTTTATGCTTAATAAATTAATAGTAATACGTTGATTGCTTATGTGATTAAAGCCTTGATGGGCCCGCCGCAAAGTTGCAAGCTGTGCAGAGGAACACCTACACTGGTCCCTCCGCAAATGGCTTCCATATATGATCACATGTCGTAATGCTTTCATAAGCATATTCAGCGCTAAACGGAGCGACCCAACTAGCCACGGTGCGACCCAACCAGCCACGGTTGAACTCGTTTTAGCTCGTTTAAACTTGTTTCCGGCACAAAGGCTAGGGGACCAGGTTGGAAAGTGAGTGATAATAGATGAAAACTCATGTGCCTCTACCCATGCAAATGAATGCCAGGGGACCAGGCTAGACCTCCACAGAGCTAGCAGTGTAGACAAATATTATTTGTCTAGTTTATTTTTCAGACATTATCACATATTTATTTATCTTTTGCACAGATTCAATTGTTTGAAGTCTATTTGAAATTGATCTACATTGATTTTTGTTTAAATCACACAATATCACTACTTAATGAATGGGAAACTCATCCTGCAAGGGTATGCTCGATATTACCCAGTGGGAACTCGTTTTTCATCCTTTCGTCGCTGTGGACCCTTCTCAATGCTTTGTGCCAAGCAAAAAGTCTAAGTGACTGCGGCGGGGAAGCAAGGGAAGTCTCCCCTGACACACCCGCCGCCCGCCGCCCGGCGAGACGTCAACATGGCTCGACACCAGGTCCTATTAATACCTGAACTTGTCATCCGGGCAGTTTGCTCTGTGAGGAATGTGAGTGAGGAAAGACGACATTCCTTGCTGCATTCTTGGATATACGATGGTCGGAAGAAAGAAGCGAAAGGTGCGGGAAAGCCCAGCTGTCTGTTTGGAAGCAGTGCTTGAATCGTGATCCAGAGGAACTTCCGTTGGCGGTGATGTGGATGTGAGGAGGTGGTCGTGCTGCACGGGTGTGTGTGGGAGGTGGAGGTGGTGTGTGTGTGTGTGCTGTTGTTGTTGTACGTCATAGCAACATCTAAGGTCATATCAGGACGGGTACCGACTTGTGACAGTGCGCGCTCATGGTGACTGTATAGTGATGCCCCACTGGGAAACCAGGCCACCAGCACCATGACCTGATATCCCACTCGGTCACATTATCCTGATACTGAGCCAACCAGTCCTTGCCCTATCCCAATAATGCCGAGTGCCAGGCTAGGAAGCGACAAGTATCAATTTTGAAGTCATTGGTTTGACTCGACCAGGGTTCAAACACACGATCTACCAACACGGGATACGGACGCTCTAACTCATTCGGCCATCCCGTCTGGTCAGGTGGAGGTGGAGGAAGGGAAGGGTTAGGGAGGAAGGGAAGGGACGGGAAGTAAGTGGTTGGTGATTTACCGTCCTTGCAAAGCTTCAGCTCACATCAAGATGATGGTTCCAGATTGTAACGGTGCGCATAGCTTTATAGTGCGGCCCCATTGGGATACCGTGCCGCCAGCTCCTGTTCTGTCACATTGTCCTGACCTTGAGAGACCAGTCGCGGTGGCCGAATCGGTTGAGCGCAGGCTTCCAGTGTAGAAGGTTGGGAGTTTGAATCGCAGCCGAGTCAAACCGATGACTTATAAAATTGATACTTGTTGCTACCTAGCCTGGCAGTCAGCAGTAATAGGATAGGACAAGGACTGGTTAGCACAGTGCCCGGATAATGTGATTGTATGAGACTGTGTTCAAGATGCCGGGTCCTGGTCTCACATTGGGGCAGCACTGTAAAGTCACCATGAGTGCGCACTGTTATAAGTTGGTTCCCGTACTGGTGTGACCTTAGATGTTGCTAGGACGTAAAGCAACAAACACAAATAAAACTTGAGGTTCAGTTAATCAGTTCTTACCCTATCCAAGTCTCAGGACAAGTAGCGACATGTGTATTTTATTTTCTGAGTGTGATGTTTCACTCGGCTGGATACTAAACCCATGACCTCTCGAACGGTTATCGAGCACCCTACTTGCTATAAAAATGTAAAGCTTTTTTAAAATTTAACAACACCACTAGAGCACATTGATATTCATCATCAGCTATTGCATGTCAATCATAATCATTCTGACAGATTTCTTTGGAGGAAATATGTTGCACCATATAGGCTACTCTTTCCGATAAGCATCCAGGGGTCTTTTATATGCACTTTCCCATGCAATGGAAGGCACCTTTGATGAACCAGTAGTGGACCCCTGGTTGTAACGGAAAATAGCCCAAACTGCAAATGTGTCCACTGAGCAGGATCAATCGGATGACCAACACTTTCACAGGTGGACAATCTACCACCTGATCTATGTCCCTCCCCCCCCCCCCCCCATGCCCTACCCACTCAACCATCCCGCCATGTTAGTTGCGGGTAAAGGCTCAGTTACACCTTACTGGATTGGGGTACTGGATAGAAAATGGACACTGTCCAGTGAAATACGGCAATGTACGGTTTATATACGGTACGCATCCGGCGTGTCCGTTATCTGTCTGGTGGTGTCCGGTGGCAAGTTTTTAACATGCACAAAACTTGTACCGGGCACCGCCGGACTGACGTGTACAGTTAGTTGGTGTCCGTTTTAAGTCCGTTTAGTCCATTTTGTCTGGTTCATGTCTGTTACCCATCCATTACATCTCCGGTTTGCTTCCTGCAGAGTCCGTTGATGGTGTTGTGGGAATTCGGTCAGTATATGTTTCCGGTGCATCCGTGACAGTCCGTTATGTGTCCGGTTGATGTTCGGTCCATCCATTTGACATTCGGTTGTTGTCCGGTTATCGTCCGGTGGCTATCCCTTCATGTCCGTTTCATGTCAGTTTCATGTCCTTCGTCCAGCGTCCATTGACCCGATAGCGCAACATTTCAACACATTTCAATCCATTTTGATACCGAACACCACCAGACTAGAAAATTCTTTGTCCGGTTTATGTCCGTTGCTCAATCCGGTAAGGTGTGACAGGCACTTAAAAAAGAACGATTGTCACATAACATTATTACACATGTGAGTCTTTGTATGTGAATATTAATCCCTGCCTAACCTGGAACCCAGCATTAGTAAGATAAGGCAAGGACTGGTTATATTAGCTCAGTATCAGGATAATTTGACTGAGTGGGAAATTAGGTCTTTTTCTTTTCTTTTTTTTGTGATGTGAGTTTATGCTGTTCATACCATATATGAGCTCGAGTGTTCGGGATTGTATTCAATGCTGGGCAGTTATTGTTTTGTGAACTTTTTTATTGTTATCTTTTGTGGTTAGTAATCTATGTTAGTTTTGGGGGGTTTTCTTGATAATATTTTGTGTTCATGGTGCCGGCGACCTGGTGTCATATTGAGGCAGCACTATTATGGTATCATGAGTGTGCACTGTCACAACTCCGTGCCCATCATGATATGAGAGTGGATGTTGCCAGGACCTAAAACCCCAACAACCTTGTGTGTGTGTGCTTGTGAATGGCTATGTTAGACTGCGGTCGTCGGTTGGCACTCAACACTTCCCGTTAATAATACTTCCACCGACCTGTATCCGTTTAACCTTACGTTTATTCTATCAAATAGAATTGGGTCAAGTTTACATTCATGGATCAGTAATTATTTAGAAAGATTATATAAAAGAAATTCACTGCAATTGAGTTCTCCAAATAAAAACTATTTTAAGTACTGGTTGGTTGGTTGGTTGTTGGAGCTTTGCGTCCTGGTAACATCTAAGGTCATTTCAGGATGGGGTTTAAGTACTGGTGAATTTGAAACCTGTTGGCCATGCCTTCTGACATGTGTAAACGCATCTAATAGACCCTGACACAGTTTATCGGATTGAGGAAACGGATTGAAACGGAACAAAGTCCATTGATATCTGGCAAAGTCTGGTTTGTGTCCATTGCATATCTGTTGATATCCATTGATATCCGGCTCAATCCGTTACAAGTTTTGAGCATGCACAAAACTTGTAACGGATTGTGCTTGACTGATGTATGTGGTTATTATCCGTCACCATCCGTTACCGTCCGTTCTAGTCGGGTGAATATCCATTACAATTCCATTGCCGTTCATTATAGTTATTTTTGTATACTGAATTGTCCGTTGATCGTTAGATACGTTATCAACCATTACCGTATGTTACCCTTCCGTTACCATCTGTTAGCCATCCGTTACCATCCGTTACATAATCGATACATTTCAAGTCCGAATCACACTCGATTAGAATATTATTGTCAGTTTCAATCAATTTCCTCAATCCGGTAAAGTGTGACAGGGCCTTAAGCCTTCCCTACACGTCATAAAATAGGCTATTTGAGGTCCAACCCAGTCGGTATAGGAACTGATTTATCCATTGCTATTATCGGTAGTCATCAGCCCAGCCCAGTTAAAATGTCAACGATTTAAACATTTTCGTAAGATTGCTGCGGATATCATTGACTGAAAGCATGTTTAAAGCCGCTTGCCATACTTGCCTTGGGGTCAAATCCACAACGTTCCATGTCAGAAGGTGCTATTGTACTGCTAGGCCATCCTGTCCAGTTCATTTGAATATGTATGTTACCCCACCCACCCCAGGAGCTGTGTCAATACCACGTTGTTATCTCCACGACAGCATCCATGGCACAGATGTGGACACATATTAAGTGATATTCAAACACCATTTGAGACCTTATATTTGGCACACACCCCCATCCCCATTCACACACTCACACATCCAGCGATGCTTTGCGTGGCATGCGAATCGTGTACAAGCATCAACTGCATCACATTTGACATGTACCTCTATTTCAGTGCGCTGCAATGACTATCACTACATCAGGAATGTAAGTTTAACCAACCTTTTGAGTGCCGCCAATAGCTTATTAACACCAAATAGTGATAGAATGGAAAGCCCCTGTCACACATCACCGGATTGAGCAACGGACAGAACTGTCTAGTCTGTGCGTCATAAGTATCAAAATGTATTAAAATGTGTCAAAATGTTGCGATATCGGGTCAAAGGCCGCTGGACGAACGGACATGAAACGAACATGGAACAGACATAAAACAGACATGAAACTGGACATGAATGGATAGCCAACAGACGAAGCAAACTCAAACCAGACAAGAACCATAGACTTCAATCCGGCAGCATCTGTGCCAAGTTTTGTGCATATTCAAAACTTGTACAGACACAAACCGGACTATCAATGGACTTTGTTCGGTTTCTTTCCATTTCCTTCAATCCGGTGATGGGTGACAGGGGCTTTAGAAATTCCCCACTCCCTCCACCCATATTGGGTTGAATGTCACCTACACAGGTAGCCGTGGATAGATGAGGTGATAATCTGATAATGACATAGAACTGCACAAATACATAAGTACTGATATAACTATTGTGTTTGTATTGTTGTAGGATTTGGGATTTCATACCTGATGTAGCGTCACACCAAGTCGTTGCCAGTCACACCACTTTGCTGTTGTGATGGCTCTAGGCTTTGGCATTTCTCAAGGGGAGGAGGGAGGAGGATTGTTTGTTGTTTGTTTGTTGTTGTTTTACGTCCTAGCAACATCTAATGTTATATCAGGGAGGGAGGAGGAAGATGGGGCGTCAATGCGCATGACCGGTACTAAGACATGCTTCACTCAATTCCAAGTGAATGAAAGCTACAATGAGAAAAGCATGGCTAGGATGTTGTTGGTATAGTTGTTGTTTCACGTCCTAGCAACATCTACGGCCACTTGTGACAGTGCGCACTCATGGGCAACTTTATAGTGCTGCCCCACTTGCAAATCAGACTGCAGGCACCATGATCTGATATTCCATTCAGTCACATTATCCTGACACTAAGCTAAGCGAATCCTTGTGCCATCCTATTAATGCTGAGCACCAGGCGGGTCCAGCAATTAGCATAAGTGACTCACAACGGGAGGACGTTTGTGAGTTGCTCCAACAGGATTTATCTACTACTACTGCTTTTGTTCAAAAGTAAGTACTTTTTCTTAGCCTACTTTGTTTATGATGCTTTATAGCATCACCGTATGAAAGTTCAGAACTTTCTCACGTCCCTTTTGGACTTGTACGTGTTTTTAACTTACGGATAGAACATTGGGTGCCGCTGGCACTAACGAAACCGATACTGCAGTTCTATCGACACCTGTTTTTCAGACAGGGAGAAATGGCAACCCGAGTTGCTCATTTCCTAAGAAAAGTCTCCCGGATCCTAATAGAGGATGATGTTGGGGATGCTTCTGGGTGTTTTTTATAAACACCCCAGACCGGTTTAAGGCGAACCTCCGAGTTTCGTAATATTTTCTCCAACTTGTTGGCGCTGTAGCCACGGGTGGGAGAAGTGTACGGAACAGAGAGAGTGGGCGATCTCACGATCGATACCCCCCGTTTGGTTGGTTTCGTTACCACACACCTACGGCAAAATTTAGCTTCACGCCTGTACTGACACGTTGGAATACACGTTCTCTGTACCTTGTTCCTCAACCCAGTTTACTGGCTTACACTTGTGTAGTTGAGATGATTCCGGTTTAGTAACGCTTTGCTTCGTTACAGGAACCGATGGCCACTCGCCGGAATAAGCCGCCCGCTGCAGCGGTCGGCGTCCCTCCTACGGATTACGATTCGTCACCACCGGCTACGGCTCCGCCGTCCCCACAGCCCGGGCCACATGCGTCTGATCAGGACAGTGATCAGCCCCCTCAACCTGTGGGTTGGGAGGCTAAGATGGCGGCTATGGTGGAGGAGAAAATGCGCCAATTCCAGGCTCATGCTTATGCAGACCCTTCCCAAATCCCTGATGAGGATTGGGAAGACTTCTCGGAAGACGAGGAAGACACGGTTTCGGCACCTGAGGTTCCGAAACCGAAAGCGCGCGGCAAGAAACGTCGCCCGGTTAGCAGCTCGGGAGACGAGTTCACCAAGAAGGCTAACACTAAGCGCTCCAAAAAGTCCAAGAAAAAGAAGAAAAAGAAAGACTCGTCCTCGGACTCGTCAGGCGACTCTTCTTCCACGGAGTCTGATTCGGATACGGAACGCGCAGGCGTTTACGCCAAAATAGGCGCCAAAGTAGGCAAGAAAATTGTCAAGAAGAAAGCTAACAAGGTGCGTACCACGACTATGATGCGCAAAACGGTGAATGGCCATTTCACCACCTTTAAGCCAGTGGAAGTCATCAACAAATTGACTGAACAGATCTCTGGAGTCAAGGGTATCCCCGCTACAGTGTCTAAGGAGATGGATGCGGGCATCCATTTGTCTGACGAGCGTCGCCGGTACGAAACTGCCCTCTGCGTTATCCATAAGGCAGTTTTGGGGGCCTTGACGTCCATTATCCCTGTCGCTAACAGAATGCAAACCGAGAACAAGTTCTCGTCTTTGGCTCGGGTAATGGACCGGGGCATTGCCTTACTCGCAGCTGCGAGTAACTACATGACTCATCGCAGATTTGAAAATGTTTTCAAATCGGTCACCACCGATGCGGGCAAAGAAGTCGCCCACTCAAAGAAAGTGATAGATCATGACGGCAAGGAATACACTGTGTATTCAGGACCTACCCCCATCAAAAGCAAACCTCTGGATAAATCCAAGATGTTTGGGGGTCAGCTGGCTTACCTTTACAAGCAGGTGGAGGTGGACTACAAGAGTGCTAAGAACACCGAAGCAAAGGGCCGTAAATTCCAAAACCCAGCCGGGTTCAGACGTGCTAGGACGGATTTTCGCTTCCGCAGAGGAGGAATGCCGTTCAGGGGCGGACCGTCCTTCGCGTTCAGCCAGCGGGGAAGAGGTCGAGGCGACAGACAAGCCTCAAACTGGAACGACAACCGCGGCTACAAGAGGGACTTCGTTCCCAAACCACAGTTCCCCAAACCAGGGAACAAGTAGAGAACGCCACACAAACTGTTCAGCCTCCTGACCCTGAAATGGTCACGGAGGAAACACAAACTGAAGTAAGCTTGTCTCAAGCGGGCAATATTGTTAATTATTTACATCAATGGCAACAGTTAACCACTAACCCAGAGGTTCTTAGTATTGTTAAAGGCATTCACATTCCTTTCACACAATTGCCTGTCCAGAAAAGAGCTCCTTTTCCTTATCAATTTAATTCGCTAGAAAAGTTTCAGCTCGATCAACAGGTTTTACTTTTTGAAGCTAAAGGCATTGTCAACAGAGTTGAACATACGGAAGGTGAATTTATTTCAAATATCTTCTCCACTCCTAAACCAGATGGCACCATTTGAATGATTTTAGATTTAACTCAATTAAATGAAATCATTGAATACAAACATTTCAAAATGTTTTCCTTAGAAACAGCTCGTGATTTAATTACCCCAGGTTGTTGGCTAGCGAGTGTGGATTTAAGAGATGCGTACTATACGGTTCCTATTCACCAGATAGATCGCAAGTTTTTAAGGTTTCTCTGGAATGGCCAGCTTTTTGAATTTACCTGCCTACCAAATGGTTTGGCCTGTGCACCACGCCTTTTTACTAAGCTGTTGAAACCAATTTTTTCACACATGGCAAAACTGGGTCATTGTATGTTTCCATACATTGATGATTCTTTCATTATGGGCCAATCTTTCACACAATGTGATCTCGCCGTTCAAGATTTGTGTAAAATTTTAGCAAATTTGGGTTTCTTCATACATGACAAGAAATCCGTCTTTTCTCCTACAAAGGAGCTTAAGTGTCTAGGTTTCATTTTAAACACCACGGCTATGACCGTTTCGCTTACACGCCAAAAGAAAGATAAGCTTTACCGCACAGCGATTCAGCTGTTAGACATTTCTAGGCCAAAGATTAGACAGGTGGCAGTCCTTATCGGTATCATGGTTTCATATAGCCCGGCTATTCTATACGGAGCGGCACACATTAAATCACTTGAAATTGATAAGAATCTAGCTCTGGCCCGAGCAAAGCGAAACTTTGAAAAGACCATGTTTATTTCTGAAAACGGCCTTGCCGACATTTATTGGTGGCTAAAGCACTTTGATCAATCTCCCAACCCCATTAGAATGGGGGAGTCCGATACTACTGTTACCACGGACGCGTCTCTCCAAGGGTGGGGGGCACATCGAAATGATGTAGCAACAGGCGGAAGATGGCTAGCATCGGAACTACCCGATCATATTAACGTTTTAGAATTGAGGGCCATTTATTTAGGTTTAACCAGCCTTGTTAAAGTCCCCAAAAATAATGTACGTATCCTCACGGATAACACCACAGCAATGGCTTATGTCAGGAATATGGGAGGTACAAAATCAATCAAGTGTAATGAAATGGCACTACTCATTTGGAACTGGGCTCAAACCTTTGACGTTTGGTTAACTGTTACACACATTCCAGGCACACAGAATTGTCTTGCTGACAGAATGAGTCGCCAGTTCCATGATCACTTAGAGTGGTCACTAAATCCATCCATTTTCAAACACATCTATCACACTTGGGGCTCGCCTCATATCGATTTATTTGCTTCGCGTAATAACTTTAAACTCGAGAAATATGTTTCGTGGCACCCCGAACCAAATGCTTGGCACATCGATGCCTTCTCGCTAAAGTGGCAACATCATTTCTTTTACATTTTCCCCCCCTTTACTATCATTAGCAAAGTCGCCAGAAAGATACAAATGGAGGGAACACACGCCATCCTCATCGTCCCCGAATGGCACACTCAACCGTGGCTACCGAGATTACTAGCCACAGCCAAAAGCAGCCTACGCTTACCAAGATACCGAGGAAACCTGAAGCATCAGGGACCACTAGAACGCCACGGAAACGTGTCGACAACTCCGTTGGTGGCATTCCTTTTTTAAATAAGTACTTGGAACAATTCGGCTTGGACAAGATTACACAACAGCGTTTGGTTGATGATGCGTGGAGGAAAGGAACTGTGAAAATGTATACTACCTATTTAAAGAAATGGGGTATTTATTGCTTGCTTAAGAAGGTGAAGCCAATGAATCCCACAGTATCCCAGGTAGGACGCTTCCTACGTTTCTTAGAGGACGAAGGTCTAGGATATGGCGCTATCAATGCTGCCAGATGTGCTCTGTCAATAATCCTACCTCGGGTTAATGGACAAACAATGGGTAAACACCATGTTATTTGTTGGATCGTACGATCAATTTATCAGAGGAATCCACCTAAACCCAAATATAATAGGTTTTGGGATGTTTCTCTTGTGTTCAACCTCTTCAAGAAATGGCCAGAAAATAAATTTCTGGACGTTAAGCTATTAGGTTTCAAAGTAGCAGTGTTGCTTCTCCTCGTTACAGGACACAGGGGCCAAACTATAGTCGCCCTGTCGCTCAATGGTCTAGAAATTGATAACAAGGAAGCAACATTTGATTTAACGACTTAGGTCGTTTAGGTGACCCCCTTTCCACAATCGGTGTCACGAGTTTCACACAGGATCGCAAATTATGTGTAGTCTCCGCGATACGGAATTATATATCCAAGACAAGGTTAATAAGAAACTCAAGACAGCTTTTGGTGAGCTTTATTAAGCCACACAAGGCCATTTCCAGGGATACCCTCGCCAGATGGACCATGAATGTGTTAAAACTATCTGGAGTCAATACAGACAGATATTCATCGCACTCTACACGGGGTGCAATGGTTTCCAAGGCAAGATTACTAGGCATCTCCGTTAAACGGATCCTAGCTCACGCCGGATGGAAGACCGCTAGATCGTTTGCTAGACATTATCACAAGCGACTAGAGAAGCCTCAGCCGATAGCACAGAGGCTACTCGCCAACTAAAAAGAAAGAGGTAAGAAAAAATCAAAACTTTTTTCTCTTTATTGGTCATACAAATCGTTTTTTCCATTTACATAAATAAGACTTGATCACAAAATAATAATAACAAACAGGAATATCAGGATAAAAATGCTATTACGTAAAGATCTCCCTAGCCTGCGGCTAGCCAGAGGCGGCATACCGAGGTAAAATAGATTAGTTAGACGAATCTTACCTGGGTATAGATGATGGATAACTATTGTTTTACCGAGGTAGGAGCCTCGGTTAGACGTGGGCGAGGGCCCACCCACCACGCCCTGCCACGTCTATTCAATCACTCATATTAGGATTGGGTCAAATGACCTTAGGTTTGTTTTTTAGAATCATTTTTATCCTGAATTAGTAGGTAAAGATTGCTGGACCCGGATGTGCTTCCTTCTCCCTCGCCCACGTCTAACCGAGGCTCCTACCTCGGTAAAACAATAGTTATCCATCATCTATACCCAGGTAAGATTCGTCTAACTAATCTATATATACATATATATATATATATATATATATATATATATATATATATATATATATATATATATGTGTATGTGTAATTGTGACATGTGTGCCATAATATTAAAGAAAACCATGCTTAAGGAAAACCATGATTAAAGAAAACCATGATTAAAGAAAACTATGATCAAAGCAAACCATGATTAAAGAAAACAATGATTAAGGAAAATCATGATTAAAGAAAACCTACTATCAAGAATAGAACTAAAAATTGAGCTCAGATTCCTTGCAATGAGTCAGAGTACAAGAAAATCGCTCTATTTCTAATCTTTGCAAATTTTCCCCGAGGGGGTGGGGTAAGTGGGGATTGGGAAAGGGGTGAAGTAAAGTGG
Source organism: Branchipolynoe longqiensis (assembly GCA_030323885.1). Classification (NCBI taxonomy): domain Eukaryota; kingdom Metazoa; phylum Annelida; class Polychaeta; order Phyllodocida; family Polynoidae; genus Branchipolynoe; species Branchipolynoe longqiensis. The sequence goes on from CM059187.1 coordinate 93,705,277, forward strand.
GAGGAAAGGTTTACTGCCGGATAATAGGGCAGGAATTCTTAGTGTATGGGGGACATTGTACCCCCCCCCCCCTACCCCGACAACCCACGCACTCCCTCCAACCCATCCACTTTCCCGAACGGGCCCCCAATCTGCATACATTCCGCGTCATTCTCTCATATGAGATGTACTAAAATGTCAGCCCTGGCATTACAATAGCATTACCACTGATTACAGCTATGTGGGAAATATCCACGGACGCATCCAGACACTAGGATTGCTGGTACAGGATGTGTGTGCCATATCCATAAATATATGGCCACGTGGTTTTAGCATGTGTTCTTTACATGGATATTATGTGTTATTTATGTGAAAGATCGCACACAAAATCGGTTATTTACGTCCCTGTCACACATCACCGGATTGAGCAACGGACAGAATTGTCTAGTTCGGGCGTCATATGTATCAAAATGTATTAAAATGTGTCAGAATGTTGCAATATTGGGTCAAAGGCCGCTGGATGAACTGACATGAAATGGACATGAACGGATAGCCAACGGACTTTCAGCAGACTAAACGGACTCAAACCGGGCAATAAATGTAGACATCAATCCGGCGGCACCCGTTCCAAGTTTTGTGCATGTTCAAAACTTGTACAGACACAAACCGGACATCAACAGACATTGTTCGGTTTCTGTCCATTTCCCCCAATCCGGTGAGGTTTGACAGGGCCTTCAAGTTTGAATCCAGAAATTTAAGATAGTTCTGTCCAAAGCACGGTTTGACTGTGTATCGCAAGGGTATTGCTAGTATTAGTGGTATTTCTCTGACATGACACAGGGAATGTCAGGATGGATTTACATGAAATATAAAATGGAGTTTTATATTAATATTATAGTAATGGAACTGGAGTTTTTTTGTTTTTTTGTTCAAGTGTTGTTATTCCTCTGAATAACATGTTGTCAGTGCTAATGCACTGGTCTTCCAGCCCTAATCACAATTGCCTTTACACAGTAAACACATCTAAAACAATATACAGATACACAATTACAGGTAACTAAGCAAAACATCGGTACATGAATGATAGGTAAAGAACAAGATAAGCGAAAAGAAACATATGCAGGGAGGTAGCTATGTTAAACTAGTATGGTAGGCGTTAGTAGGGGGTGGGGCATAACTGACTATCTTTCTATTAGTAACATACTCTTTGAAAGGGTGATGGGGGATGTAGGGTGGGCCTTTGTGATAGAAGTTGAGTTCATGGTAATCTCAGGTGGGGCCTATTGAGTTAGTAAGTAGGTTAATATTGGATAATCATGTACCTCAGTAGGATCCAACTAGAATCATTTCCAGGCTCATTCCATTGTAGGTGGGTTTTTTGCTCAAGTTGGCCGCTACTGGTTGAGTTTACAGTGTTTGTTTGTGGGGGGAAGCGGGGGACAGGGAAAGGAATGGCAACACCGACCCAGTGTATCATTGATCTGGTTTGGCCTAGGCTGGTTGATTTAAATGTGCATGGAGGTTTATCTTGAAAGTTGTGTAACAATCACTGTTCCTGACACGTGCTGGTAGTTGGTTCCAGAGTGCTCCCCCAAGAACAACCGGTGACTTTTTCATTTTACTAGTTTTAACATGCGGCACTTCCAGTAGGGTGGCTTGTGCTGCACGTGTGTCTTGTGTAGGTGTGTCTATGTAATATGGGTCTTTCGCGCGGTGGTACATTAGGCCTAATAGGTGCTTGTCTCTGCGAATATTTAGGGCATCTAGTTTAGCTTTATTGTGCATCTCGATGGTATGTAGTGTTTTTCCTTTAAATACTGTGCGCAACCCTCTGTTTTGTATAGTTTGGAGCTTTGTTTGCTGCTTTTTAGTTAGTATATTATATATTATGTCATTATAGTCAATGATGGGCAGTATTGTGGTTTTGTACAATAGAAGAGCAGTCTCTTCGCTCATATAATGCCTTATGTATGCCTTAGAATGTTATCTGTATGAATACATCTGGAACAACTAGCTTGAGCTGTATGGTCAGCACTTGTGTGTGCATGCAAGTAGTGCTAGTGGGTGCTGTGTAGGGGTTTATAAGCCGGCCCCACACAGCAGTGAGACGCCTGCTGCCACTGAATGTTGTTTTAAATAAAGGGTTGGTCTTATCCAACCAGAGATCTGAGAACCATATCGATACTGTGTTGGTTGTGTAATGGATAATATAGGTTATATGGAATCAAATTTATTATAAATGATAGTGAGCATTGCACTACTTTCCAAATCGGTAATCTCTCCTCGGCTACGTCACTGAGGACAATCATTAGGGCTGAGTACCATAGCAACAGCTAGATCAAAGAATCCCTCAGACCATAATTACGCCTTAGAATTAAATAACGCCCAGAGAATAGTTTGTTTTGTGCTCTAGAAAGTATGACTTATTGGATCACATGATTTGTGAATAAGTAACGTTGATTTGGTAACCTTACAAATCCTTTAACCAAATCCGGTGGTTAATTAATGAGGCAGACGCTTGTTTCATTTAACGATGCATCTAGAGCGCATTCATTTTTATCATCGGCTATTGGACGTCAAACATGTGGTCATTCTGACATATTTATTCGGAGGAAACCCGCTAACGCCACATAGGCTACACTTTCCAATAAGCAGCAATGGGTCTGTTACATGCACTTTTCCACAGACAGATAAGTACACACCACAGCCTTTGATGAACCAGTTGTGGACCACTGGTTGGAACGGAAAATAGTCCAAACTGCAAATAAGATCGTGGGGCCATGGGTTCGAACCCTGGTCGAGTCAAACCAATGACTTTAAAATTGATACTTGTCGCTTCCTAGCCAGGCGCTCGGCATTATTAGGACAGGGCAAGGACTGGTGTGCTCAGTGTCAGGATAATGTGACTGAGTGGGATACCAGGTCATGGTGCCGGTGGCCTGGTTTCCCAGTGGGGCAGCATGATAAAGTCGCCCTGAGTGTGCAATGTCACAAGTCGGTACCCGTCATGTTATGACCTTAGATGTTGCTAGGATGTAAAATAACAACGCAGACGCGTGACTAAAGCAGCCAACTTCGACTAAGGGTAATAATTATTTGCATTTCACTCAAGTCACTAAACCAGACGCGATGGCCGAATGAATTGAACTGCCGCCTCCCATTTTGGTAGCTCGTGGGATTCGAACGCATGGGTTCGAACCCTGGTCGAGTCAAACCAATGACTTAAAAATGTATACTTGTCACTGCCTAGCCTGGCGCTCAGCATTATTAGGATAGGGCAAGGAGCAGTGGAATGGGGAAAACCAATCGTCCGTGATTGAAATTTTCCCTGCTTAATCAACTAATGTACCAAAAAAAAATATAAGCAAAAATAAAGTTTCTATTCATCGTGAGGTATGTAGGATTGTTCCGGCGACTTTTAAAGCTGCATAGTCCGATGAAAGGATCAACTATGCAAAACCAAAACACTTACCTAGATTTTAACTTACATCTCCAACTTAGATACTGATGCACTTATTAAATATTTGTTTCTGTACAACTGATTAATTAGTGGTGATTGCTTAATTTTTATCAGCAATGAAAGCCATAATCATTCTGAGAAGTGGTCACCTTTATTCAGTCAGTTTATTTATTTCAGTCCTGTTATCTGGTCATTGCATTTATGCAGAAGTTAAAAGGGTGCAATCAATTGTGTGCCGAAAGAAATTGTTAACCTTTAAAGCTCACAAAAAAAAGGAATTCTGGGCAAGGAGGGAACAAGTCTAGTTAAAAGTCAACTTTCGCATTCTTTCTGAATTCCTAAAATTTGATTTAATCAATTATACGAGGTGGCCACTGGTCGCATAATCCCCCCCCCCCTGCCCCCCAAAGAAAGATAGCATTCGTTCTTGATTTACATTAGTTAAAATATTATTCAAGGTGTTTGGATTGTAAAATATATTTTGTTTTAGGTGGTACGTATTTCAACGTAGTTTAACAAACTTACCCCACATTTGACCCACGTTATGTCTGGTACACACCTCCTGTAATAAAAAGTAAAACTGCCCGTTTCGCGACTAAGTTTGAGTTTTATTCAGTTTCAGTCATTAGGTGTGCGACCGACCCCCTATCACACCAGAGTCTTCCGATTCATGACTTAAAACTCAGTTTTAGGTTTTATACTGGAGGTGTGTACCAGGTTTTATAAGATTCGAAAAATGAATTGGGCAGGTTTAGTTGGGAAACGGGATGGGTCGGGTTGTGACGGGTCCCGTCAGGCAGTCAGTTTTAGCGCGTGAATTGTATACGGGAGGTGTGTACCAGGCTTTAGCCTCCACTACGTTCACCTACGTCCAACTACGTCCATGTGACCAGTGCTTAACTGTCAGTATATCGAAAAATCTCAGCAAAATACACATAATCAACAAAAGTTTAATGGAAATTTCTTCTATTCTATTTCACTCTTTCATCATTTATGTATTTCCATAAGGAGTCTGAGTAGTCAGCATGTCTGAATAGTGTGTGTATGGGTGTGATGGCGGTCAAGCTTTGCAGCTCTCAGGTTGACCTAGTTTGCTGAACCGTGTGCATGACATCATCATCATTATGCTGTCAGTCGCGATGCGACAAAGACTGCTTTCATTACTTGACTGCCGCTCTCCATTTAGCTCTCTGCTGTGAGAATGATATTGTGCAGTTGTACATTTCATGAAAGCTGCCTGCACAAGTGTTGAAGTGCTACTGGCTTTTGCAAGAATCTTCAAGAATCTTCAAGAACAAAGTTACCAGCGACACTCTCTCAGGGAGCAAATAGAGGTTTCATACTGGCAAGAACATGTCCAGACATGCGCAAAACTATTTGTCCCTGCAGTGGCTGGTCGGGAGATGTTGGGAGTTCCATACATCAACCGCCCTAAATGCTGCTACAGTGACATGGTTTTCTTTTCAGGGTTTGCTCCCTTTATATATCTTCCCGTGATTTATGCTCCAAATATAGGCTAATATGGCATGAATTACGATCGGAGCTGGTTCGTGATATATAACATAACTTATTATACTTAGATAATCAAATACGGAGTGTTCATATCGGATTAGTTCATATGTAACTGTACAAGTTGTGGTTATGTAACCTAATATGTTTATCTTAGAAAATGCCAGAAATTCTAAATCATCGGACTATGCAGCTTTAACCCATTTACTTCCCGTGTGCCCTCTTCATTTATTATTTAATTGTTTATTAAAATTGCATAGTTCGATGTTTTTGAGTTTATTCCATTTCCTGAGATAAATATATTCGGTTGATCGTTATCACACACCTGACTTTAATTTGAAATAACTTTGCTTTAAAATTACTAACTTAGTAGATATTTGAAGTGTAAACCTACCAAAGTAATGTTGGCATGCTTGTCAAAGCTCTGACCATAGGCTTCAATAGTAACAGGTTCTCACTTATTATGCCCTTATAAGAATGCTTATCTAATTTACAACACAAACAAGGAGCTATTCACATGGACTTTATTCAAGTAGGTCAAGTATAAGGGTAGTGTTCGTACAAGATCAATTGTAAAAAGTTTCTCAATTCAGGCTCTCAACCCTATTGCTTGTGTTTGTCTCATTGTAGGGATGGGTGGACGGCCGAGTAAGGTGGTGGTTGTTATTGGACCGATGGCTGGAGGCATAGTGGTGAAAGCAGGACCTGGGCCGCGTTCAGGGTCCGTCTCGGAGGCGCCTCGGCGACGTCTCGGCGATGCTTTTTGGCTTATTTCCGTTCAAAGTGCGTCTCAGCGACGTCTCGGAGACGCCTCTCTTTCCAGAGTGGAGATGAAAAGAGCCTCGAAAATGGCCGCCGTATTCACTGGTTTCAGCCAATCACAGCACAGCTTTACCATTGCAAATGGCCGCCGCCTATGGAGGCGGCCATTTTCGAGACAACAAACTGCCTTTGCCGTTCAGACTGGCGTGACGTCATGCCCGTCGCCGAGGCGCCTCCGAGACGGAGCCTGAACGCGGCCCAGGTGGTCTCTCATTGACCGGAAGTGACATCATGAATCTTGCGGGTGAGAGGGGCTTCACAAGAATTCCGGTGGTTAGCGGGATCGAACCCAGGTGGGGGCCACTGCAGCAGCTCCTCGTTCGCGTGCAAATTACCCATGCTGACGAATCAACATGAACAATTTGGATATGTACACTGATGTAGGAGCAAATCAAAATGAGCGTTTTTGTTTTGACAATTGAATGCTTTTATCGGACTATTCGACTTTACCATAAAAAAACTAATACCTGGCACATACAAACCACACGGCTCTGAGAATGAATAAGATTTCTAAAAAGTGTTGTCGTGGGGTGATGCAATCAAGAACACATTTCATGGAATGGGACATGAACTAAAAGCACACAAATATCAAATGTCTTTGTTATTGGTTTGACTCGGCTGGGATTCGAAACCCTGATCATTGGCGTGGGAGGCCACGTGCCCTTACCGCATCCGTTCTGTTAATATAATATGTAACTTTACTCTCTTCTGTTTCACTTTTTGATCTGTGTCGTTTCCCTAACCGCTGGGTGATCTAAGAGCGTTTAAAGTCAGTGCCCGGAGTAAAGGGCAGCGTGAATTGTGTCACTTATCATGTCATGACTCGGAGCAAAACATTCCACCTAAGGCTGTATGTGCGGGGTGGGGGGGGGGGGGGGAGTGCAGGGGGCATGGCTACTTTGGACTATTGTTTGGGCTTTTTTTGTATAAAAAAAAAGAGACAAAAAAGAAGAAGAAATTATGGCAGTAAACACAAGAATTCAACAGGGACATAACACATATTAGAACTAACACGCCATTTGATAACTATGCTAGTTTATTATGCTAATGTAAATCATATCCCGCTATATATGACCGGATGCAGTGGTCGAATCAGTACAGTGAAAGGATTCTCCCGTCGAAGGTCCGGAGTTCGATTCCGGGTCGAGTAAAACTAATGACTTACAAAATACATACTTGTCGCTACATAGCATGGTGCTCGGCGTTACTAGGATAGGGCAACGACTGATTGTTTGCTCAGTGTCGGGATAATGATACTGAGGGGGGAAAGCGGAGTATGGTGACAGCGGCCTGGTCTGTCAGTGGGCCAGCACTATAAAGTCGTCATGAGTGTGCACTGTCACAAGTCGGTACCCGTCCTGATATGATCTTATGTTGGTTGGTTGTTGGAATTTTACGTCCTGGAAACATCCAAGGTCATATCAGGACAGGTACCAACTTGTGACAGTGCGCACTCATGGTGACTTTATCATCCTGCCCCGCTGGGAAATCAGGCCGCCGGCACCATGACCTGATATCCCGCTCAATCACATTATCCTGACACTAAGCTAACCAGTTCTTGCCCTATCCTATTAATGCTGATTGCCAGGCTAGGGAGCGACGAGTATCAATTTTCAAGTCATTGGCTTGACTCGACCTGGAACCGAAAAGATGACCTTCTGCACGAGAGGCCCACGCTCTACTGATTAGGCCACAGCGCCCAGTATATGACCGTAGATGTTGGCAGGACGTAAAACACAATCGAAAAAACAAAACTATTTCACTATCGATGACAGAAATACAGATGCAGCAACATCCAACATATGCTGGCCAGACCGGAAGCTAGTGGTCAGACCGGAAACTAGAGGCCGTGACTCGGAAACCGGAAGCGAACTGGCCGACTCAGAACGCAGGTAGTAGCCTAAGGCAGATCTTTTGCATAAACAAACTGACCTTGTCTTTCTTTGAGTTCTTAATGTGTATCCCCATGGCACCAATTTATTGCCATGGGGGTATACAAAATAATCTAAATAATTCCTGATATGAGCTTAGATGTTGCTAGGACGTAAAACAACAACAAACAATCTAACTAATCACCTATCTACCAAAACACCAGATTTACCGCCTGCGTCAAGCTACTGGTCAATAAATAATATTTAGGAAAGTGTGATACGAACGGTATATATTATCTACAGCGCACACAACATCCATCCCGCTAAAAATATATATAATTTATATAATTTGCCGAGCATTAATGCTTTACCATTAAATTTGTGTGCAAATTGGATCCACCACTGGATGTCCTCCCTAAAGCCAGCATTTAATCTAACTTTATAGATGGCCGAGACACTGATCCCATCATGTCGTAGACTCTCCGTGAAAATGTTTGCCCACCACGCACTACTTTGGCGCAGTGGGCTAACAGTCTGCCCAACTTCTCCAATTCCTTCCTCGTTGCTTTCTGCTTCCCTCTAAACTCCAGCAAGTTATTTCTTAGCTTTCCCAGTTTTTCAGCGGGAAGAGTTAGCTCCAGCTGTACCGAGTCGATTAATATCCCGAGGAATTTTATTTTAGTGTTGGGACTAGTTAGCTTATTAAAGCTTATGTGAAATCCTAGTCGGCGCAGGATAGCAATTAACTTATTCTGCTGTTCTGCAGCGCTTTCAAAAGATGGGGATACTACACAGAAATCATCTAGATAATTTATTACTCTGTCTAATCCCTCCCTATTTGCACACCTCACAATGAAATCCGACAACTTCGAGAAGACAAAAGAGCTTGAAGAAAGTCCCATGCAGAGTCTGTTATCTAGCATGTAAACTGGTCCATCCCCCTCTCCGTCTTCAAAGTCCCACACTAAACCTTGCCTCGGCCTATCAGTCGGGTGTATTGGAACAGCTCGATATGCATCTTTTAGATCTACTGTGGAAAAATAGTCTCCATAATTCATGTGCTCTACTACATCGTCAATACTTTTATAACTAAATTTTAAAGCAACTTTATCTGTGTATTTATTTACTGCTTTATCTCTCGGCCTACTGCAGTCTACTATCCCTCTTCCCCACCCCCCCCTTCCTTAGGGATACAGAAAATATTATGAACGCACTGGGGGGTGCGATTGCTCCCAATATATACACCCAATCTGGGTCGGAATCTCCCCGAAGGAACAACTCACTTATAAAACGACAAGGTTACCGGATATTTTATGAACACAATTGCATGTACCATTAACACAATCACTTGTAACTCTAAGTATTGTTAGCTCACTCTGCTGGTTTTCTCTAATATGGAAATCCCAACAGTAGTCTTCTCCTTTCAAAGTCTCAATGTAAAAACTGTCGTCCTTACTACCATTATCGTTATTAATCCAATCCTGCCTTATTTTGTTAACTTGGCTTTTGCGTTTAGTCTCACCTGCTTCAACAATATCCACACTCATTTGAGACCCTATCTGCGTATTCAAAGCACTCGCAACTGTTAACACCTTATCAATTGAGTTTAAATTGCTAACTTGGCCCACATACTTTGGTTCCGCCTGAGGCTCGCATAATACATGCTTAATCCCCCCCTTAGGAACCTCATTAACACCAACAGCGGATAACAATTGCCTACTGGCCTAGCACATGTAGCATTCTTAATCTCACTCATTGACCGTGTCCCATTAGGCGAAGGATTATCTTTCAATTTGAGACCAGTATTATGGTGTGCCAAGTGTAACTTTTCCGCTGTACTGCGCAATATGCTATCCTCACACACAAAAATACCGGCACTAACATAATTTATATCTAACTTGTCATGCAATTGAGCTTCCTTTTTATTGGAGTTAACGTTTTTAAATTTGTTAGCATGTCAGTCCTTTGTGCAATTAATCTTTTTATGACTTCTACTGCCACACTTCAAACACCAATGGCCGAAATTACAATTCTCGTCTGTTCTACTGCATCCCCCCTCCTTGTTCCACCTGTAGCAACCCGGTGTGGCAGTAAATCGCAAACCCCTGGAAATTGCACACCCCGGGGTTTGCGATTTACTAGGAAATCACAAACCCCCCCTGGAAATCGCAAACCCCCCTGTGTTTTGGGACCGATTCGGGCCAAATCTATTCAATGCGACCATATTTAACAAAATTATATACTCAAATCGTGAAATTTCATTAAATTAACCCTAAATTCGAAGCGTTATTAAGGCTACCGCTGCATTGGCGGCGATATTAATCGCCGAACGTAATGTAAACAAATCGCCGCCGCGTTCCATACTGGCGGTGAAAAGATCACTGCACACCTTGTATAGCTGGGTTAGAGTAGTTTATTCCCAGCATGCACCATCCAAGATGGCATGCCTTAGTACATACACAAACCGTCAGGTGGCAGCACCACCAGTGGATACCCACACCTAGTAGTATCGACACATGCGGCGGCGGCGATTTGTTTACTTTACGTTCGTCGATTCGAAAATATAACTAGTAATATCGCCGCCAATGCGGCAGTAGCCTTAATAACGCTTCGAATTTAGGGTTAAATTGGTAACCAAATAAGTGAAATTTTACCAATTCAACCCTAAATTCGACGAACGTAAAGTAAACAAATCGCCGCCGCCGCCGAATGGGGGGTTTGCGATCTCCAGGGGGGATATGTGATTTCCTAGGAAATCGCAAACACCCCATGCCCATATATGGCATGGGTGTTTGCGATTTCCTAGGAAATCACAAGTGGGGGTTTGCGATTTACAGGGTTTGCGATTTCCTGCTACACCGGCTTGCCCTCTTTGGTGTATGTATTAGATTTGCGGAAACTGTTCACCGGCTTCTTTGGCCGCATATTATGCATGCCATAATGAAACATTCCCATACCGGTGTTACTACTCCCAAAAGCTGCAAATCCTTCTACTTCGGCTAGCTTCCTTACGTCCTTGTCATATTCGACATGAGTCGAATCATGAAAGTCGTTCTGTCTCGCTCTGGATGACATGAAGCAAATGTGTTCAAGGAATGCCCGGAGGTCTTTAACTGTGACCCCTTGTATATCCAAAACCCATCGTATAGAGGCTGTAACCAGTTCATAGCAGTTCATTTTCTTTAAATCTTTTCCAAGAGCAGCATACCTCCTCAGACTCCACTTACTTCGTAGCCGTCGCGTACTGCTGCTGCTCCTGCTCCTGGAGTCTGAGGGGGTTTGTCGGCGCCGTCTTGTCCGCGATCTGTGCCGCGGCTTCACTACCCCGTAGCTGGAGTATTCGTCCTTGCTGGCACCCGGCGGCACCGCCGCTGCACCGGTGGTCGCTGCCGTCGGCCATTCGTCCCTCACCGGCGTCGTGCCGCGACACCGCCCGTCACCGCTTGTCTGTAGGCGTCCTTGCCGTTTCCTATTCATAGCGTCTCTTCGCTCTTGCAGCTCCGCTATTCTCTCCTCCAGCTCCATTTCTTTAATTTCTTTCGTCAGGGACGTCTCCTGTTCCTCTAGCGTGAGTGACGACAATCTATCACACAATTCTGGCGAACTTTCTCGCGAATCTACTTTTGGCACATCCATAGCTTGTCTCGTCGACCTTGTTACTCTTGCCGACACAAGTTTCTTTCCTTTCTTTCCTTTTTTCTTCTTACACTTATCTGCTTTGTGCGAGGTGCCGCACATATCGCAGTACATGATCTCGTAGTGGCCTGTGCCTGTGCCTGCCCTCTGCAGCACACGTCCGCCGTCAAATTAAATTGTGATAGAAGTGACACTATTTTCCGGCGCTGGCAGGTAGCGCCCCAATCGCGCGCCCCACCGGGGTTGGTGCGCGACTCCAAATAACATAATTCGATAAATAATAATACATACATATAGAATAAACCTTGTACATGCTCCGTATTTATATTATTATAATACATTATAATTCACATATATAATTTATTATATAGATATAAATAGAAGTGAAAAGTAAAATTTATTTTATTTAATGACTAGCTCTAGAGCACATTGATATTTATCATCAGCTATTTGATGTCATACATATTTCTTTGGAGGAAACCTGCTGTTGCCACATAGGCTACTCTTTCCGAAAAGCAGCAAGGGGTCTTTTATATGGACTTTCCCACAGGCAGGCCAGCATATACCACAGCCTTTGATGAAGCTGATGTGGACCACTGGCTGGAATGGAAAATAACCCAAACTGCCAATGAGTCCACTGAGCAGGATCGATAGGATGACCCACACCTTCACAGGTGGATACTCTACCGCTTGAGCTACGTCCCGTTTCTCCTAAATAGAAGTGTGATCTGATGTCATTATGATATCCCATAATTTTGAGGGAGTGAAGGCCCGTTTATAGTTCTGACAGTGTGTGACGGCGCCAGACGGCATTAGACGGCGCAACACGGCGCAAGGCAAAGCTCCCATTTAGACTTTATGTCAAAGCTTGATGGCATTAGAAGGTGCAAAAGGCCGCAAGCCAACGCTCCCATTTAGACTTTATGTCGAAGCTTGACAGCATTATACAGTGCAACACGGCGCAAGCCAACTCTCCCATTTAGACTTTATGTCGAAGCTTGACGGCATTAGACGGCACAACACAGCACAAGCCAACGCTCCCATTTAGACTTTATGTCGAAGCTTGACAACATTAGACAGCGCAACAGGGCGCAAGCCAACGCTCCCATTTAGACTTTATGTCGAAGCTTGACGCCATTATGCGGCGCAACACGGCGCAAGCCAACTCTCCCATTTAGACTTTATGTCGAAGCTTGATGGCATTAGATGGCACAACACGGCACACGCCAACTCTCCCATTTAGACTTATGTCAAAGCTTGACAACATTAGACGGCGCAACAGGGTGCAAGCCAACGCTCCCATTTAGATTTTATGTCAAAGCTTGACAGCATTAGATGGCGCAACACGGCACAAGCCAATGCTCCCATTTAGACTTTATGTCGAAGGTTGACAACATTAGACAGCGCAACAGAGCGCAAGCCAACGCTCCCATTTAGACTTTATGTCGAAGCTTGACGGCATTATACGGCGCAACACGGTGCAAGCCAACTCTCCCATTTAGACTTCATGTTGAAGCTTGACGGCATTAGACGGCACAACATGGCACAAGCCAACGCTCCCATTTAGACTTTATGTCGAAGCTTGACAACATTAGACGGCGCAACAGGGCGCAAGCCAATGCTCCCATTTAGATTTTATGTCGAAGCTTGACGGCATTAGACGGCGCAACACGGCACAAGCCAATGCTCCCATTTAGACTTTATGTCGAACCTTGACAACATTAGACGGCGGAACAGGGCGCAAGCCAACACTCCCATTTAGACTTTATGTCGAAGCTTGACGGTGTTAGCCGGCGTAACAGCGCAAGCATTGACCAAAGTTCAACTATTCAACTATGTTGAACTTTCAAGGTCAGCGCTTCCACACATCGCGCACTCCCCACCGTTTTGCGTCATCACACCGTGCTAACCGGCGTACAGTTGACGGCGTCACACGCCGTCAAAACTATAAACTGGCCTATATAGTTATGCTACTTCTGTTTCAACTGGAGGTTCCGGCTGGAACCTTGGCCCAGATTCGCCCAGCTTCACGTCAATGAGGGCGCTTCCGGGCGTTTCTAATGCACCGGGTGGTTAGTCGTTAGGAAAATGTTGACTTTATCAGTAGAGCAGGTGTCATCCAGCCACGGGCCTAATAAGCCTCGGAGCCCACCCACACCTCTCTTCTGTTCCTTATTTCTGTTGATTTCTGGGGAGCGAAGAACATTTACATTAGTAATATATTCCTAAATATATTCCTACAATTTTGGAACGAGACTGGCACTTTGGCTGGCCCTCAAGACCTATCGGTACGGCTTATTTTAAAGTAAAGTATGTGGTGAAATGGGAGGAGGGAGGAGGCGGCTGAGTCGAACCCCACTGGAAGTCTTATCTGCATTGACCTGCTTCAAAGCAGACCTAGCTGCCCACCAGGCCGCTTGACCAAGTCCAACCCATCGAATGACAGATATAGGATTACATAACAAAACACAAATAAGAAGTGTAACATAGCAATTAACAAATGAAATACAAAGCAGGATAATTACATAATTACGATATTACATAACCTGCTAGATCTGGAGATACATGGTTCAAAATTGATTTGGCAGTCCTTTATGTCTAGCATATTAGGTTTAGCATATTACTTGTAATTCTTGTTTTACTCATATATTTTCATATGCGCAAATATACTAATAATAAATTAACATGTACACCAAATTTGAATAATTCTATCTATGTAATTGTCTAAGTAATTCAGGACACGAGATGTAGCTATAGTATGGAAGTTTATTGAATAGGATAGAGGTAGTCGTGGGATGGGTTGGAGGTACATATATAGGGTAAGGTGATGTCGAGTCAATAGTAGAACAGTTCAACAATAGGAATGGCGGATAAGTCAAGTTATGAGTCTCATGTGGTCCATAGCGGATCCGTTAGTCATAGGGACAGCATGAGTTAAGTGTATGAGAACAGTTAATGTCATGGCGAACAATAGAAGGCAATCAATGAGGAGCATAGAATATGTGAATAGTCTCTCAATGGTCCAGAGTGGATCCGTTAGTCATAGGGACAGTGTCAGTGAAGTTAATCGAGAGCAGTATGAGGATAGTAGTAAATTAACACGTACACCAAATTTGAATAATTCTATCTATGTAATTGTCTAAGTAATGTTAATTTATTTATTTGAAAACAGAAGAATATTAACCATTCCTCGTGTGGTTATTTTATTATATGGCATCTAATTTGCATGTTCTCTAGAATAGGATAATCTATTCATGTCACAAGGAAGAATACTATTATTTTGTAATGTGGTTATTATGTGCCATTTAATATGCATTGTCGACAGAAAAGAGGAATAAAGTATTCATTAAAAGGAATATGAACCCTTCCTAACGTGGTTGTTACATTGCATATAATAGGGCATATGTATGCCCTATAGCATAGGAGAATCCTATTCATTTCACAAAGAAGAATTTTAACCTTTCTGACCGTGGTTATTACAGTGCATATAAGAGGGCATATGTATGCCCTATAGCATAGGAGAATCCTATTCATTTCACAAAAAAAGAATATTAACCTTTCTGAACGTACTTATCACATTGGATCTAATAGGGCCTGAGTATGCCTTATAGCATAGGAGAATCCTATTCATTTCACAAAGAAGAATATTAACCTTTCTGAACGTACTTATTACATTGCATCTAACGTACATGTTCTGTAGTATAGGATAGCTCATTTATTTTGCAGAGTTCTTATGAGTATTGACTTGAATAGAACAGCTATGAATCGGTGATTAACTATAGTATTCATCTGCAATTGTAAATGTAGTATAAAGTCCACGGCTCGGATATGTGGTTGTATAGGCAGGCTATGGTGAAATGAATACAGGCAAAAAAGAGAAAGGAAGAGTATAAAGAGTGAAAGAAGAGAGAGAGAGCCAAGCCCTCAGGTTCATTCTTATATGGTACATGAATCCAGTATGGCATATCACCTGACCACATTCTCCCAATGAGAATCAAGCATTTCCGGTCCCCATGGTTACAGTGATCTGCCCACCACCACCAAGCGGCATGGCTCCTTTGTTCACCACTGCCCTGAGCTGAGTGTGTGGTGATCCGTGACTAGCAGAGGGGGGAGGGGATAGTGGGTAGAGCTCCAAGTGCCCCTTACACACTATCTTACTAGCACCACAATATCTATTTACAATGAGTCAAGTACCACCAGCAACTACATAAACACATCTATGCACCTGGCCCTATATACCCTTTTCATAAATAGAACATTTGCATTCCCCCACCAAGGCGTCATTATCGGAATATGTTACAGTAATATACATAAGTGGTGGTTGGAGAATCAGGATTCACGGAACTGAAAAGATAATAATAATTATAACAATAAACACGATGCCCCGTGTTATTCTTTAAATGCACAAAATAAATTGTAAATCACATGTGATCGGTGATCCGTTAGATGCATGCCTACCGATAAACACCATATATACATATATATATATATACATATACAGATATATATATATACAGATATATACATATATACAGTAAAACCTCTCTAAATCGACCAACATTGTGACCGACTTTAAGTGGTCCATTTAGGGAGGTGGTCGGTTTAGGGAGTTATAATATGGTTACAGTGGTATTGTTGGGACCCAAAATAAAGCGATATGGGAGGTGGTCGTTTAGGGAGGTTTCACTGTATACGTATATGTATATGCGTACAGATAAACACCATATATATATATATATATATATATATGCATAGAGGTAACCAGAAGATATATATATATATATATGCAAACAGATAAACACAATGTGCCGTGTTGTGCCGTCTAATGCCATCAAGTTTCGACATAAACAGTACAGCCCCATTAAACCAAGCTCGGTTAAACCAAACGATCAGGTAATCCAAACTTTTTTCGGCGGCCCGGCAAAATACTACCATTTATCATATAAAAAAGTTGGTTAAACCAAAGTCGGTTAATGCAAAGTATCAGTTAATCCAAAAATTGTCGGCCCCGGGCCAATTCTGGTACAATTAAACCAAGCTTTCATGTGGTTTTAAGGTCATCTGTGCCTTTTTTATATGATAAATGGTAGTCGCCGGAAAAAGGTTGGATTAACCGATCGTTTGATTTAACCAAGCTTGGTTTAATAGAGTTAAACTGTGTATACATAAAAAAACAATAATCATAGTGTCCACATACATTGTATATTACATTCATAACGCACCCGCATTTTAGCCAAAGCCAAGTCAATGTCGAAGTTAAAGCTCGGTTAAACCAATGATCGGTTAATCCAAACAAATTGCTAGGGTCCCTGTATATAGATAATATATATGGGTGGTTTCGATTGAATTACTTCATGTACTTCTGTAGTTGTCCAAAACATGCTATATACACTTTGACCTGTGACATCACTTGTATTTCTAAAATGGTCTGCTCAGTAAAGCAGGAAATGAGTGCCATGTTGTATAGAAATTTGTTAGTTTCTATCTATACAGTTTAAAAGAAAACATGCTGTCAGAATCTGAGAATTTGCCAGTTCGAGCATTCTGTTTAAGTGCATTGGGTAGGCAGCCACCAGCATATTATTAGGGAAGAAGGGGAGGGCTCTTGGGCAATTTATAGAACTGAGAGACCAGATGGGATGGCCGAATGAGTTGAGTGTCCCTCTCCGGTTTTGGTAGCCCATGGGATTCGAATCGATGGGTTTGAACCCTGGTCGAGTCAAACCAATGACTTTAAAATGTATACTTGTCAATTCATAGCCAGGCACTCAGCATTATCAGGATAGGCCAAGGACTGGTTGGTTCAGTGTCAGGATAATGTGACTGAGCTGAGTGGGATATCAGGTCATGGTGTTCGCGGCCTTGTCTCCCAGTGGGGCAGTACTATAAAGTTGTCATGAGTGTGTACTGTGTACTGTCACAAGTCGGTAGCTTCCTGAGATGACCTTAAATGTTGCCAGGATGCAAAACTCCAACAACCAACCAATCAACCCCTCTTCTTTCAACAGAAGAGAAAAAGGTGGTGTTATCTGTGGCGGAGTGGTTAGACTGTCTGACTTTTGTCTAGGTCGTACTCCTAATCTGAAGGTCGGCGGTTCGATTCCCTGTGCCCCCCACCTCTGCCAATTTGGATGTTCACCGCTGTGTAGAACTTACAGCATCAAAAAAGGCCAGTTGCTCTCATATCATGTCTATGTTGTGTGGAGGTAAAAAATCCCTTGGGTCAGTAAAAGTGTAGGCTCAGGCTTTCTATCGACATATTGTCTAATGGTGAAAAGAAATCTATTCAGGCTTATCCATGATAGGCAGTATAAATCCTCAAGAAAAGACAAATTGTTCATACATATATATATGTGATGTGTAATGCATTATGCGAGTATAAATGCAAGGGTAACATGTACATCCTATATTTTCTCATGCGTATTGGGGGAGCGCCCCCCCCCCCGCTCCCAGCTGTCGGGTATTGCCGGACAGGCGCACCCTCGCGTCACACTCTGGAGGAACTATTATAATGCACATTGATTTTTCTTTTATTTCACTGCTAAGCTAATTGTTCTGTACCGGAATTCTGCAGGCAGTAAGTCACAAGTCAAGACTGCGACTGTTTTTAGAGTTTGCCATTCCCTGGAATCCGCTGCCAATCCTCAATATTGGGATTACCCGCCAAGTTTGTCATTGTTGGAGTTTACATTTTAGCAACATATAAGGTGATACAGGATGTGTACAGTGCAGTATACAATGTGCGTTCAGGGTTATTTTATAAGGCGCAATGGCACCGGACGCGGTGGCCGAATCGGTAAAATGCGGGCCTCGTATGAGGGAGATCCGGAGTTCGGTTCCCGGTCGAGTCAAACCAATGACTTTTACAATTGATATGTGTCGCTTCCTAGCCTGGCTCTCAGCCTTAATAGGATAGAGGGCAAGGATACCCACCAACATATTATTAGGGAAGAAGGGGAGGGCTCGTGGGAAATTGATAGAACTGATAGACTAGATGTGATGGCCGAATGAGTTGAGCATCCGCCTCCCGTTTTGGTAGACCGTGGGATTCAAACCCACTGGTTCGAACCTTGGTCGAGTCAAACCAATGATCTAAAAATGAATACTTGTTGCTTCTAAGCCAGGTGTTAATAGGATAGGACAAACACTAGGTGGCTCAGTGTCAGGATACTGTGACTGATTGGGATATAAGGTCATGGTGCTGGCAGTGATTGATTGATTGATTGATTGGTGGTTGCTTTATGCTGTGTCGGCAGCATAGGCCATATTCATGGCGAGAAATGTTAGTTTTTTGTTCAAACCATCGCTTTTACATGTAAAAGCAGACAATCAATTATGTGCCAATAGACACTCATTAAATTAAAAATCCCACAATCATATATTTGTGGTCAAGGGAAACAAATTCCACTAGAAAAAGAAAAGTTTTATTAATAAATGATAGAATCTATTTAGTAAACTATATGAGGTGGTACTGCCCTCAAAAAGGCTATAATGTTTTCCTGTTTTACCTTAGTAAAAAGGTCATGCATACTGTCTGCAGTGTAGAACTGTTGGCGCAAGGCCAACAAATCAACACAACTTAGTAAAATGCGTTTGAGTGTCAGCAGGGACTGATACCCAATACATTCAGGGGGAGGTTCCCCCTTGAGCAGAAAAGCATGTGTAAGCCACGAGTGGCCAATACGGCAGCGGCTAAGGACCACTTGGTCCCGCCGACCCCCCGCATGAGTCTGTGGTGGCCTTCCCACAGATGGTTCAATTTCTTTAAGTTTATTAATGTTTTCATCCCACTCATGTTGCCATTTGGATTGTATGTGGGTGGCTATTAGTGGTTTCAGATCAGAGTGAGGGATCACACACGGTTCAAGATCACAGTTCAGGGCCTTTTTCACAGCCCAATCAGCTCGTTCATTTCCTTGTATGCCGGCATGGCCAGGCACCCAGCACAGGTGGATATCATCCCCATCTGTTGTCAGTTGGTTCATTTTATAAATGACCGTTGCTAGAATAGGGTGATTCGTTTTCAGTCCAGCAATAGCCAGGAGGCAAGAGAACGAATGCTGGCAGTGAGGCAGTACTATAAAGTTGCCATAAGTGCACACTATCACAAGTCGGTTCTCGTCCTGGTTTAAAATATTCTGATAATGATGCATTGGTGGGGGAATGCAAATGTTCTATTTGTGAAACAGGTATATAGGTACATAGATGTGTTTATGTAGTTGCTGGTGGTGCTTGCTTCATTGGTAAATAGACATTGTGGTGCGAGTAAGATAATGTGTAATGCTAGGTACACACCTACCGTTTTTCCGCACCCACCCACCATATACGATCTAAAACTGCCCAAAAGTCGTGAGGTGTGCGCTCCCCTAGCACACCTACCGATTGCAATTCGCGACTTAAAACTCAATTTTAGGGCTAAAACTGCTTCCTTACGATTGCGATTCGCGATTCGAAAAATGAATCGGCCCGTTTTCAGTTTTAAGCGGGTCGGGTCGGGTCGCGAGTTTTAGTGCGCGAATCGTATACGGTAGGTGTGTACCTAGCATTAGGGGCACTCAGATCTCTACCCACTACCCCCTCCCCCCTCTGCTAGTCATGGATCACCGCACACTCAGCTCAGGGAAGGTGTAGGCCAAGGGACCCACACCACGTGGTGGTGGTGGGCAGATCACTGTAACCATGGGGACCGGAAATGCTTGTTTCTCATTGGTAGAGCTAGAAATGCGTGATTCTCATTGGGAGAATGTAGTCAGGCGATATACTATACTGGATCCATGTACCATATAAATAATAAACCTGAGGGCTTGACTCTCTTTCTTCTCTCATTCTTTATACTCTTCCTTTCTCTTTGCCTGTATTGATTTCACCATAGCCTGCCTACACAACCACAGATTCGAGCCGTGGACTTTACACTGGTATGACCTTAGATGTTTATGGGATGCAACCCTCCAAAAACCAACCAACCAACCAATCTCTCAACTGGAGCGAAAAAAATCTATATGAATGTCTATATGTATACGTGTATGTATATATGTATATATAGATAATATATATATATTTCTATATTATAAAATTGATACTTGTTGTTTCCTAGCCTGACGGCCAGCATTAAGAGGATAAGACAAGGGCTGGTTAGCTCAGGATAATGTGACTGGGTGGGATATCGGGTCATGGTGCCAGTGGCATCATTTCCCAGTGGGAAAGCACTATAAAGTCACCATGAGTGTGAACTGTCACAAGTCGGTACCCGTCCTGATATGACCTTAGATCTTGCCAGGACGTAAACTCCAACAACCAACCAACGAACTGTATGTCGGGCAGTGTGTAACATGACCCAATATCCTGATTCGGAGCAAACCAGCCCTTGTCATATCCTATTAACGCCGAGTCTCAGGCTAGGTAGTGTAATAACAAGTGTCAATTTTGTAAAAGTCATTGGGTTCATTCGCTTGGGAGTTTGAATACATGAGCACACACATGGGAAGCCAGACAGTGTAGCTAAGTGAGGAGGTCAACTCAAGCATGTCCAATTACCCAGTGAATACTTGATCACATTCGTCCATATACACGTATACGGCCCTGTGTACGTGCGGGTGTGTTCGTGGGCCCTCGACTGGCGCGCCTCCATGCACACGTGATCGCAGGTGCACGTGATAGCCTGTGCACGTGCGCTCTTGCTACTCAGTATATATATTGCATGTCCCTCCTAAAGAATATTGATCCTCAATCTGGTGTACCCAATCTGGTGTACCCAATCCGGTGTACCTAGTCTGGTGTACCCAACCTGGTGTACCCAACCTGGTGTACCTGTTCGGGTGTACCCAATCTTGTGTACCCAATCTGGTTTACCCAAACTGGTATATCCAATCTGGCGTATTCCATCTGGTGTATCCAACCTTGTGTACCATATCGTTGTACCCTAGGTGGTGTACCCTATGTGATGCACCCTATTTGGAGTACCCTTTCTGGTTTGCCCTATCTGGTGTACCCTGTTTGGTGTACCCAATCTGGTGTACCAATTATGGTGTACCCTATCTGGTGTACCCTATTTGGTGTACCCAATCTGGCATACTCCATCTGGTGTACCCTATCTGATGCACCCTGTTTGGAGTACCCTTTCTGGTTTGCCCTATCTGGTGTTCTCCATTTGGTGTACCCAATCTGGTGTACCAAGTATAGTGTACCCTATCTGGTGTACCCTATTTGGTGTACCCAATCTGGCGTACTCCATCTGGTCCACCCTATCTAGCATATCCTATTGTTGCTGCCCAGTGCCCCGGGTTTTGCTGCCCGGTGCCCCGCGTGTTGCTGCCCGATGTCCCACGTGTTGCTGTGCGCTGCCCCACGTTTTGCCGTGCGCTGCTCCACGTGTTCCTGTCCGCTGCCCCACGTGTTCCTGCCCAATGTCCCATGTGTTGCTGCCCGGTGCCCCACGTGTTGCTGCCCGGTGTCCCATGTGTTGCTGCCTGGGCCCCCACGTGTTGCTGCCCTGTGCCCCGCGTGTTGCTGTGCGCTGCCCCACGTGTTTCTGTGAGCTGCCCCAGGTGTTCTTGTGCGCTGCCCCACGTGGTCCTGTCCGCTGCCCCTCGTGTTCCTGCCCGATGTCCCACGTGTTGCTGCCCGATGCCCCACGTGTTGCTACCCGGTGCCCCACGTGTTGCTACCCGGTGCCCCACGTGTTGCTGCCCGGTGACCCGCGTGTTGCTGCCCGGTGCCCCTGTTCTTGCTGCCCGGCGCCCAGCATGGTTTTTATTCTTGAAGTATGATACTGCCTATCATTGATAAGTCTGAATAGTCTTGTTTTCACCACTAGACAGTTGATCAATAAAAAGCCTGAGCCAATGCTTTTAATGACCCAAGGCATTTATAACCTCCCACGCCACATGGACATGGTATTAGAGCAACTGGCCTTTGATGATGCTGTAAGTTATACACAGCGGTGGAAATCCAAATTGGGGGAGGGACTGGCATGGGGAATCGAACCAGGGACCTTCAGATTAGGAAAGTCCGACCTAGAAAAAAGTCAGACACTCTAACCATACTGCCACAGAGGACACCACAAATCATGTTAAACCCTGAACAACTTTAAAGTCACTATACCTTATTTTACTTATCTACTTCATTATGTGTTGTATGTGTGTATGTGTTCTGAGTGACATCATCAAAGGACATTACGGCAAATAAAAAAGCATACCTCTGGATCCGGGCATGTTTTAGGTGCGAGAGCACGGCGTTTCCGGACATTTCTTTTAGTAATTCAGCTGATTTGGGCTAGCTGCATGTAAATAACTGTATTGTCACATGGCTGGAAGACCAGTGCAACGGCGCTGACAAAAGACTTTATTCAATGAATAAACTATATTTACAACCAACAATTTTTTAATTTATTCATTGGAATATATACTTTTGTGATATATTTATTCACATATCAAATATAATCTATGATAAACAAAGGTTTTGCACAATGGAAAGAAAGACTATGTCTGTTAAGAGGCTGAACATTTTATATTCTCATTATCATAGTCGCACTAACTTTGAAGTAGTAACCAAAGTCAGAATGGAATTATCCTGTTTATAGAATTGGCTCTGGATTAAATCCTATGCAGGTCCCCAATTTCTTATCCGAAATCCTTGGGACCAGTTGTGTATTGTATCCCAGAATTTTTCGGATTTCAGAATTAAAAAAAGAGCAGAAGATTGTTTTATTTAATTATGCCTCTGGAGCACATGGATTTTTGTATCATCGGCAATTGGACATCAAATATATGGTCATCCTGCCGCCAGATAGGCTACTCATGCCGATCAGCAGAAAGGAGTATTTTATATGCACTTTCCCACAGACAGGACAGCTCACACCACAGCCTTTGATGAACCAGTTGTGGACCAATGGTTGGAACGGAAAATAGCCAACAAGTGGTCTGAAACTGGTCCATCAAAATAAAGGTAAATACTATATACATTTTGTTTATGTATATATTACAGTTATACACATGTACTCAGATTGGAATTTTATGAAGCACTCCATAATCAAAACTCAATATTGAATTAAAATGTATGAATACTCACATATGTGGTATAACTAAAGACTACTAATAGTGTTAATTTATTTAGTTGCACTACGAAAAAAAGCTTCGTTTTTTTCAGACAGTTCCGTTTTTCAGAATTTCAGATACGGCACAACTTTCCCACACGCCCATCCCCACCCACAACCTTCTACCACACACATATCCGCACCTACAACTTTCCCCCAAACACCCCCTGCAGTCCCGCTTGGTTCACAGAACCTCATTCCACCTGCAGTTCCTCGATTCTTCCTTATATAGACGCGACTTCCAGAAGCCTTATAATTGCGTAGTGATGGTTGTTTTTTTTACTTACCGACATATTTCTGATATATACATATAAATTAAAACCTCTCTAAATCGACCGACCATGGGACCGAATTTAAGTGGTTCATTTAGAGAGTTAGAATATCCTTACAATGGAATTGTTGTGACCCAAATAAAGAGATCGATATAGGGGGTTGGTCGATCTGTGGCGGGGTTGGTATAGAGAGGTTTTACTGTATGTATATTAATTCATTTTGCGTTCAGTTCACTGTTTCCAAAAGACCTATATAATTATAATATATTAACTTGATTATAATCTCCTTTATTTTAATTTTAAATATCTTCTTTTTGAAACAGCTAACTTTTGAGATATTTGGAAATGAAAACATGCCAAATTAATTTTGGTATGCACACCATAATTCCGGACATCGGCTTTTGTTTATTCAATGTTAAGCATAGCAGCATAGTATTTCATTGGACACTGAAGTACATGTTTAATGAGTACGCCAGTATCTATAATTTACAGTGTCAAATCTAGCGAAGTGTTTTAAATTTGCTGATATCCTGCTTTGGATTTTGCAGCTTTAATTATTATATTACCCCGTCCTGATATGAGCTTAAATGTTGCCAAGACGTAAGACTCCAGGAAAAGAACTACTGTTACATACAATAATTACGTAATGTCTCTAATAATATCATGTCAAAACGACCTTATGATATCATCAAAACCAAAACACTTCGCTGATGTAGGCCTAACTGTCAAATGTGTGAACAGAAACTTGTTTTAGAAGAAATATATAACTAACCAATGTCTGATTAACCCTAGGCCCACCCATTTCTTAGGCGTTCCATTAACCATCAGATATAAATAGAAAGATGAAAATAAAATAAGTAAGAGTGACTGAGGCTCTAGATTTGTCTACATCTAAATGCAGATGGTGATAAGTTTGTTATGTTCATACAATGGTAAATAAAAGATTCACATATTAATTCATGATATATATTTGTTAATTTACTATTCCAACTTTCAAACTTTAGCTGAAGTCTAACAGATAGCAGATCTGCAAGCTCAGCTTAACATATACTTAAAGCAAGCACATGTGCTTTGTGCAGGTTTGTTTTGCTTTGAAAAATCACACAATGCACCATGACATTGGAATTAAAAAATTGTATTTATGTAAGCATGATTAAGCCACATTTATTTTTATATAAGGGGGATCCCTCACAAGATGGATTTTTAATGTCATGCCTGTCACAGAAGGGCCATTTTCACTGCGATCACTCACAAGAAGGAAAGCGGTACAGGTCAATTTGTTGTCAAAGATACTAGACTACATCAATAAGAATTGATCATTATCCCACTTGTATTTACTTTAATTAATTATTGAGTATGAAGGAAGTTGGTCAATAAATAATTTCAAATCGGACTTATTTTTTTAGTTGCATGTTGTGTATGAGACTAAAACCTGTTCTAGCTGGAGCTAAACAAAAGTAAGAAATAAAATGATGTAACGAAGCATCCATCCAGACCATGGGGTGCCTTGAGATAGGAAAAGAATGATATCAGTCACCTAAATAAACTCAGGAATACTCTACATGTACACATCTGCTTCCCACCAAAAGCATTTATTCCAACAGGAACATCTGACTAATTTTATGAAAATTGAATAGATGAAATCATAATTCCTATTGTGCAGTGCATTGTGGGAGGCTTAAAAGCAAAACAAACCAGGGAAAAGCACATGTGCTTTCTTTAGAGGTGGATAGTCCCATAAGGGCCTCAAATTTTCAAAACCAAGACATTTATCTAGATTTGATCCTACATATCTAACTTATACCCCTGTGACACTACGATGTAACAGGCCAGCGATCACTTTTTTATGTCGAGATACGTACAAATTCTCAGCATTTCAGGGCCAAATTGAACATCAGTGCAATATAGTGCACATAGGCAAAACGTCAGTCCAACGTAGTTGTAAGGTGTTTCAATGAGTTAGAATATAACAAAAAAAATTCCCAACATAAGGCTAAGGAGCCTCCAGCGTGCGCAGCATAAGCCTAGCGAAAGCCTAGCGTCAGCTTAGCGTAAGACCCACATAATTACGCCCGCCCTAACGTAGCTACGCGTGACTCTGATGTAATCATGCCCACGAGGGGGCAGTGTCAGTCTAGTGACAGTCCAGCGCTCAACGTGAGCATAATGGATGCCTTTATATACTCGAAGGCAAAACGGTCGCACCATGTTCACACCACATTCGCTTATGTTCGAACAACATTGGTGCATGTTACATACAGTATGCACATGCCAGCCATTAGTCAATTACGTCGAATAGATCAAGACACATTGGACTTACATTAGACTAATATTAGACACCCATCAGAGACATGTTAGACCTACGTCGAGATACGTTAACACCACGTTGTCAGAGGGCGTGTTGCACATTCCTCCAGGCTCTCCATCAGTCTACTATTAGTCGACGTAGCTCAACGTAGACCAACGTAGCTATAATAAACATCTAACCTATGTTGCGGTTATCCTAACATGAGCACAACGTAACCCAACATAACGGCCTTACGTCGAGCTACGTAGAAAGTTTTGGGTATGTCCAAAACCTTGATGTGTGTCACTGTATCTCGACGTAACTTGACATAGGCTTAATGAACAAGTAACATATCTCAACATAATGACCAAATTTCAACTACATCGGCTTATGCGACTGCATTATGTTATAGTGTCTCAGGGGTATTAGCTATTGATGCAAGTATTAAGCATGTGTTGCACATAGAAGGGAATGGGGAGTTCATTAATATAATCTGTTACTGCTGAAGCCTATGGTGTCTGAGTTTTGGCATGCTTGCCAAAATTACTTTTACATGTTTGAACTTCAAATATCTCCAAAGTTATATGGTATGGGGGTTTGCGATTTCCTAGGAAATCACAAGTGGGGGTTTGCGATTTCCAGGGTTTGCGATTTCCTGCTACAATGTTACGGATGCCGGTATGTTCAAGTACGTTCAACGATGTTCAACTACGCTAGCCTCCACTATGTTCACCTACTTCCAATAACGGCTATGCGAGCAGGGCTTTGTCCAAGTGGGCTAGAGCACACTAGAGTGTGCTAGAGTATGCTAGAATATGCCGGAGTACGCTAGAGTACATTAGCATCACGGATGCAAATTCAGCCTCTAACATTGCGCTCTTTTGAACATGTCCAAAAATTAAATCGGACATCACGGCTCACCCACGTTATTACCAAGTTAACATCACGGACAAGTATGGATGCCGGTACATTCAAGTATGTTCAACTAAGTTCAACTACGTTCAACTACATTCAACTAGGTTCAACTACGTTCAACTATGTTAGCCTCTACTACGTTTAACTCTGTCCACTAACGTGTATGTTTCCCAACGCTTTCATGCCCTGGTCACATACACGTTAGTGGACATAGGTGAACATAGGTGAACGTAGTGGAGGCTAACCTGGGGTCAAATATTCCGATAATCAGCAGAGGGGGGAAATGGAAATCCTCTATTATTATTATGTGTGGCCAGCCAAGAGTGTGTGTATATATGTATGTTGTGGGTATATATATATGGCTTGGCCCATGCTTGAGGGCAGGTAATTATAGAGATAGCAATGATTGTCAGGTCTGGGTGAGTGCACTCAGGGCCTGGCTCTCTGCTGAGGTAGGTTTCAATGCACACAGGGTTCAAGGTTGGTGGTGGCCACAGGTCAACTAGCTCTGGTGGTGGGCAGACCACTGGTGGTCATGGTAACCAGAAATGCTGAGTCCCTATTGGAAGAACTGGGAATGCTGCTTCCCTATTGGTTGAGAGAATGGCATTATCCTATACCAAGAATCTATGTAATATATATAATAAACCAGAGGAGCTTGGACTCTCTCTTACACTCTTATTTTTTCTTTACTTTCTCTCTTTCTCTCCGTCTATATTGATTTTCACTTTAGCCTACCGACATAGCCACAGACTCGAACACGGACTCTACACTGGGTCAAAGGTGGTGTAAGTATGTTAAACAACATTGAAATATGTTAAGGTACGGCAGGTTTTGGTATGGATAACTTTGTTCGTCACTTTTCTTTCTCGTTCGCGCCAGCAGGAAGTCGAATTGGCTGGTTGTTTTTTTTAGTTTTAAGTCCTGGCAACATCTAAGGTCATATCAGGACGGGGAGGAAGCCGGATGTTGATGTGCATGATTATATGTGTGTATGGTGTATGCAGGTATTGTTTGGTTGGTTGTTGGTGTTTTACGTCCTTGCAACATCTATTGTCATATCAGGACGGGTACCGATTAGCGAAAGTGCGATCTCATAGTCTAGTGTGGCTCTATAGTGCTGCCCCGCTTGCCAATCAGGCGGATAGCACCAAGACCCGATGGTCATGAGAGCAGGGCTGGGCCCTGTAGTCTGCGTTGATGAGGATAGAATACCAAAATTCTCTTCTACCGTGAACTTGTAAAAGGATGCAGAAATCAAGGTGGTCAGAAGAAAAGGTTCAAGGACTGCTTTAAATACGAGTTGAAGAAATGTAATTTCAGCACTACAACCTGGGAAACTGACCAAGGACAGGAGTTCAGGTTGTGCTTCTATTCATAAAGGCACAACACAGTTTGAAACTGATCATATATCTCAAGCTAAACAAAAGTTTCAACAGAGAAAAGATTGTCTCCTCAATCTACCGGACTCTCTGACAGCAGCTACATATGCATGTCCAATGTGCCACAGCACATTCCAAACACAAATTGGACTGTGCATATATATACAGCAATATGCAAGTATATACAGCTATAAATTCATGTTATACCCCTGTCACACTACGACGTAACGAGCCAACGTAAGCCTGACGTGCTCACGTTTCGTCATTACGTTGACGTATGTTGGGTTATGTTATGATGACGTCAGAATGACGTTAGACTGATGTCAAGCTACCTCACGTTACATCGTGTTACATCGGCGCATGTCAAGGTTTTGAACCTGTTCAAAACTTTCGACGTAACTCGAACGTAAGGGTTTACGTTTGTCATATGTTCTGTACATGTTCGGCGAACGTCAATGACGTTAGAGGGACGTTAGTCAAATGCTGCTCACTATGTTCCACTACGTCCCACTACGTTCCACTACATTCCACTATGTTCCACTACGTTCCACTACATTCCACTATGTTGACCCACATTAAAGCTGGTGGAAACGTCCATGCAGCATAATGGGAATGTCAGGAGAACGTATGCAGAATGTATGCCGAATGTATGGCCAATGTACGTTCAGCGTTTCGCCACCGTGTCATGACATATGTAATGTCACGTAATGTAACGCAACGTAGTTCAGGTGATGGAATAACGTACATAACGTTCCGTGAGCATAATTACGTTGTCCTCTCTCGTTGAATGATGCTATCACTACGCTTTACCGACGTTACGCTCTCGTCAACTATGCTGCATCCATGTTCAACTTGTGCCCAAATTTGCATACTATGCCGAGAAGTTCAACCTTTATCACGTTCTCCCAATGCTGACGTCGTTACATCGTAGTGTGACAGGGCCTTTAGTATGCATAGGTAAATCCGCATGGATGTGCATTATATGTGTGTATGTGTCAAATGTGTGTATGCCTCAGTGGCAGCGTACTACTCTTAAGCCATGGTCAGATACACGTTAGTGAACGTGGTTGAACGTAGTTGAACGTAGGATAGATTAACGTGGGTCAAAAGTGGTGTAAGTATGTTAAACTTCGGTGAAAAAGTTAAGGGACGGCAGGTTTTGGTACGGATAAATACGTAGTCAAACCGATGGCTTTATAAGTTATGCTTGTTGCTCCCTAGCCTGGTTTTCGGCATTAATAGGATAGGGCAAGGACTGGTTGGTCCAATGTCAGGATATGAGGTCATGGTGCAGGTGGTATTGTCTCCCATGGGGCCGTGTGGAAGGTCGGGAGTTGGGTTTCCGGTCGAGTCCAACGAACGACTAATCAAATTAATACTTGGTGTGAAGGTATGAAGTCTGAACACTTTAACTTCTGAAGTCTGAATGCTTTAGTCACCATCCAGGGATCTGAATCGCCGGCACCCTGTGCCTCTGACATCATCTCATTTACATATTCCTTTGTTCTCTGCTCATGCCTTGATGTCTTGTACGCATGCATATATTACACTTGTAGCTTCCTAGCCTGGCACTTGGCATTAATAGGATAGGGCAAGTACTGGTTAGCCCAGTGTCAGTCTCCCAGTGGGGCAGCACTATAAAGTCACCATTAGTGTGCACTGTCACAAGTTAGTTCCCGTCCTGATATGACCTTATATGTTGCCAGGACATAAAACTCCAACAACCAACCGATCCCACCCGCAAATAAAAACACAAAAGAAACCAAGACGTTCACTAGTTTCTGTTAGCGTTGTCGCCTTCCAGCCTTCAGTAGAGCTTCCTCAAGTCACCGGAAATGCAACCAACCTTAAGTCTACACTACATCCGGGTCCATTGGTGTGTATTCACCAAAACAGGAAATGAGCCGACAATTCAAAGAACGCGGAAGTTTTCTAAGTTGCACACTCCGATCGTTTTGGTTGGATGGTTTGTTGGTTGTTGGAGTTTTGCATCCTGGCAACATCTAAGGTCATAGCAGGATGGGTACCGACTTGTGACAGTGTGCACTCATAGCAACATTATAGTGTTGCCCCACCGGGAGACCAGGCCACCAACACCATGACCTGGTAGCCCACTTAGTCACATTATCCTGACACTGAGTAAACCAGTCCTCTGACCTATCCTAATAATGCTGAGTGCCTGGCTAGGAAATGACAATACTTAGTATCAATATTTTAAGTCATTGATTTGACTCGAGCGGGATTGGAATCCATAGGTTCAAATCCCACGATCTACCAAAACGGCAGACGGACGCTCAACTCATTCGGCCATCCCGTTTGGTCCCGATGGTTTTGAGTTTCTGTCATTTTCTGAGATGCATGTATTATGTTAATTGTTATAATCTACCTAACTTTGGCATGAAGAAACTTTGCTTTCATATGAGTAAGTGGGGAGATATTTGAAGTGTAAACATGCAAAATAAATGTAGGTGGGCAGTAGCAGGTTCTATCAAAATTGACTTTGTCTTCCCTTCTATCGGTCTATGCAGCATGAAAAAAATAATAAATGCAGTAGTCGCTAAGTTGGTTATAGAGGTTCAAATTTCCATAAGTGTTTTGCTTTTGAAAATGCGATGCTTTTATCGGACTATTCAGCTTTATATTCAATATTGAAGGTAAACTTAGTAATAATTACTCAAATGGATTATTAATATATATTTTAAGATTATGATAATCGCTTAAAGTTGCATAGTCCGAGGGTTTTGAATTTCTGTATTTTTTCTGAGATAAATATATTAGATCGATCACTAGTATCTACTTTACATTAGTTCAAAGTTACTTTTATCTTAAATGGTAAACGTTTGAGATATTTGAAGTGCAAACATGGAAAATTAGTCTTGGCATGCTTGCCAAAACTCTGACACCATAGACTTCTGCAGAAACAGGTTTTTATTAAATTGACTCAGTATTCCCTTCTATGTGACGACAACTGTTTAATAACTGCACCGCGTTCCTGTGGAGGGACTGAAGCTAGTACCCGGTGTGTTTACATGTATGGATCTACATTCACAACACTATCAAACCCTGTAAGGTCACGTGGATATAAATAACGACATCCCCCTTAATGTTTCTCTTTGTTCAAGATGACAGTTAGGGGTCATCCAACTTTTCAATATTTTCCCAGTCGTAGAACGCGTAGGATTTTTCCAGACCCGCCCCCTTCCCCAAAAAAGTAGTACAGTAAAACCCCATTAAACTAAGCTCGGTTAAACCAAACGATCGGTTAATCCAAACTTTTTTCGGCGGCCCGACAAAATACTATCATTTATCATATAAAAGATTAGGTTAAACCAAAGTCAGTTAATCCAAATTATCAGTTAATCCAAACAAAATGTCGGACCCCAGGCCACTTCCGGTCTGGATAAACCAAACTTTCATGTGGTTATAAGGTCATCTGAGACCCCTCCCACCCACACCCACCCTCATATCCCCCCACCCTATCTCCCACCACCCCAATACCCTCCTACCCCCATCTCCCACCCACCTCCCACCACCATCTCGAACCCACTACCATCCCCCACCCACCCCCACTGCGTCTCCCACCCACCCCATCTCCCACCCACCCCCATCTCCCACCCACCCCCAAATCCCACGCCACCACCATTCCCCACCCCACTCCCATCTCACACTCTCCACCTTCCACCCACCCCATTTCCCACCCATCCCCAATCTCCCACCCCCCAATTCTCTCCCCGCCAAGTCAAAGTCGAAGCCAAAGCTTGGTTAAACCAAAGATCGGTTAATCCAAAACAAATTCCTAGCGTCCCTTCAAGTTTGGTTTAATGGGGTTATACTGTATATATAAGGAGCATACATTACTCAGGCGCCAATTATGTTAATAACCTGTGTCTGCATGTCTGGCCTGTTGGCGCATCTTCCACAGCTTCGCCGTGAATATGGCCTATGCTGCCGAAACGGTGTAAAGCAACCACCAATCAATCAAACCATCAATCTTCCAAAGCTAGATAATATCTGACAGATAAATTGACAGATATAATATCAGTCACTGTCATGCATAGTCCTATGAAAGCATCACATTTTCACATCCAAAGCACTCGCCTAAAATAGACCCTGCATAGTAAACTTCAACCAATCAATCAATAGGATACAGCTATAATAGGCCTTGGACCTGTTAGCTGCTCTTAATTAATAGAAATGGAGACAGTTCTTCAGATGTGGTGGATCATAGCAACTGTCACTGGCTCCAAGATATATGTAATACTTGATCAGTATGCATCCAGTCGGGACTTGAAACAGTTCACCGACTCTGCTGCTACGACACTCTCCGGCAGGTCATTCCACAGGTCAACCACCCTAAAGCCGAAAAGGTTGTGTCACAGGTCCGGTCTGGAGTACCGCTTCCTCAGCTTCAGGGAGTGTCCTCTGGTCCTGTTGTTGGAGTCTCTGATAAGGGGCTACCTGTCTTGTAGATACTATGGAGATATTTGAATACTTCAATCATATCCCCCAGCCCGTCTGTAGTACATGCTTGGGATCTTATTATGTACTGAGGCATTTGTTAAAGTTGCACAGTCTGATGAAGTATTGCATTTTCAAATAAAAATATTGATTAAAATTTAATCATACATATCGATGTAGGTGCACTTATTGAACATTGTTGCTGCCTAGAAGGGACTAAGTAAATACAATCAAACAAACCTGCCGAAGCCGCTAATGTTAGCTAGAATCTTGATGAGCCTTCCAAAATTAATCGTACATTGTTTAAAGCTGCATAGTCCGATGAATCATCAAATTTTCAAAACTAAAATAACAATATAGATTTGACTCTACATATCTAACTTAGATATTGATGCACATATTAAGCATTTATTGCCACACAGAAGGGAACACTGAGTCACTTTGATAGAACCTGTTACTGTTGAAGCCTATGTTGTCAGAGTGTTGGCGTGCTTGCCAAAAACTAAGTTTGCATGTTTGAATTTCAAATATCTCAAAACTTAAGCATTTAAAAAAAGTTACTTTAACCTGAAATAAGGTGTATTATAACGATCAATTTAATATAGTTATCTCAGAAAAATTACCAAAAGGCAAAACCATCGGACTATGCAACTTTAACTTCAAATATCTCCAAAATTAGCGAGTTGAAATTAAACTTCCCTCAAACAGAAGTTAAGTAGATTATAACAATCATTAAAATATGTCAGACATAAAAAGCCAACGGACACTGCAACTTTAAATATGTTTTACTATAAAGTAGGGAATACTAAGATAATTTACGAAGACGGAAGCGGACAGTGACATATATTGGTCTTTTATTTTTCAACAGGACATCAAGGTTAATTACAGTACAATGTGTTCGACCCCCTCCATGTTGTCGGCATCTGGGGTCTTCGGTGAAAGCCAGACTCGAACCCTCAACACTACCTTAATGGTCTATTTCAGGTGTGGGTGGGTGAAAAAAAGGTGGTGGAGGTCCTTGCTGGATGGTGGCTGCAGGAGGACTGAGACCATGGAGGGGGAGGAATGGTTTGAATTTTCAAATCAGGTGATGGTTTGGCGGGAAAAGACACTCTCGTCTCCAGTGTCTGGCTGTGATAGTTTTGGTTTAAACCGGTAGGCGGCTGCACCTGGGGGCAGTTTGGGTTGGTTCTCTCGTAAGCGGAGATGTGGCGCCAGGCTGGCGGCTGGTGAGTGTCAGGGTTTGAGCGCCTCCATCCGTAAATTACCCATGTTACTAGTAACATGCACAATTTTGATGAACCTCATGAATTGGAGAAATTTGTATGTGCACACCAAAATTCATTGGGTATGTTTTCTCTTCACATACCTCCAAAATTATCCATTTACAGTTACTTCACGCTAATTTAAGGTAGACTATAACAAAGACCCTATAATACTAAGATGGCTCACTCCCTATCTCTCCCATGGTAATGAAAATTTTGCAGTGCCACCTTGTGGTGGATTTGATCAGCCCAGCTGCTGGTTGGTGTTTCACATGTAAACACATACAATTATATTATACATGAGATAGGTAAGTATAAATACACATCAATATGAAATTGCTATGACCAAATACACATCATCATCAGCATCATCATCAGCATCATCATCAGCATCACCATCATCACACATCTTTCACATTCATATATTACATTTATACATATAATATAGCACCTGGTTAACCAAGAGAACAGCCAGTGCACTAAGTGGTGGGTTTGATCATTTTGATTACACAGTACAGGCTGAGTGAGCCATCTTAGTATTATAGGGTCTTTGATTATAATGATCCACCTATTATATTTCTTTATCTTTTAAGAATAATATGAACCCAGAAGCACCGGACTGCAACTCTAAGCAATGTCTCCCTGTTTTGTAATATGGATGGATGAATGGTTATGTGTATGCAATGTATACAAATGGAAGTAGTCAAGTATTGAATTATGTAGTTGTGCATGGCGTTATGTGTTTGGCTATATGAATGTATGTAGTTATGTAGGAAATGTAGGTCTAAGTAGACATGTGTGACATATGGAGGTATATAGGATTGCGTATAACTATGTACATGAATGCGTGAATATGCGCAGCCATATATGGGGTGTGTGTGTTGTTGTTCTTTTATGTCCTGGCAACATCTAAGGTCATGGCAACTTCTTAGTGGTACCCCACTGGAGAAACGAAGCCACAAGCACCATGACCTGTTATCCCAGTTATATTGCGCTAACCAGTCCTTCCCTTATCCTATTAATGTTGAGCGCCAGGCTAGGTAGCGACACGTATCGATTTTTATAAGTCATTGGTTTGAATCGGTGGGGAATCGAACTC
The DNA here is from genome assembly GCA_030323885.1 of Branchipolynoe longqiensis. Lineage (NCBI taxonomy): Eukaryota > Metazoa > Annelida > Polychaeta > Phyllodocida > Polynoidae > Branchipolynoe > Branchipolynoe longqiensis. Next base: position 93,740,326 of record CM059187.1, read on the forward strand.
CCGACCTTGCGCACGTGAAGCCTATGCTCTACCGATTCGGCCACCGCATCCGATACCATATATGAGATGTAGATGTATGCATACATAAATGTGCGTAGCAGACATCATATGTAAATGTTTGTGTATATATAAATATTATAATATATATGAATGAGTGCAGTTATATATTATGTGTATATAAATATAAATGAAGATACAGTATAACCCCGTTAAACCAAACGTAAAGGGACCCTAGAAATTTGTTTGGATTAACCGATCATTGGTCTAACCGAGCTTTGACTTTGACTTGGCTTTGGCAAAAACGGGGATGCATTATGAATGTACAATGTATGTGGACACTATGATTATTGTTTTTTATGTATGTACAGTTTAACCCCATTAAACCAACCTCGGTTAAATCAAACGATCGGTTAATCCAAACTTTTTTCGGCGACCTGTCAAAATACTACCATTTATCATATAAAAAAAGTCTCAGATGACCTTAAAACCACATGAAAGTTTGGTTTTAACTGTACCGGAAGTGACCTGGGGCCGACAATTTTGTTTGGATTAACTGATACTTTGGATGAACCGACTTTGGTTTAACCAACTTTTTTATATGATAAATGGTAGTATTTTGCCGGGCCGCCGAAAAAAAGTTTGGATTAACCGATCGTTTGGTTTAATTGAGCTTGGTTTAACGGGGTTGTACTGTATCTATGTAGTGATGTCTAACATGAGTATATAGTGATGTATGTAGTTATGCATGCTATGTGGATATATGTGTCTTTGAAGGTATGTAGTTGTGCAGAGTATATCAATATATATGTTTGAATGTATTTTGTAGCAGTTGGTGTTTGAATGCAAGCAAGAATTCAGGTCAATAACTTGTGCGAGTTCAGTTGATTCAAGTCAAATTTGATTTTTGGACTAAAATCTGCCTAAATTCAGATATTCTAAAGGCAGATACATCCTTGAATAAATATATAGCGATTTCAAATTCTCAAATTAAGCAAGTATAATACTAATAGCCGATTTCAACCACCAATCTAAGAATTAATGTTGGAGCTCGCAGCAGTCCACCACTAACAGGCACTCTGACACACTTTTGAATAATTAATGTTCTGGGTAACCGTTCATTGTAAATGAAGAGTTCAGGCGCAAAACCCCATAAACGCCAATCCAAAATTGTAATTAAAATAACAAATGTTTACCTAAAGGTAAATGTGAATTCCCATTAAGTCCACTCTTCTTGTGATGCAATGATTATGGAGCAATGAACACACAAAAATAGGAATTTAAGGAATTAACTTTCTGAAGGTTTAATTCCAATGTTTATCTCAATTGTTGGATTGGCGATAATAGGGGTTTGCTCCTGAACTCTTTAAATGTTCCTTGGAAAAGGTGTACAGCAATATGGATATTTCGAATTCCACTGGTCCCTCCGGGAGGACTGGAAGGACTGAAACCTGATCCACAGCGCCAGCCTACATGGCTGAAGCTGCGACCCAGTATGATGGGTCGCAACTTCAGTCCTTCCTGATGGACAAGCGGAACTCGGAATAACCGTATTGGGTAGGAGAAAATAGAATCGTTGTATTGCCATCCACGTATTAGGTTTCATCCGTGTATCACCCACTGGATTAATGCTAATACACTAATGTCTCGTTCATCCACGCTGACTATTCTATCAATGACTTCAGTAATTATAGATTGGTGTATGGTTGTCCATATTGAACAGTGATGCAAACCCCACAAAGGTAGCGCCAATGTGCTGTCTTAACCTGCAGTAGACTACCAGTAGAAGGATGGTTGTAGAACAAACAGTGATATACATCGCAGCATATAAAAGGGGGCCTAAGTCAGTATCAATACATACATAATATATTGATCTGTTCTCCATAATAAATTATGCAACAGAAATGGCCTACATGCCTAGCCAGTACAACAAATAAACATTGTAATTTGCCAGTGAACATATTGCAATGGTGGCAATATAAATAAATTGAACAATAAATAGAGTGGTTGTATTACATATATAGAATGTACCTAGGCTATTCCCCTCACAACATGTAATACCATCAGGTTGGAGAATGTCAGAATGTTCAAAGCTTAGGGCATATGTTTGACCTTGAAATGCCAAGGCGATGACTTTGGCAGTATCGGAGGTTAACAATATTGATAATAGTTTTATACAATTATAAATAACCTATAGATATTGGCATTCAGATGCAATATGCATGAATCTAGTTTATATATATATATATATATATATATATATATATATAATAAGCCCTGCGCAGGGGGCCGGCGAGGAGGACCAGACCCCCACCCACCCCATGTTTTGGGGGGAAGGGGGCAGGGACTCCAGAGCTTATTATATGCGATAATGGGATTGCCACTATCCATATATATAAGTGCAATTACATTGAATAATATAAAGGTCGGCTAAGTCAAATTAAAGACTAATGAAATACATGTTCACTACATTGCCTAGCACTCGGCATTACGAGGCTAGAATTGGTTCAATCAATGCCAGCATTGATTTAACCAATTAGGTTAGGTTAGGTTAGGTCCCTCCATCCCCCCACCTTCCATCCCTCCAACCTTCCATCCCTCCAACCTTCCATCCCTCCATTCCTCCATCCTTCCATCCCTCCACCATCCATCCTTCCAAGCTTCCATCCATCCAAGCTTCCATCTCTCCAACCTTCCATCCCTACAACCTTCCATCCCTCCAACCTTCCATCCATCCAACCTTCCATCCCTCCACCTTCCATCCTTCCACCATCCAACCTTCCATCCCTCCACTCTCCATCATTCCAACCTTCCATCCCTCCACCCTCCATCCTTCCAACCTTCCATCCATCCAACCTTCCATCCTTCCACCTTCCATCCTTCCATCCTTCCACCATCCAACCTTCCATCCCTCCACCCTCCATCATTCCAACCTTCCATCCCTCCACCCTCCATCCTTCCAACCTTCCATCCTTCCAACCTTCCATCCATCCAACCTTCCATATCTCCAACCTTCCATCCCTCCAACCTTCCATCCCTCCAACCTTCCATCCATCCAACCTTCCATATCTCCAACCTTCCATCCTTCCACCCTCCATCCCTCCATCCCTCCATCCCTCTAAACTTCCATTCCTCCAGCCCTGTTTCCCTCCACGCTTCCATCACTCCAACCTTCCATCCCTCCAACAATCCATTCCCCCATCCCTCCACCCCTCCATCCTTCCACCCTCCATTCTTGCAACCTTCCGTCCCTCAAACCTTCCATCTCTCCAACCTTCTGTCCCTCCAACCTTCCATCTCTCCAACCGTCCATCCCTCCAGCGTTCCCTCTCTTCAACCTTCCATCCCTCCAACCTTCCATTCATCCAATCTTCCATCCCTCCAGCTTCCATCTCTCCAACCTCCCATCCTTCCATCCTTCCATCCATCCACCCCCCATCCTTCCAACTTGCCATCCCTCCAACCTTCCATCCCTCCAACCTTCCATCTCCAAAATTCCATCCCTCCACCCCTCCAACCTTCCACCTTTCCATTCCTCCATCCTTCCACCCTTCCCACTCCTCCATCTCTTCAACCTTCCAGCCCTCCAACATTCCATCCCTCCACTCCTCCACCCCTCTAGCCTCCATCCCACCAACCTTCTACCCCTCCACCCCTCCATCGCTCCCACCTTCTATCCCTCCACCCCTCCACCCATCCATCCCTCCAACACCCGCCCCTCCATCTCTCCACTCCCTACCCTTTCACCACTCCACCCTCCACCCCTCCAAAACCTCCTTCCCTCCCACACTCCCACCCTCCCTCACTCTACCCCAGCCCCCCCCCCTTTCCCCCATCCCTCCCTCCACCCCCCTACCTCTCTCCACTACCTCCCTCACACACATGCACCCTCTGCTCAATCCGCCGACTACGCATCACGCACGCACTGGCAGCCGACAGGAATCTGTTCGACGGCGCTCTGGCAGGCGAGGCAGTTGGCGCATGCGCGGGTGGCGGTGCACCTGCGGAACACGGTCATATGGTACATGACGGGCCGGCAGGAGTACCCCCCGGGGAGTGCCGAGCACTGGGCGCAGTCGGGACAGGTGGCGACGCGAAGGAGGCGCGGGACGCGGTCTGGGTCCTCGTCGAGTGTCATCACCGCAGTGCACACTCTGTCCGCCGCGCACGGGGTGGCGCTGCGCACCGTCCGCCGCCTGGGGTGGACGCGGCGACCGTGCCGGTGGAGATGGCGGTGCCGCTGGGGCTGCTGCTCGTCGGGCCGTGTCATCCTTGCCATCCACATTTCTGGATCCTCCAGTGGTGGGGGTGAGAGCGGCTGTAAGACTCAGAGAGAGAGGGGATGTCAATAAATTTGTTTTAAAAATATATGTTCAGTGAAAGATCTCGAAATCGACCGGTCATTGGACCGACTTTAAATGGTCTGTTTAAGGAGATGCGAGGTTTAAGGGAGTTTTTTTTTATTGTTACAATGATATTGTATTGGCGATCGTTTGGGACCCAAATAAAGCGATCAATATAGGGTGTGCACGATCTGTGGAGTAGGTAGGTTAGAGAGGATTTACTGTATGTATATATGTATATATATATATATGTATATATATATATATCACCTCCCATTCCGGTAGTACGTTGTGGGGTTCAATATATAGGTACATAGATGAATGTCGAACCCTGGCTGAATCAAAGCAACGACATCAAAAATTGATTCTTGTCAATACCTAGCCTGGAACTTGGCATTACTAGGATAGGGCAAGAAGCAGTGGACTGAGGAAGACCAATTGTTTACTATTGAAAGTTCCCCTGCTTACTCAGCTAATGAAGCCCCCTTCAAAAAACGCTGATTAGTATCTTCTATAAGTATGACAATTACTGTGACCCATGTCTTTTGAAATAGGGACAAATTGGACAAAGGCCATCCATGAAGTTAATATTATATACCTTTGACATCACTGGTCCTGTGACCGTATGATTGATTGATTGAGTAATTGATTGGTGGTTTCTTTACGCCATGTTCGCAGTACAGGCCATGCACTGCTACTAATGCATACAGTGGTGATAATGCATAAACTGGTACTAATTGCATTACATTAGTACTAATGCATACACCGATACTAATGCATACAATGGTGTTCCTGTATACACTTGTACTAATGCAGATGTTAATACTATGCATACACTAGTACTAATACATACACTAGTACTAATGCATGTACCAGTACTAATCCATACACTGGTACTAATGCATGAACTGGTACTAATGCACACCCTGCATACCCATGCAGATGTGGATAGCAATGCATTCGCTGGTACTAGTACATACGCTGGTATCCATTCGTACATTGGAACTCGTGCATGCACCAGTACTAATGCATTTACTCGTACTCATGCATATACTGGTACTCATTCACACACTGGTACTAATGTATATACTGATACTCATTCACACACTAGACCTAATGTATATACTGGTACTCATGCGTATACTGGTACTCGTGCATACACTGGTATTAATGCATATACTGGTACTCATGCATACACTGGTACTCATTCATTCGCTGGTACTCATTCACACCCTGGCACGCATGGATAAACTGGTACCCCTTCACACACTGCTACTAATGCATCTGCTGGTATTCGTTCACACGTTAGTACGCATGGATACACTGGACTCTGAAGGTGTGGGTCATCCGATCGATCCTGCTCAGTGCACCCATTTGAAGGTTGGGCTATTTTCGATTCGAACCAGTAGTCCACAACTGGTTCATCAAAGGTTGTGGTATGTGCTGTCCTGTCTGTGGGAAAGTGCATATAAAAGACCCCTTGCTGCTAATCGGAAAGAGTAGCATATGTGGTGGCAGCGGGTTTCCTCCAAAGAAATATGTCAGAATGACTGTATATTTGACGTCCAATAGCCGATGATAAAAATCAATGTGCTCTAGAGGCATTGGTCAATAAAACAAACAAAATCAAAGGATACACTGGTGCTCATTCACAGACTGGTACTAAAGCCTACCAGTAGTAATGCATTTACTGTTAATAATCCCTCTGTTGACAGATACTGCCACCCGGGATTAGTGCCCCCCCCCCTTAATGGGGCTATCACCATGCACTAATGCATACGCAGGTACTAATGACAACCGTGTTATTGCCCAACATCAATAGGTACTTCAGGACCTTCATCTCTATCAATAACCGAAGCATGCTACAAGGCGGTGCCCATTGGTCACAATGTGCATACTTGTCTTGTTTTGTATTTACTTGTTGTAGTTTACTTGTTTAGTGGCTCGCGTTAGGAGGGGAGGAGATGAATGGTTGGTTGTTGGAGTTTTACATCCTGGAAACATCTGAGGTCATATCAGGATGGGTACCGACTTGTGACAGTGCGCATTCATGGCGACTTTATAGTGCTGCCCCTGTTGGAAATCAGGTCGCTGCCACTATGACCCGATACCCCACTCAGTCACATTATCCTGACACTGAGCTAACCAATCCCTGCCCTATCCTATTAATGCTGAGTGCCAGGCTAGGAAGTGACAAGCATCAATTTTTAAGTTATTGGTTTGACTCGACCGGGAACCGAACTCCGGACCTTCTGCACGCGAGGCCCGCGCTCTATCGATTAGGCCAGCGTTCCCGATAAGGAGCTGAATACATTCAGAGACACAGGCTTTGGTTACGTGGAAACATGCATTGCATGATTTCTGCCACCAAGACAACCTCGAGCTGTAGTCGAAGAACTAGTGTTGTGAGTGGCAGCACCATTCTGTGGTACACGGGTGAACGACAACGTAGTTTAAATACGGGCGAAAATAGCTTTAGTATGGAACAGGAAGTAGAATGCCTGCCTCGAGTATCAAATGGTTACTTCTATTGACACAGAGTTGGTGAAATGGGAGAGAATGTAAAAAGACAAGATGGCGGCCATCGAACGCCGTCAATTTCACCTTTAAATTCTATTAAACTATATGTTTTATTATATTTTTCAACTCAAAGGTAACGGGGAAATATTAAGACATATAAAAAGAATAATTGTTGCTTCTTAGATCGTGAAATTAGGATCTCATTTCATTTCCCCGCTTTTTCGACAGCTTTTATATAGGGCTGGTATTCACCCTTGTACTGCGAGTACAGAGTGAATCCTTTATCTACATTCTGTGCTGATCTGTTTTAGAAAAGGCCTCATAGAGGGGAGTTTCCGAAACAGTCTGCCCTCTGATTGCAGCTCCAAGAAACAACTCACTGCGCATGTTCCGTGGAAGAAAAAGAACATTCTATTTCCAGGCATGCGCTGTGTAGCAGGTAATCATTATAATATTCAGAGCAATGTGGAAGCAAAGAATAGCGATCACCAATGATGCCATAGGAATGGTCTCCTGATTATCTTCTCAGAATCATAAAGGGACACAGCAAGAAAAAGTAGCAAGCCAGACCGGGAAGCAGGATATGTCGTCGACCGACCTCCTTTGTCAGGTGTGCAATATTGTACCCTGGTTGCTTTGACAAAATGGCCGAATCGCTAAGAGCGCTGGCTGGCTTCCCATGTGAGAGATTATGGTTCAGAACCACAATCTCTCACATGGAAAGCCAGCAGAATCAAAGCAATGACTTACTAAATGTGTAGTTGTCACGCCCTAGCCTGGCACCCGGCATGCGTTGGATAGGGCAAGGGTTAATTTGTTAGGATAATGTGACTTGGTGTGATATTGGGTCATATTGCTGGCAGCAATATGAAAGTTCCCCTGAGAGTGCACTGATAAGACCTTAGATGTTCCTTGGATGTAAAGCCTCAACAAACACAATGAAGCTGTGATTAGCGATGTTCCTTGGACTAGCTTTTACTATAGTTGGTGTGAATTAAAGGGAGACAGGAACCATACTCCGACAAATGCGCTCCAATCACAATTTTGCCTGGTTTTTCAGTTTGTGCAAACGAGTATGTGTGTTGTTAGTGGGAGGGGGGGGGGGGTGAGGTGGAGGGGAGGGGGAGTACTGTGCTAACATTGCTACTAGTCAACCCTATGGAGAATAAGGTCAGAATTTGCAAGCTAAACTGCTGAATATATAGTTCAATAAATTAATGCTTATTTATCATAAGCAGCTACTTTTGCTGTGAACAATTGGTTGTTTGCGGATATTTTGAGCCCCAGCTCGCGGCAGGAGCTGCTAAGTAGGAGCAGGACATCTGCCGCGAGGAGGGGCACGTCCCTGGTGCATGAGCAGACGACAGCAATGTTGTCTGCATAGCACAGGATCTTGATGTGTTTGAGGTGGCGTTCAGTAATGCCTGTTTTCAGTTGGCTTATGACTTTCCTGACACTAAACCATCTAACTGAATCTTTACTCTTACCAATTCCCTGCATCAGGCGAGGTTGTGGGCAGTGCTAGTTATCATTGCGGATGCTGCCCACGCTAATATACACTAATCGCAGCTTTATAGTGCTGCCCCCACTGAGACACCACGCTACTGATATGCTGTCTACAAATTATACGAGTATAATAACCTGGAATATCCCTCCTTTCCCTCATCACTAACTCATCTCCATGGACTGATGGAGTCTGTCCGAATCATCTACTGCTCCAGCCTCCCCAACCCCAGCTCCGATGACCTACCCCACCGAATACCCCACTCAGTCACATTATCCTACAATTAGTTAGGTTCACGCCAAGCTGGCACACCTAATGCCAAATCGAGATGGCCAACATGGCATCTGGGAGCAGCAATGTATATTTATAGACTACATATATAGATATTGATGTGTAGAGATAAGTGTTTGCCACCAACCCAGGTATGCGGAAGTAGGCTGACGGCATGTAGTCACGCCAATATGATGCTAGGAAGTAGGACAAAAATCAGAATTGTAGCCAGACACGTAGAGCACAGGGAAACACCAGTCTAATGTCATGGTGTGTATGTGTATGTGGCGGTGCATTTACACATCCATAGTCACTTTCTATCCGGACCGCACTCTGTCCAAACCTCTCTCTATCTCCTCTCCGCCGGCCTTGCTCCTCCTTGATATGTCTGTAAAGAGTTCCAGGAGGGGGGAGCCCGCCGGCATTTCACTTTCTACTCTTACTCTGTCTGTGTCTATGGCTTGCTGGTTAGTCACCATAGAGCAAATAGACACATTCCTTTGACTCAACTCTCCTCATTTCTCTTTCCTATACTCTACCCTTTTTTTTCTCCCCGGCATACTCCTCCCCCTGACCAGGGGAGTTGTGTCCTTGGATTGGGCCCTGTACCTTTACGTTTTCTCTCACTTTGTTCTCGTTGCTGGAACCACTGCTGCACCCATCTTTACTCGCCCTTCCTCGAAACCTTTGCTGCTGTCAACTGGATACAAGTGCCAACTACCGCTCAACTACCGCCAGACCGAAGAGATTTGGAGCCGCCTCAATGCTTTGCCGTTACAATGTTGTATAGATGTCCCCAGCTTCTACAACACTCCCATACTGAAGTTTAGTCTTCAATCAAAGATTGGGCCGATTTATCGGAGCCTCTTTATAAATGTTGCAGTTCTGCAACCAGTAACCATCGTGAGGTTACAAACCACCGCCAAAATCAAGTCAAGACATCCATAGATATATGAATGGATGTACAGATATATATATATATACAGTAAAACCACTCTAAATCGACCAACTGTGCACCGAATTTAAGTGGTCTATTTAGGGAGGTGGTCGGTTTAGGGTTAGAATATCCTTAAAATGATATTGACCCAAATAAAGCGATTGATATAGGGGAGTGGTCGATCTGTGGAGGGGTCGGTATGGAGAGGTTTTACTGTATGTATATATATATACATATATATATATATGCATATAAGTGGGAGAGACACGGTCAGGTTTTGGTTCATTTTGCTCACCGCAGGTGGCGCCCCAGTCGGACTTTCCGTATTAGGGTGGGTGCGCGAAACATTCCCGTCGCTCATCATGTCTCTGTATAACAAACACCCAACCTCAATCTCTCCTTCTAGTTCTAGCTTCGCCATCCACTCGAACTACACCCTGAGTGGTTGATTTTGGGGTTTTGCGTCCTATGTGCTTATCAGGAAGCGCTGTGATTTATGACGATGAGTGTGAACTGACGGTTCATCTACCACGTTCTTTCGTTGATTTGCTGCATGCAAGAAAAGGGGTTTTGCGTCCTAGGTGCTTATCACGAAGCCCAGTCAAAGGTGTGAGGATGTGGGGAGCAGGTGGGTGGCTGGGTGGTAGGTGTTAGAGCACTCACCAAAACGCTCCCACGAGGGGCGTAATCGATTAATCAACTCGGGACACCCGAGCCACTTTTTGACGCATTCGCACATCCTACAGACTCGGGTTGAATAAATGGATACGCTTCTCCATGCTCGGGGTGGAAAAAATGGTGGCTTAATCTAAAACTCTTCTTATATTTTTTAATAGCCAATATAAGCACATCAAAATAGTATTTAAAGTATTTTATGATTGTATAAGCTGACAATCTGGGTTATTAAAAGTAAAAGCATTAAAAATCACATAGGACTTGTACTGGTAGCTGTTGTCCTACAGGTACCAGCACAAATGTGACGTCATCGCTCCTAGTGATCCCCGGACAAGAGGTGGGTTACTGGGGTTACTGGGGTCGGGTCGGTATGCACACGGCACGTGTATTTCTCAACTCCACTCATGGTGTCCGATTTAAAATTCTGACAATTCAAGTCACCCGAGTCGCCCAGGTTGTGTTAATCAATTACACCCCCTCATGTTACTCTTAGTTCACTCTAGTGGAAACCCATCCATTTACCGCGACCTCATTTGTGCACACCCAACAATGCAAGAAAAAGGAAGGAAAAAAATCTTCTACCCAGCATGTTGAAAATGTTTGCCAGCTTTTATATAGGGTTATTCTTCACCCTAACCCTAACCCTGTTGCTACCGCAGCCGTATGGGATGAATATGTTATCTACTCACCTCCCACAGGTCGCCGTGGATGATGCCCGATGCCCCGACCGGGAAGAGCACCGTGCCGTTGGTGTACTCCCGCACGAGCAGCTCCGTCAGCTCCGTCTGGCCGCCCCAGGTCGACAGGCAGCCGGGCTCATGATCGGGCGTTAGCCGGCCGCCCGTCCCGCAGAACAGGGCCATCAAGACGGTCAGAAGCGCAACCAGCCTGCGCACCTATAGGTAGAACCGGGAACAAAGGGGCGTTAGCGCGGGCAGGGCAGATGAGGGATCTCCGAAATAGCAGCGGGTTCACCGAGGTAGCAGGGGCGGCCCCCCCTGAAAGAAATTGTTAGTACGGGTTAGATACAAGATTCACCATGGACATACATGAGGGGTGAATGACAATGTAGTGTAAATACGTGAGAAAATGGATCTTCGTAATAATATGGAACAGGAAGTAGAATCCCTGGTTCCAGTATCAGATGGCTACTTATATCGGCAGAGAATTTGTGAATTTGGAGGGAATACAAAAAGACAAGATGGCAACCATAGAATGCCATCAATTTCACTTTTAAAGTCAATTTAATTACATGTTTTATTTCATTTTTCAAATCAAAAGTAGCAGGTAAATGTTAAGAATATATTTAGCTCCTTAAATTTGTAATGTATCTGTTCATTTCATTAACCCAGCATGTCGAAACCTTTCGCCAGCTTTTATATAGGGTTGTTCTTCACCCCAACTCAGGTTACTGAAGTCGCGGAAGAATCTTTTATCTGAGTGGGGATATGTGTATGTGGATATTAGTTGAAGGAGTCTGCAGTTAACGTAGATTAGTATTGATTATAAATGGCGGCAGCTTATGTGGAGAATAATGCCATTGAAGTCAAATTATATGTTGGTACTAAAATGGCAATAATGATATCAGTATTAAAAGAAAGTAAGATTTGTTTGTGTGTTGTTGTTTTACGTCCCAGCAACATCTAAGGTCATATCAGGACGGGGGAGAAAACATCTAGTTACAATGGTGTGACATCGTTGTAGTGAAGTAAAGCCATGATAGTTGTAGATGTTTATAGAGCGAGAAAAGTACGCTGATAAAATGAAGGTTTATTCAAGTTAAATTTGAAAAGAAGGTTAACCCGGTCGCAGTGAAAAAAACACAATAATACCATACTATAGTTGCAACAGAGCAGTGCTGCAACAGATTGTGTAAATCTAGGGTTGGTCTCTACAGTCACACAAGACGATGTTCCTCAACCAACTCTACAAGCGCTACTCCATAGTCCACAAGACTTAAGGATGCCGATAAATATGACTTCATATGTTTGAAGTACAATTCAATAACTAACTGTCACAATTGTGAACTGTGTATAAGATTTTATATAATATATTTGCTAGAGCATCGCAACAGCCATTGAGAATAAATAAAGCTGGGCTTTGATATTGGGAATTTCAATGTATTTGAGCAAGTAATCAATCAACAACAGAAAAGTAGGGAAAAGGTCTTATTGACACCGTGTAGTCTGGTATCAAAAGTACGAGACTGGGCAAGTTGGTTGATTGCTTGTTGTATTTTGCTAATGTACCAAATATATCCGTGAATTTACTAACCAGAAGAAGCTAGTTAACTTACCTCACATCCAAGTGTGTAGGCGAGCAATGCGCTAGCCTGCGTCATCTCGTATGATTGTCGTCTGCCCGGAAAGGAAGCGGCGCTGGACTTGGCGGGAAAAATGGGCGCGTAGCAAAGAAGAGAGCGTCTCTGGCAACAGGTGAAAAGTTGCTCAGTGTGGCAGGCATTGCTTGTTCCAGCCTTATATAGAGACCTGTTGGCTTGCCTACAGCGCGGGTATTTCTACTTAACAGAAGTCACCTTCGGTCCCTTTCTTCCACTTCCCATCACAACCACCCCCCAGAAACCTCCCTCCCCCCTCCCCTCTCCCTCCCCCCCTCCCCCTTCCCCCACCCCCTCCCCATTCCCCCTCCCCCTCCTCATCCCCTTCCCCCTCACCCCCCCTCCCCTCCCGCCTGCACCCTCCCCCATCCCCGATCCCTCCTCCCCGTTCTCCGCCCCCCTCCCCCCTCCCCATTCCCCCTCCCCACCCCCTCATCCTCACCTTCCTCCTCCCCCCTCCCCTTCCCCCCTCCCCCTCCCCTCTCGCAGGAACCCTCCCCCACCCCCCTCGTCCTCCCCTTCCCCCTCCCCCTCCCTTCCCGCCGGAACCCTCCCCCATCCCCCATCCCCTCCTCCCCTCCCCCCCCCGCCTCACTCCCGCCCCGCCGACAAGCCACCCTCCTCACACACACCACACACACACTACACATATTACAGACAGGCCTGTGTCGCCCGGCTTCATTCACGACGTTCAGTGTGTGGGTTTTCGCCAGTGTCGCGATGCTTTCTGGCTCACGACCATCAGACTGAGCTAATTAAAAATCACCATGGCGGGGGCCGTACATGTGTGTGTTGTGTATGTGTGTCTTGTTATTTTTGTTGGGGGGGGGGGACTTGTTTTAAACCTTAATGTAGTCCCGATTATAAATGTATTCCTACGATCACCGATGATCTTGTTAAAGCCCCCTTCCCGCCCCCCTCCCCCCGCCCCCCCCCCACACACACACGTTTTTCTTCTTTTTTGGGGGTATAGTATTTATTCATCTGAACATTACATTTGTCAGCCCCAGGGCACTGGTCTTCCGGCCATCTTACTATTAGAATTGACAGTCTAAATAATCTAAGTTTGATCAGTGCTGTATTAGTTACAGCACCAATCCTGTAGAATTAAGGGAGTGGCTCCTGCTGTATAATGTACAGCACCAGTCACTGTAGTTCCTTCCTGTTCCTGCTATTCCATTCCTATCTACCTTGTTGGTTATTTGGAGTTAAAGCTGCATAGTCCGCTGAAAATGTTAAAAACCAAAAATTGATCTAGATTTGATTATAGGCATCTAATTTAGATACTGGTGCACTTATCAAACATTTGCCATAACAGAGGATGGAATACTGAGCCAATTTAACAAAACTTGTTACTGCGGAAGCCTATGATGTCAGAGCGTTGTCATTCTTGCCCAAATTAATTTCCCACTTTTGCACTTCAAAATATCTCAAAAGTTAGCCATTTAAGATAAAGGTTACTTCAAACTGAAGTCATCATCATCATTATGTTGTCGGTCGCGATGCGACAAAGACTGCTTTCAGTACTTGACTGTAAGGGAGATCATAATTAGACAACGACACAGCATATTAGTTTAAAGTTGTGTTTAATATTCAAGCACCAGCAGGTAAGTTTTTGATCAGTACAAAGTTCAATTTAACAACAAGTTCAATTACAGTGAGGTCAAGAAGCTTTTAGCCCTAGCCCTTCACAATGTCACGTAGGGGTGGGCGGGTGGCAATTTTAGGCTAGTCAGTGTCCTCCTCATGCCTGTGTTGATGTGAGCTCTCAGCCGCCGGTCCTGGCCTTATATAGGCACAGAAGTCTAGTTAGTTCAGGAATTCGACTACAGATGGCAGATCGATATCATTAGTTACGTAATCAAGTTTCGTATTTTGAAAGTGATTATAGGCGGCGCTAGTGTACAAGGCATAACGGCCGGTTCTCGATAGGTGCCAGCATAAGGCCTTCTTAGTACTATGAGGCTATGGCTGTGTCCGAATGTTAAATTACCCGTGTTGCCGAACATCACGGACAATGATCAACATAATATAATTATCTAAAAGAAAACGACCGAAACTGCAAACCATCAGACTATGCAACTTTAACTCATACTGACTGACTAGGTACATAATTGACTGGCTATGTTGGGGTGCCCAACCTGGCCATGCATATTATGGCAAGTGATCATTAAGTTCCTTATTTGAGTCTGGTGAATGCCCCACCCCCCTCCCCCTTCACGTCACCCCGCTCCCACAGGTGGGTTGGTTGGATTGATGACCGCCTATCGCTCCCGGACTAAGGGTGCAACACCCTCCCCCAGTCACCCTACCCCACCTTCACTTTGGTGAAAGTTATTTCTATATGCATTTATCTATTTATATATGCCTATATATTTGTATATATGCATATCTTTGTGTATACATATGGAAAAACATGGAAATACCCATATGTGTATATATGCGTTTAAAAGGCCCATGTGCTTAGAGAATTTAGTCACTCTATAGTTATGTAGCAGTTATATATATATATATATATATAGATTAGTTAGACGAATCTTACCTTGGTATAGATGATGGATAACTGTTGTTTTACCGAGGTATAAGCCTCGGATAGACATGGGCTAGAGAGAGGGAGGCACATCCGGTCCAGCAATTTTTACCTACTTATTCAGGATAAATGATCTAAATAAAAAATAATAATAATGATAATGATAATAGAAGTGTGAAATTTTCTTTCGTACAAGCCAACCGAATAGACGTGGAAGGGTGTGGTGGGCGG
Organism: Branchipolynoe longqiensis; assembly: GCA_030323885.1. Classification (NCBI taxonomy): domain Eukaryota; kingdom Metazoa; phylum Annelida; class Polychaeta; order Phyllodocida; family Polynoidae; genus Branchipolynoe; species Branchipolynoe longqiensis. Next base: position 93,755,671 of record CM059187.1, read on the forward strand.
GCCCTAGCCCACGTCTATCCGAGGCTTATACCTTGGTAAAACAACAGTTATCCATCATCTTTACCAAGGTAAAATTCATCTAACTAATCTATTTTACCTCGGTATACAGCCTCAGGCTAGCCTCAGGCTAGGGAGACGTTTACGTCAAATCATTTTATCCTGTATATAAGTTAACTATTCAATAACAATTGAAATTACATTGGGACTCATTAATCGACAAGATTATTGGCGACAGTAAAGTGTATTCTCACGTCTTGTAGATCTAGTCTTTCAGTAACGTCGGGCTACACTGCTCGACTTCTCCAATCATTTGTTATAATGTCTTGCAAACGATCGTGCAGTTTTCCATCCTGCATGGGCTAGGATCCGTTTAACGGAAATTCCAAGCAGACGTGCCTTTGACACAATAGCACCTCGCGTCGAGTGGGACGCATATTTGTCCATATCGATGCCTGCCAACTTTAACACTGTAATTGTCCAACGTGCAAGCGTGTCTCGCGAAATGCCCTTGTGTGGCCTAATAAAGCTGACTAAAAGTTGCTTTGACGTTCTTAAGTCCTTGGTCTTGGATATATATGCCCTAATGGCTGAAACTACACATAGTTTTGGGTCCTCTGTAAAACTCGTTACATTGATTGTAGACAGGGGATCTCGTAATCTATTTGACTTTAATAATTGTGATAAGTCAAACGTGGCTTCTTTCTTATCTATTTCTAGGCCATCCAGTGACAGGGCAACAATAGTCTGTCCTCTGTGTCCTGTCACTAATAATAGGAGCAACGCTACTTTAAATCCTAACTTTCTAATATCTAAATGTCTGTTATGTGGCCATTGTTTAAATAGTTCAAATACAACAGACACATCCCAAAACCGACTATATTTCGGTTTGGGTGGATTTCTTTCATATATTGATCTGAGAATCCAGTGGATAACTTGATGTTTCCCTATAGTTTGACCATTTATCCTTGGAAGGATAACGGACAAAGCACACCTAGCAGCATTAATTGCTCCAAACCCTAAACCTTCATCTTCTAACATACGCAAGAATCTTCCGACCTGGGAAATGGCCGCGTTCATAGCTTTGACTTTCTTAATAAGGCAATGAACGCCCCACTTTCTTAAATACGTTGTATACATTTTTACTGTGCCTTTTCGCCATGCATGTGAAACTATTCTTTGCTGTGTAATTTTGTCTAAACCAAATTGTTCTAAATATTTATTTTAAAAAGGAATGCCAGCAACGGTGTCGTTGACACGTCCCCGTGTTGTTTTAGGGGGCCTTGATGTGCCAGATTCCCTGGCAATCTTCGGAATTGCAGGCAATCTGTGGCTGTTGCCACTATGCCAGGTAGCCAAGGTTGTGTGTCCCAGTCGGGAATGATTAATATTGCGTGTGCTTTCTCCATCTTTATCTTTCTGGCCACTCGGCTGATCATGCTGAATGGAGGGAAAATATAGTAAAATTTATTTCCCCAACTCAGAGAAAACGCATCTATCTGCCAGGCGTTTGGCTCTGGATGCCATGAAACATATTTGTCAATTTTAAAATTATTACGGGATGCAAATAAGTTGACTTCAGGTCGACCCCATTTCCGACAAACTACCTCAAAAATGTTTGGATTAAGGGCCCATTCCAAATGATCATGGAAATTTCTACTCTTTTGGTCAGCTAGTGTATTTTGAATGCCTGGGATGTGTGCCACAGTCAGCCAAACTTGGTTTAGCTGCGCCCAATCCCAAATCTTCTTTGCTACCTCATTGCATGGTTTGGACTTTGTCCCTCCCATCTTTCTTACATATGCCATCACGGTCGTCATTAATCAGTTAGTATTCGTACACCATGGTTTTCCTGGTATATTTAACGAGGTCTTGCTATTGCCCTAAGTAATATGGCATGTCAATTCCAAAACATCAGTTGAATCATGGTGCGGCCGAATCATCATCTCAAAGATTTAATGTGTGCCTTCCCATATAGAATAGCCGGGGCATACGCTATCAGTAGGCCAACTAGCACGGCGACCTGCCTTATCTTTGGCCTACTTAACCCGACCAAGCGGGTCGCTGTATGGAGAAACTTTAGTAGTTTGTTCTCAGGGAGTGAAACCATCATTAATCGGGTGTCGATAATAAAACCCAAACATTTGAGTTTGGTTGTCGGTAAGAAAACCGACTTCTTCTCATGAATATAAAATCCCAACTTTGTCAACATTGTACATAAGTTTTTGAGAGCTTACTGACAGTCATCAAATGATTGTGAAACAATAAATGAGTCATCTATGTATGGGAACATGGTGTGACCCTTCTTAGCCATAGTTGAAAACACAGGTTTCAACAATTTTGTAAAGAGACGTGGTGTGCACACTAAACCATTTGGCATACATGTGAACTGGAAAAGTTTATCATTCCAAATAAATCTTAGGAATTTGCGGTGTTCCGCACAAATAGGGACCGTATAATATGCATCCTGTAAATCTACACTGGCCATCCATGCCTCCGGCATAACCAAATCCCTGGCAGTGTCTAGAGAAAACATTTTAAAATGTTGATATTCTACTAATTCATTTAACTTAGTCAAGTCCAAAATCATTCTAATATCCCCATTAGGCTTAGGTCTGGAAAAGATATTAGAAATAAATTCACCTGGAGTGTGAAGCACTTCCTCTATAATGCCTTTTGATTCAAACAACAAAACTTGAGTAGATAATGCTTGCTTCTCTAATGCATCAAACTTATATGGAAAAGTAACTCGATATTGCACTGGTAATTCAATAAATAGGATTTTACCTCCTGTTACTATGTCCAAAATATTATTATCATTAGTAATTTTAAGCCATTCCGATAAACAATTATAAATGTTGCCAGCACCAAAGTTTCTTACATCCGTTTGTGTTCCTTCCGCCACCATCTCTGCTACCACTGATGTTTGTGTAGCAGTGTTCATTTGCTGCCTGGGCACGGGAAGAGCTAGCTGTTTTGCTGCAAATTCTTTGCGGAACGGGCGGTTTCCGTCGTTCCAGCTTTGATGGTCGCCCCGACCCCTGCCTCGTGGCAGATAGCCGTATGAGTGGCCGGATCTGCCAGCCCTGGTTCCCGTGACGGATCCGAAAATCCCGTCGCGGTCTGCGGAATCTGGAGGTATTTTCTGACCTCCGGGAAGTTTCCATGTTCCTCCCACTTTTTGTTACCGCCTCCACTTCCTTAAACAGGTTGGGGAGCTGGCCGCCAAACATTTTCGACTTGTCCAACGGCTTCCCTTTTATCGGTTTTGGTGGAAGGAAGAGGGTGTACTCCTTCCCGTCAGTGATCGTCACCTTCTTAGAACGAGCTACCTCTTTCCCGGCCGGTGTGGTGACTGCTTTAAAGACGTTCTCATATCGTCTGTAACTCAGAAAGTTACTGGCAGCGGTGAGCAACGCTATGCTTTTGTCCATTCCTCTTGCCAGTGAAGAGAACTTGTTCTCTGTCTGCATCCTATTCGCGACAGGGGCGACAGACGTCAGTGCTCCTAGCACTGCCTTATGCACTGTGAAGAGAGCAGCTTCAAATCTCTTCTTTTCCTCATTTAGATGAACGCCCGAGTCCATCTCTTTCACTACCATCTCGGGGATTCCTTTAATCCCCGTAATCTGCTCAGTTAGTTTGTTGATTATCTCTGCCGGTTTAAACATGTTAAAATGGCCTTTGATCGTTTCGCGCATCATGGTGGTGGTTTTGATTTTCTTTGCCTTTTCTAATTGGCAGCGCTTCTGGACCTTACCTCCGATTTTTGCATAGAGACCGGCTCGCTCGGTCTCAGAATCTGACTCTGTTCTAGACGAGTCTGATGAAGAGTCAGAAGATGAGTGGTTCCTCTTCTTTTTCTTGCTCTTCTTCTTGGGCTTCTTAGCCTTCTTCCCTTTATTCGCCTTCGTGAACTCGTCACCTGACGAGCTCACCACCCTCTTCCTCTTCTTTGTCTTGGTTTGGGCAGGGATCTCCACAGCGGAATCTGTCTCTTCGAAATCCGAGACATCCTCCCAATCCAAATCAACCGGTGGCAGCTGCCGAGTCGTGTCAATGATGCTACTGGCCTGAAGTTGTCTCATTCTTTGTTTGACCAGCCGGTTGACCTGATCTTTTAGGTCTGCTGGATAACCAGCCCCGTTATCACTATCTCGGTCAGAGAGCACATCAGCTCCAGGCTGTGGTGACGGGGGAGCTGTCGGCCCCGGCGATGAATCGTAGCCGGTAGGCACGCGTCCCTCCGCAGCAGCGGGCAGCAGCTTGTTTCGCTTTCTAGCCATCAGTATTCTGTAACCAAAAAAGGGTACTTATTAAACCGGAATCAACTCAACTGAACACCGAAGTGATGCCAGGTTAACCTGGGTTGAGGATCAATGTGGTATTGAGTAACATATTTACACCGTTCTCAGTACAGGCATGATAAGCTAAGTATTGTCCTAGGTTTTTAGGTATCGAAACCAACCATACGTGAGGTAGGCATCTGGGACCTCCCATCTCTCTGTCGCGTACACTTCTTCCTCCTGCGGCTTCTGCGCCAGCAAGTTGGAGAAAATGCTACGAAACTCGGAGAAACGCTTTATTCAAAAGGGGAATCTATAAAAGAAACCCAGGATCATCCCCCACAACACCCTCTATTAGTGTCCGAGAGAATCTCCACAGGACATGTGACCGTGCCAACATCTCTACCCGAATCAAAGCGGGTTGATAGAACCATGGTTTCGATATGCACAAAGCAATCCTTTGTTCTATCCGAATCAATTTTTAAAATGCTGATCTAGTCCAAACTGGACGTACAAAAGTTCTGAACTTTCAAATCTAGATGCTATAATGCATCATAAACAAGCTCAACCAAAGTTGTTATCACTACTTACGGTTATTTTGCTTGTTGTAGATAAATCCTGCTGGAGCAACTCCACGAGCGTCCTCCGGTCGTGAGTTGTTTATGCTAATTGCTGGACCGGATATGCTTCCCTCTCCCTAGCCTGAGGCTAGCCTGAGGCTGTATACTGAGGTAAAATATATATATATTATGAACAGATGTTGTTTCTTTACATATATATTTATATATGCATTTAATAGATTAATACACTTAGGGCAGTTGGTAATTCACCCTGTACATTAACACAGACACACGGATGCGCATATGCCCTTTTTATATAGGATATATATATACATATACACACGGATGCACAGATGCCCTATTTATATGAATGAATGGAGGGGTTACAGTCATATATGATGACTGAAGGTTGCAAAAATCTGCAACACTAAATGGGTGATAACGAGACAGCTTAAGTCAGGGAGATTGTTAAGTGCCAAAAGAATGGCAGAAAATTTGATGTCGAGAGTGGAGGCAAAGTCTGACACTCTGACTAAATCAGTGAAATGAATGGAAGGTACAACCATACCTGCTCCGGCTCTACCTGAGGTAGGGTTCAATGAGCCATCGGTGAAGACCGTAGCGATAAGGGGGAAGACCTCCTTAGCTTGAGCGATGGTCTCTCGTGTAAGAGAGAGAAGGACGGGGGAAGGGATAGAAGCCTTAGGGGAGGTGAGGTTGGTGAATCGGAAGAAGCTGGAATCAAGAACCCAGGAAGTTACCAGTGTCGGCAACTCCTAGACCATGGTGGGCTTGTAGGTACCGTAAGACGCTTTTTAGGCATCGAGAGAGTTTAAGGCGTTTAGTGGTAGTATCTTGAAGGAAGATGGTAGATTTGCGGTTAACATATGTATGTTTGAGTGTAACTATACATATAGAGGGACATATATATATATATATATATATATATATATGTACATAGGCATAAAGGATTACATGAATATAGTTATATAGGTATGTAGAAACAATCAGATTAGCATTGGTATCAATGTGCACAGAATGTTTGCTGTTCCTCTCAACATGAATGTCCAGGCCACCACCGTCTCCATTGTCAGTCATGTCACCCATGTCCTCATCAAAGTCCACAAGGGTATCTCCGCCATAAACTGTGTTGCTGCTCTCAGCCTTAATGTCGGTTGGTGTATCACTGTCATTCCATGTGTTGCTGCTCCTGCTCACACTGTGTACGAGCCCCTGGCTACTCACAGGGGCCGAGTACTCCTCATAGTTGCTAGCCGGAAGCTGGCTAGCACCCAGTTCAGCAACCTCCCTGTTGACAATCTCCCTGTCAACCAAGTCCCTGTCCAACACACATGCCTTGGGCCACTGAGTCAGCTGGGCACTAGTTTGCCCACTGACCCACTTACCTGCATGATATGCGAATAAGGGTTCTTGCTCAGCTACAACAGAACTTGCTTCGACCCGGTCGATGATATCTTCCTGTCCCAGTCACTCCTTACACTTGTAGCGTTTGTGGCCCTTCCCACCGCACTTAGAACAGGTGTGTTTAAACCGGCACACGTCCTCTGCGTGGTCGCATCCCCCATCCGAGTTCCAGGCATAGCAGGAGCGCTTCCCAGCTCCGGATGGCGACTTCCTTCATGATGTCGCTGAACCGTAGCTCGTCTTCTTCTGCCTGCAGTTCTGGTCGCTGTAGTGGGACATGCTCTCGCTCTGGTACTTGGATGAGAACGCAGCGAATCCCATCATCTCCGCTAGCTTCCGGATCTCCAAATCGTACTTGACATGTGCAATGTCTTTGTAATGGTTGTCCCTCGCACGATTTGTGATAAACTTTAGATGCTGCAAGAAAGCTTTGTAGTCTTGTACGGACAGGTCCGCTATGGTGAGGCACCAGGAAGCACTAGCATTAATTAGCTCATAGGCATTGAGCTTCCTAACATCCTTTCCCCCCAGAGTATGTTTTTTTCAGAGCCCACTTACTCCGTCTACGTCGGGAAGCACTGCTGTCACTCTGCGAGCGTGTTGTCCGTCGTCGTCATCCGGTTTCCCTCGATCTTATCCGTGACCGGCCATAGGAAGAGTGGCCTTCGTCTTCTCTATCCTTTGTCTTCCACTCTGGCCGTGCCTCCTCGGAATCATGTGAATGTCAGTTCTGTGGGTGGACTTCTCCATCATGTCGTCCTCGTTTCCTGGCTCGTCCCTAGTCCATGGACGACCGGACCTCCTTCTGTCCCTTTCTGCCTGCAAGTCACTCAAACGGTCATGGAGGTCCTGTAACCGCAACTCCGCCTCGATTTTTGCGATCGCCGTTCTTGCTTCATCCTCCTTTTCGTCGATCGATAAATCCGCCATTGCCGTCGTCACCTGGCCCGAATCGTCTTTAGATTTAATCGAGGCCATACTTCTTGTGCGGACCGTCGTCCGTTCCTGGTGGTCGCAGCAAGTCGCCGTGTCGTCCTTCTTGTGGTTAAACCCGCAGTCGCTACAGTATGGTAGCGGCATCGGTCATCCGTTGGCCCGATCTCAGTAAAGATCAGGAAAGATTATGTTGAAAACGACCCTGAATTGTTTTGCCTCGGTCGTGCGCTGGCCCTTGTGTATATATACACCAGTCGTTCATTGGCCCGCGGCTGGGTAGCCCTGAAATCGACCGAAAAGTCGTCACTTGGCCAAGGTTAACGGTTAAGCAGTGTCCGAGTTACGTTCGAGCGGCAAATAATGATAATCGACCGTTAATTTCTAAAGAAGTCTCCATTGGCCCTATTTGGCCGTTATTTAATCGACAACATGAAAACATTCTGCTTCCGTCGTCCGTTGGCCCTAGGACAAGCTACCGTAATGGCAGTGACGTCGTCCTGAGGCCGTCTATAGCAGCTGATCGACTCAAGTACCCATGTTATCGTAAGCCTAGATCCTTAAATTGCTATAATCGACCGAATTAGTCGTCACTTGGCCCATATACTATGTTAGCAGTGTCAGATTGATCGATTGTTATTCTCGATGGTAGATAGCATATTCAGCGATCAGGATCTATGTCGAAACCGACACAATTGAAATCATTTTACTTTAGTCGTCCGCTGTCCCTAGAAAGAATAATCAGGTTTAGTTTCACGATACCGTCAATCTTTCATTCAAGTGCAATCGGCCTTGTTAATGTTGATCACTTCATCGATGCAATGGAATCAGTGCTGAAGTTGTCCGCTGGCCCCAGGTGAAACAACAGGTAGAACCGGTAGAGAAAGGAAGCACAGGTAGCAGGTAGACTGTGGTCCTTCCGAAGCAAAAAACTGGAGGCAAGTTACGATTTGACCATCTCGAGAGCAAGCGCCAGGCCAAAGGAAGCAGCCAGAGGCCGGAGGACGGCGATTGGCTAATATTTAACTCGAGCCAAATCGAATAAATAAATAATAAATACTTCTCCGAGCGTTTATATGTATATAATAGATTATATATAATATATATATATATATGTACATAGGCATAAAGGATTACATGAATATAGTTATATAGGTATGTAGAGATTAAAATATGTAGATACAGTAATACATAGTTGCATAGACACATATATGCATAGATACATAGATATATATAGTAATGTGGACATGTAGGTATGTAATTATGTAGATATGTACATATAGATGCGTAGATATGTAGGTATGTAGGTGTGTAGGTAGGTAGTTATGTCCATATGGAATTCTGTAGATAAGTATATATGTAGAGATTTGATAGGTAGATATGTGTATACTTATGTACATGTGGAGATGTGTTATATATAAATGTGTAGATCCGTGAATATGTAGATATGTAGGTATGCAGATATGTAGATATGTAAATATGGAGATGATTCATACGTAGATATGTAAATACATGTAGAGATCTAGATGTTTGATATATTGATATGTAGATGTGTGTGTGTGTGATTGGGTGTTTGTAACCTTACGACGGTTACCGGTTGCAGAACTAGGTCTCTCTCTGTATGAATGAATGAATAAATGAATGAATGTGATATATAACTGATTGATATGTAGATACGTAGCATTGTAGATATGTGTGAGTTCATCGGTCAACATAGGCACAGATAAATAGTTACACAGACATACAAAGACACACATCCACACATCCACAGAAACACATGTATACAAATATACAGATATGTTATATAGGTATACAAATGTAGAAATACATTTCTGCATTATATAGATGTATATATATACTAAATATATGTAAATAAATATGAATGTAAATAAATATATCATTTGTGAACATAATGTTTGTTAGTCGTGGTTTTGTGTCATAGCAAAACCCAAGGTCATATTAAAATGGGTCGCGAATTGTCACAGTGTGCACTCGTGACAGCATTATAGGGCTGCCCCACTTGGAGACCGGATCATCGGCACCATTACCTGATATTCAGCCCAGTCACAATGACCTGATATTGAGCAAAGCAGTTATGACCCCATCATATTCACGCCGAACATCAGGCTAGGCAACCTTAAGTAATCATTATACCTGATTGGAGTTCGAACCCAGGACCTCCCGCTCCTGAAGCCAGACAGGGATATTATTGATTCCGTAATATTGTCCAATCAACAAGTAGCAACAACAGGTAAGCAGCAGGTAGTGTTGGTTGGTTGTTGGAGTTTCACGTCCTGGCAACATCTAAGGTCATATGAGGACCAGTGCCGACTTGTGACAGTGCTCACTCATGGTGACATTATAGTGCTGCTCCACTGGGAAATCTGGCTGCCGGCACCATGATCTGATATCCTACTCAGTCACATTATCGTGACACTGAGCTAAGCAGTCCTTGTCGTATCCTATTAATGCCGAGCGCCAGACCAGGAAGCGATCTACCAAAACCGGAGACGGACACTCAATTTATTCGGCTGGTCGGATGTATTGGTGCCCTTTCGCAGACCTCCAGTCCCCCACGACCTTCATGTACCCTAGAGAACATCCGCCCTCCACACACGACAGGCTGCACCTCACGGTTAAGCTTGATGCAATTTAAACAAACCATCATGAACAACCATCAACACACCGAACATCCTACATCTGTTTAAACACATTGAACATTATATAAGAGAGACAAAATGTCTTGTCAACTCTGAACTTAACTTGTTTTATAAGAGAAAAAATGTAACCCACAACGATTATTTGAGTTGCCCCGAGTATACACCTTCTACTCGGTGCTGCTCCTCATTTTTGCATGAACTACAGTGACTGTTGCTGTACATTATACAGCAGGAGCCACTCCCTTAATTCTACAGGATCGGTGCTGTAACTAATACAGCACTGATCAAACTTATTCTAATAGTAAGATGGCCGGAAGACCAGTGCCCCGGCGGTGACAAATGTCATGTTCAGATGAATAAATACTTTACCAACAACAAAAAACAACAACAAAAAACAGCTGGTCCTGGCAAATAAGAGGGGGGGGGCGGGGGCGGTGAAGTAAGCAGACGCAGGTGGATTGTTTCTACTTTTGTTGCTGTAAATTATGTCTCATTAACCTGCTCCATTTTTAATCCATTGGTTTCACTTGGCCAAGGTTCGAACCCAACGGTTCGAATCACATTGTAAACGTGCCGGCTGGTGGGTGTGGGTGGTGCAAATAGGTCAAATGAAAGCACTACAGGTAATGAAGGAAACAGTGTTAGAGTGAAAGTAAGAGAATGAGACTCTTTGGTTTATTGCTTATATAGGTTCTTCAAGATTCAAGATGGCCGTTGTCACATGATTCCATTCATCAATCACAGTACAATGCAGTGGTCACATGACTCACTCCTCCAATCAGAGTACAATGCAGTGGTCAATGATCATAACAATACCATGTGGGGGGGGAGGGGGCATGTGAGGTGACTCTTCCAAAGACTGTTCTTAGTCAAACTCGGAAGTGACACTCCCTCTAAAGACTATTCAATTATACAAATTCTATACTCAATGAATAATAGTTTACCAATTTCACACATCCCTCATATGCCTTTGGGTTTTTATATTTTAACATTTATCATTATATAGACAGTTTGTAATTTATTATAGTAACTTCACCTCGGTTCACATGTATTATATCGGACAATTTTACAACGTACTCCGCCCCTCCACTTCTTACCATCTGCCCAGCAGTATAGAAAGAAGTGCACAGTACTACGTTGTCACCTTTATATCCTCTTTAATCTTTTATATCTTTTATCAACCTAAACAATAAATTGAGTCTGAAATAGTCGCGCTAATAGATAAGGTACATCTGACTTTGAGAGCAAAAAAAAAAACTTCGAAAATTTTCATTTTCTTTTTTTTTTTATGGTATTTAATAAAATAATTCTATATTTTATTTTTATAATTTAAATTTTAACTATGTTTCAAGTCTTATTTTACCCCTCTGATAACTTATATGATGTCTTAAGAAGCATATGATTCATTTGCCATCATTTTTAGCTTATTCCGAGCATTTTTTAGTTTTGTGACGGTTTAGAGGTCGTTCTGCAACGATTCTAAGGCGCACTCCAGTCACTTAGCATCGATCTTACATTAGTGCTCAATCGGATTTGGTATCTGCTGTCAAATATTCCAACATCGCTGCGCTTTTACCAGGCATTTTGTTTTACCGACTGTCAAACTCGAAGAAACCTGGGACGTCGATGGTAGACGCGTGGTTGATCGACAGGTTCTCATAGGATTAACATTACGGAACTCAAGTCAATGAGAAAACAAGGCCTAAGCGGTTTGAATCGATGACCTAGTTTCAGGAACTATTTTCTTGCAAATCTAGACCAAAATCTTCGATTTCACCAATTTTAAGTCGTTTTATCTCGAAATAATGGCAAAAGATGAATCAATATGTGTTTTTGTAACTCCTGTACAAGAATAAAGCATCAATTATCAGTATTAACAAATATAATCGTGTCAACAGAAATTCAACATATACGATAGCGTAACTTGGCGGCATAATGTAAACAAAGCAATGACAGTGGTTCTTTTTGAACTTCAAAACCATAATACTTATCTATATTATTAAATAATAATAGATCTACATGCTTTTGCTCAAGTTTAACGTATAGAATAGTAGTATTAGAATGTTCTGTATTTGTTGACGTCGATTGTCGATGTTAAGGCGTTTTCTCCACGAAACGGCAATTTTATATTGAATATAACTGTCTCTGTGTTAGTTCTATGTGAACTCGTCCGTCTGCGTTGCTTAATATCACCAACACGATCCAGTCACTAGCAGCATATGCGTTAGTTCTAACTGAACTATAGCATTGTCCATCATATTGCTGTAGCGAAATCCTCGACTCAGTCACATATGTCAAAGTTCCCGCCGAACTCTGTTGCGAACATATTGACGATCAGCTTGTGGTACAGTTCTCCAGAACTGCTACGTGTTGATAGTGCTGCGTACGAAGTTCATCGAATGTCAATATTATTGTTGCAATCTTCTCGAAGACTAATGGAAGCACTGGTCAGCATATGCTTTAGTTCTCCACGTGAACTTAGCATTTCCTCGTACTGTGGACGCGAAATCATTGACTCAGTCACATATATTGAGAATATAGTGACCATCAGTATATGCTGCAGCTCCTCGCACACTGAGCATAGTCGACTGTCCGTACTGATGTCAATGTTTCAGCTGTGGTTCCTATAGTTCGTAGAAGGCAATGGATGACTTCTTTCCTCCTTCACATAGAAATTACTGATACAATATATCAATTTTATGTTTTATATTCAATAAAATTATTCGAAGTATTTTTCAAATTTAAATTTAAATCTATAACCTCATAGATTATTTTATATCATTTGGTAAATGAATATAGTTTTGTTATTTTGTAAATCATGATCATTAATATGTCCCTATAACATGAGTAATGTCAATAATATACATCTCCAGTACAAAGATCATTAATATGTCTCCTCAACATTAATAATGTCAATGAAATAACTCTTCAGTATAACAGATCATTAATATGTTTCCACAACATGAATAATGTTAATGATATACATCTAGTATCAAAAGATCATCAATAGGTCCCTATAACAAATTAATGTCAATGATAGTTTTAGATAGTTAATAGTTAATAATATATGCAATGTTCAATCATATGTCAATGTCAATGGAACAAATTAACAGTGTAATACATGATAATGTTCATCAATTATGTCATGAAACTCAATGAATTTTTCATGCAACATTAAACCCTCATATGTACATGATTTTCAAAAGAACCTTTTGTGTAGACAACCTCTGCCTAGGATACTTACATCTGAAATACATGTCATAACAATTAATGTAAATGCAGTTCATGACTTTCAATCAACATATCTCCACAATATATGATAACATTCAATCATAACCATGCACTATAAATGAACCATTTATCAACCTCTGACTATGACATTTAATCAATTATGATAACATTTTACATCATATTATTTAGCTTTAAATGAATTTTTATGAATTATGCAATATTTAATCTATCATTTGTCAATGAATTTCAATGAATAACTATAAACACATGCAACATCTACATCATACCTGTCAATGACTTTCAAATGAATAATATATGAACACATGCACACTGAACATTCATACACATTTTACAAATGAATAAATATCCAAGTCATTTACTGTTCATGATACTTCAACATGAATAACATTTGCTGACAATGATGGCAATAGTGTATTTTATGCATTGTTTTAATTAATTCAGACAACCTCTATCTTTGATATTTCATGACAATGATGATAATATTCATAGATTTCATTTTTAATCGAAAATCCAAAATCATTAGATTTTATTTTCGAAATTGTATTTTTGTGTTCATGAGAACATAATAATTAGGTTATTCCCACCCTCTGAACACAAGTTCATTCCATCCCTATGGAATAACATCGGTTAGTGTCCCTCTATTTTGACAACATGAGAACATGTAAAAATGAACTCATCCCAACCCTATGAATCCCCAAAAACTTGACTCCATCTCTATGGAGTGGGCCACACAGTCCTGTTCCCAACAAGAACCATGTCGTACCACAATATGTAGCATATTGGGTGGCACTATTATAGCCCATCTCAAGAGACAAAACTCCTGAATATGTAGCATATAAGGCGATACTACTACAGCCCATCTCAAGAGACAAGATGCTGCAGATAGAATGTATGCATTACACATTTCCTGGAAGACACCAACAACCAAGTTTTTTATGTGGCCTAATCCACCAGGTAAGTTTCATATTTGGTTGTGTTTGTTGAAAAATAAAATTTAAACATTTAAGGAAACTCTCAGTCAAACCTTAAAGAATTTTGTTAGTCATCTCTTGTATCATTATATATCATCAATAGTAAAACATTTTATGCAGTGTAATATAGTACAATGTCTATACAATCTTAGCAATATTAATTAATAAATAACAATAGTATGATATATTGCAAAAAGTGGCTTATGATCTCAAAAAAAATATATATGTTAATTACTCTTCAGCCTTGCTGAGTTACAACATACTTCCTCAAGTTAAACAACATATCAAAAAATATATTCAACTCTTCAGTCCTATTGAATTCAAAATAACAAATGAACGTAAATGCAGCTATCTATAAAGTAATGGAGTTACAGAGTAATTAGTTCATGCCATTTTATATTAGTGAGAAAGTCATTCCCCAATAGTTCATTAATTGTTGTCTTACTACCATCAGTTACTCCCATTTCGCTGTGTAGCCTGCTGAAAATCAATTACACTACCTCAAGCTAGATATGTGAAACATCATAATGATCATTATAGATAACTACCCTAATAGTTCATCTTTTGATAATGCAAATCAGTTATATGATGAAAAAATAATAATCAGATTCTTAAGACTAACAGTGTTAACTCATGTTATCCAAACCAATACTGATCATTTGTCAAAAATAAATGTTGAAGATCATATCAAAAAATTATATATATTAGTTTACTCATAGCTAAGATTTGTCATCTTGCTCTTGTTAAGTTAACATAACATATTTGTAAAAAAAAATTGTGAAATCCCTATGATTATTTTAGCTGACCTCCCAACGAACAGTCGCTTTTGTAAAAATAATTTAGTTCATTCAATACCCTAGGCATTACTGTTGCCTCACCAGGTATCTTCTCCACTTGATAAGTAGTAGAAAGCAAATTATGTCTCGCTCAGCAAACAATAGGACAAAAAATAGGAAGAATCTTGCAGATCACTTTGACATAAATGAAAAAGATCTTCACGTCAGACATTACTTAAAATCTCCCGACGTTCAACTAATGTTTTTGCTTAGCGGAATATTTTTGAAAAGTTCAACATAGAATAGAACTTCTACAAAAGTATTTATACATTCGATCTCACAATTGAAATCAATCCAACGATCAGTCCTGTACATGGGTGAAAATCATTATTACTAACAGTTACTTCCCTTCATTGTATAGCAACTCAGTTACTCCAATTTCACTGAAGATTTATCAGCCTGAACATATGGATCAGAAAGTAATTTAAATCAAATTGTAGTTTACAAGTATCAACTTTCTGTTTAGGTTTTTCATCCATATGAATCACAATCAAGAACATTATTTAGTTTTATTGTTAAACAAATAATTACTTTTATAATATATATCAAATTATTAAGTAACATGAACATATAGAATAAATTTCTTATTGAAAAATAAAAAATGTTTTAACAAGTTAATTTAAATGTCTTATTTCATAATGTTAAATCAACTTATCTGTATTGTAATACACATAACAATATAGAATAGATACTTTAGATGTCTTAAGTATGTTAGTTTATGCTTCTAAGTATCTTAGTTATCGAGTTACGCATTTATTAGTACAAAAACATAAGACCTGAACCTTACCACAGTTCCAGTCAATGACGAAATGCTTCTGTGTAACCCCCGTCAACCACAACGAAGATTAGCGACATTTTAAGACAAATCGATCATGTTAATCATGTTATGTCTAATTACGCTTCACGCGCCGGTGAATTATCTGTAACTACTGCTTCATACAAGTCAAAACAATTTAGCCTTATCGCTTCACGCGTGTCGCCGTCGACACCCGATAAGAAATTGACTCCCGGCTCCCGTCTGCCGATTCTTATCGTCCTTACCGTATACTCGCGAAAAGTTTACGCTCGTCGAATAGAATTGCTCTATCGACCTTACGCAGCCGTCTTTTCTCCCACTCGAGAGGTACAGGTTCGATAAATTACCTATATTTATGGAAAAATAGTTTTTTAGCTTGCGAGAATTTAATAGAATCAATACGGTAATGCAAGTCAATGTGCTATTTTAAGCGTTTTTAGATTTTTCACGGCCAATGAATAATGATTTTTGTACTTAAGAAAAGTTAATGCAAATCCAATGGTGTGTTCTAAATTGGATTAAATAACATCTTTGGTTATTTGCAATTTATCCGCTTTAATAATGTCAATTCTTACATATGCAAGATCTACCTCTTTCACAAACATAACATCTTCAAAGTCTTAGCGAAAGTGCTATAGTATTAGTTTCTATGAACATAACATTTCAGTCGTTAGTGTGACGAAATTTAGTTCTTTTCAGTAGCTAAACAGTTTAAACTCAAAGTATTAAGTAACACCTGTTTTACGTCTCACCCCGTAATTGGTAGGCGTACTAAAACTTAACTTAGATAAATAGAAAAGTCAATGGTAAATAAATGAAATTGTTATTTGTTAGTAAGACATTCAGTCACCACCGGTGTACTTTTTTCGCTCTATGTCCCGATAGAATAACAATACATTAGTACATGGCACCATTTTTCCTTAAAGTATTCACTTCCTTTGCTTATTCCACCCGAAATGCTCCGTAGCATTTGGTAAGCAATAAGTGTCAAATTCACTTTATTATGGAAATGCTACTACGGTGTCAATACCATTCACTGTATCTCTGTAATACAACAGTATTTAGTAACTTAAATAGTGGCGTAACTTACGATACAACCCGTTAATCTTGGCGCTAATTTAGTAAGGAACATAAATATTTCTTATGATTAGACCTCGAAAACCCTGTCGATTAGCTTTGGAGCTGTCGACTTGCGCTAGTGTTAATATTTGCTTCGTATTAACGCAATGGTTAGGCATGGCGCAATCGTTATTTATTAGTGGCGCAGCAACAAAGAAAGTTTTTGCCGAATGAGCCGAAGCACTCAGACGTCTGCGGATTCGCCGATCCTTCCGCAGTGTTCTTTGCTGTGATTGGTCAATTCTTTTATCTGACGTCATACTACCAAATATTGGATTTACGCTCCGCGCTTGCTGTCGCGTAAGTGGACCAGTACCAATTTCTCTCGAATGTAATAATTTAGGTTTTATTTTTGTTTTATTCACTAATAATTCATTAGTGCGTCGATTTTGATCAGAAATAATCGGATCGAAAGGCAAAGGTTGTGAAATACCTTTCCTTCGTTCAGTTCTAGTTAATCGTGGAGCAATATCATCCCACATGATTTTAGAGTCAACTAATTTAACTTTATCACGGTTAACAACTTTACGATCGTTATTAGGGCCTACTACAGTCACTACTGAACCCCGTGATCTAACGACTATGTAACCTGGATCGTATTTCCTCTCCAAAGGTCCAGCCTCATTTACAAATAAAACAACTTTATCACCAGGAGTTAGTTTTACTGCATTCGCCTTTTTCCTCAAGCGAGCAACATTATAATTTCGACTTTCTTTTCGATTATTGACAGCTTTAGCTAACGCCATAGATAAATCATCTACACGATAAGCTAAGTTCGAATCAATCGTCCCCGTCGATCGATACAGTAAAGAACTATGCTTCGTACCTGGATGTCTACCATAGGTTAGAAAGAAAGGAGAATAGCCAGTGCTATCAGAAGGTACAGTACGATACACATATATCACATCAGGCAAATGGGTTTCCCATAGATTAGCACGAGAATTAACCAATTTCCTCAGAATGCTTTTTATGGTTCTATGATATCTTTCCACCATACCATTTGACTGTGGATGATAAGGTGTTGTATGTCTTACTTCTACACCTAATTCTTTAAAATGATTCATAATCAATTTATTTTTAAATTCTAACCCATTGTCTGAAATAAACATACAAGGTATTGCATGGTGAGGAATATAATCATTAAATATATAATCATGAATCCCCTTCGATGATTTATCTGGCAATGTTTTATATTCAACCCAACCACTACAATGATCTATAATAGATAGTAAATATCTATTACCACTAGTACTAACTGGATATGGACCAGATAGATCTGCAGCAATCACAATACCAGGTGCCCTAGGCAATGGCATTGATTGTGGATATGCACGTGTGCGTTTACTACAGTTAACCACACAATTTGCACAATTGGTAATTAATTTATGGACATCTCCAGCCATACCAGGCCAACGAAAATGTTCCTGTAATCGTTTTAATGTTTTAGACATAGCCATATGACCTACCTCTGTATGAGCTATTTTTATCACAGAATTCCTGTATTTTTTTGGTAACACTAGTCTAGGATATGTATCTTTCTTAGTAGGAGCTACTGTTGAATAAAGAAGATTATCCATTATCAAATAATTCTTTTCTTCATTCTCACCTAACGTATACTCTCTCATTTTTTTCTGCTCATTAATTACCTCATTATATGACAGTTCATAGTGTTCAAAAGGAATTACTTGTTCAGCTAAAAGTGAATCAAAAGCAAACATTTCCACTGGTTCTTTTGCTTCAGTATTAGGTCTTAATCTAGACAACATATCAGCCCAGACATTATCTACACCTTTCATATAGACAATTGGTGCTGAAAATTCTGCTAATAATACTGCCCAGCGTTGTATACGTGTATTACGAATTTCTTTAGTGAAAAAACATTTCAATGGAGCATGATCTGTATAGATAGTAAATTCTGCACCGTATAAGTAAGGTCTTAATTTTACTAGAGCATAAATAATAGCAAATGCTTCTTTCTCTATAGTAGGATAATTACGTTGAGCAGGAGAAAATCTAGTACTGATTAAATGCACTGGTCTGTCTATTCCATTTTCATCTTCCTGTACTAATACAGCACCTAAACTGTACTCAGAAGCATCTGTATACAGCTTATATGGTTTAAAAGGATCAGGAAATTTCAACAGTACACAATCTAATAATAGTGTTTTCAACTCATTCCATGCAATTTCACATTCTATAGTCCATTCAAAACTACTTTTATTACTAGTCAAATAAGTTATAGGAGCAACTACATCAGCATAATTTGGAATTAATTGTCTGTAGTATCCTGCCGATCCTAACAATCGTCTTACTTCTTTTTTACTTGTCGGTGAAGCCATATCTCTTATTGCAGTAATTTTTTCAGGATCCGGTTTCAGCCCTGCTGAACATACAACGTAACCTAATAGTTTTACTTCTTTTACACCAAATTCACATTTAGATTCTTTAATAGTCATATTGTTATTTTGCAAGATAGTCAATATAGTAGTCACATCTTTCTCATGACTCTCCTCATCTGGTGAATAAATAATAATATCATCTAAATAAATTAGACAACATTTACCTAAATGTTCTGCAAAAATTACATTCATCATTCTTTGGAATACTGCAGGTGCATTAGTTAATCCAAATTGCATACGCTTAAATTGAAACAATCCCATGTGTGTATTTATAGCTGTTTTAGGTCTGCTATCCTCATCTACCATTACCTGCCAATACCCTGATTTAAGGTCAATGGTGGTAAAAATTTTAGCACCATGCAACTGATCAAAAATGTCCTGTATCCTGGGTAAAGGATAAGCATCTTTAATAGTTACTGCATTTAATTTACGGTAGTCACCACAGAGACGTATAGTACCATCTTTCTTAGGCACTAAAGTAACTGGTGAAGCCCAAGGACTACAACTAGTTTCAATTATATCCTCATCTAACATTTTATTTAATTCTTTTTCAACTATATGTCGTTTACTTAAAGGTATTCTATAAGGTCTCTGATTTATTGGATATGCATCACCTGTGCTTATATGCATCTCAATTACCTTAATAGCTTTAAGTTTCTCATCAGAATCAGGAAATATCAAGGGAAAATGCTTTTTCCAATAGTCTACTTCTAGAACTATTCCTGCCATTTTTCTATCAATTAATTCTAAACTACTCCATGGATGTACAATTGAAAACGCGAAAGACCGAAAGACTTTAATATTGGTATTTATTATTGTCTTTGTTTTTATCGTCACATGTCAGAGTTGAGTATCATGATTTCAAGGCTTTACAGAACTTGACCCCACCAAAGATAACAGTATGGGTGGGTGGGATGGCTCAGAACGAAAGGCTTAAGAGACGATGTTGAACGACCCGCGGTCACGGCGAAAGTGAATCAAACCGGCGGCTATTTGGTTAATATGAAATTCTTACGCTAGGTGGCGGGGCGGCGCAGCGCCGGGCCTTAGTCAATGAATAGAATAGATGCTTTGTATCCAGCTGAGTAAGACGTCGGTCATACGCATTCAATTACCCATGTTTTTCCCGTAACATGCACAATTGAAAACGCGAAAGACCGAAAGACTTTAATATTGGTATTTATTATTGTCTTTGTTTTTATCGTCACATGTCAGAGTTGAGTATCATGATTTCAAGGCTTTACAGAACTTGACCAAAGTTTAGTGCTAGAGTTCTGGGTGCCGAGGAAATCGATTGTTTTGGCACGTAGCTATGGACCGCATCGGAGGTCCAGTGACCTAGGTCCTTGATGTCCTGGAGAGATGTGCCTAAGGCAGCACAAGCCTGTGCTCCACCCCGTCGAAGGCTGTGCAGCGTTACGGCACCTGGTGCCGGGTGGCCCTGTGTGGCCAGAGCTAGCCTAAGGGTGTCGAGTAGTGCTCTCGGTCGCAGTGGTAGTGCGTCCGTAGTGATGAATGCCGGGCCGTCTCGGCAAGGCTGTGTCCTAGACACGTAGCAAGTCCAGGCCCGGACTGGGCAGTAGATGGAGCCCGGGATTGCCGGTACAGTGATGTTACGAGGGGGTGCCGATCTGAGGAGGGTTTTTGAAGACCTGACATGCACATTGAGCCCCAGCCGTGTTAGTGTAATGTCTCGTGCTCGTAGGGTGTGTCCCGCATCAGCCAGTGTAGTGTGGCAGAGAAGGTTGCTCTGACGTAGCAGAGTGAAATACCCTATGAGCAATGCCGTCGTTAGGACCGGGCCATTATCCCCGACTGTAGAGAAGAATCGCACTGCCCTTCTTATGTCCGAGGGGGTGAGGGGAGGTGCCTGCACCGGTACGTGAGTGGAACGTCGCTGGATTCCTCGTTTAACCAAGCCCACCAAATAGGTGTCAAAGGCGAGGCTGTCGGCCCCCACCGCCTGGACCCAAGTGCGGGCCCCACTGAAAATAGTTCAAAACAGCCGTGGAGGCCTGGGGCGTCCTGGTGTGGGCCCCCCCGACTACGCCGATAAAGTAGGAGATATGACATGAGTTCGTATTGTGTAGGCCTGGTAGGGTTGCCTCTACCGTTCATGTACGAGAGATATTCGTTGAGTTGCGCTGTTTTATTCCTCCAGGTGCCTGTGGCCAGGCCAGCCGCGATGATGTTCAGTAGTCGGGTCGTGGTGGCGTTGTGGGTAACCTATGAAGAGAGGCAAAACAGTTAATATCGAATCATGGGTTACTAGAGGACCGGGGTGAGGGCGTCATCATGGCCGACAGCAATGTGTGTTAGTTTTAGGTTGGAGGTCATTGATCTGGCACGCTCGTCTGCTGCCGGATCAAAACACCTGCGGCTAAGTGCGTCCGCGAGGATGAGCTCCTTTCCTGGTTTGTGTCGTATGACCACTTCTGTGCTGAGTTTTGCCGAGAACAGCCAAATCTGACGCGCGCGCACGCACAGATTATGGGGTCGCGGCCAGATCCCGTGCTGAGGACCTGTTGTGAGGTAGCATTGTCTGTGTTTTATGAGTATTGTGAAGTTATGTGGGTCTGGTGGAGCAAGGTTTTTGAGCGCTACGACGAGGTTTATGGCCTCCAGTCTGGCGATACAGTGGTGCTTAGCCATCAGTGCTCTAGAGTACCTTGCTGCGTAGAAATGTGTAGGAGAATGCGCGCCTCCGGCTTCCAGGGACGAGTCACACTCAATGGTCCAGGTTGTTACGTTCCTCTTTGGGGAGAAGGACTATTCCGTTGGATTGTGCGGCATAGTCTGTAAACCATGAGACGTCAAGTGCTAGGTCCTCAGGCACAGCATGTTTTCCTCTATATGGGGCCGCCCTGAGTGCTGCCAGGATTCTTGACATGAATCTTTTCGCTGGACGTACACACACTTCGCGATGTGTTGTAGTTTTTCCCACCAGCCTCTGGAGGTCCCTGCGGGATGCCAGCTTCCTGGTTTTTCCATGCTTCGCACTCGTGTATGACCTGCTGGAGTTTTTTCTTCCGGGATGGTGATGGTCATCTCTGTTGTTGAGATCGCAAAACCCAGCCACTCAACCTCGGTGGATGGCGGGTTACATTTGTTGATAGCGAGATCGAGTCCCAAGAACTTGGTGAGACGGATGAGGTCTGAGTAAGCTGTGTCAGCTTTGGCTTTTATTGACGCCGCGCCTACAAAATCGTCGAGGTAGCAGAGGGCATGGTGCCCCGCGCTTCCTCATTAGGTAGACGACTGCATTTGTTGTGCGTGCACATGCGATGGAGGAAGTGCGGCAGCCGAATGGTGGGGCAATGTCTATGTAGATCTTCCCGTCCAGGGTTATGCCGAGGAGAGGTGTGGACAAAGGACAGGTTCTAAGCTGTCTGTAGGCTCTGGCCAAGTCCGCACACCATATGAGAGCTCCTTTACCGAGACGTGTTACTTCATCGGCAAGGTCTAGAATGCCTGGTAAAGTGTAGGTGGAAGGCTGGCCTTGATATTGGGCCCTTCCTTATGCCAGCGTTGACGCTCACTCCACCAGGGTAACTCAAGTCCACTATTACTCTGCGTTTGGTCGGACCTGTGCTTAGCCCGAGTCATGAGTGGGCTGATTTGGGTCCAGGGTGTGAATGGGTTTTTCTCAAAAGGCCCTAGCATGGCCCCATGGCCGAGTTCAGTGTCGATGTAATTTCTCATGTGGGCGGTGTTCTCCGGATCTGTGTGATGGTTTACTCTGGAAGCAATAGGCGGTTTATCGGCCGTGTAGTCTGCCGGCCATCCGAATTCGAGAAAATCGGGCAGCTGCTTGTCGTGGTAGTCGGTGAGGAGAGCGCGCCAAGCCTTTATTTTCAAACCCGATGGTATTGGGACGCGCTTGCCCGATGTAATTTGGGATGGCCGAGAGTCTGACACGCATGTAAGTTTTCATATATTCACGGTGATCCATCCATTCCTTGACATCGACCACTGGCCAGATTTTGTTGAGAGTGTGTCTGTAGGCGATCGGGGTAAGTGGAGGGTTGTATTGTGCAACTTGATCCGCCGACACCATGTCAATTATCCCGTCTATTCCATCAGTATCAACGTGGTCCTCGATTAATAATCTGTCGAGTGGCCTGTCATCGCAACGTGGTGGACTCCCGTGGAACAGGTGTTTAACCTTATCGTAGTCATCGTGTTGGTAACCACGCGGCGAGCCATGTGAGCTGGGTGCGTGAACTTTAACCCCGAGTGTCTCGTCTACAGTCTGTGACGTGGTGGCAGGGTAATTAGTGGTGAGGTGGCCCGGGTGTATAGAAAGTTGATACAGTTCAGATGTACCGCCGTCGCCGGGTTCGTGAGAAACGGCCTTGTCTAGACCGTCTGGCGGAAATGTATCAGTGGGGCCTTCGGGCACGGCCCTGACGTCATCTTCAGCTTGTTGGTGTACGTGTTGAGCGTGTGAACTTGCCGTCGCCTGTCTGGCCGGCGTCAACGGAGATTAATGATATGTCTGAGCCTTGTGCCCCGGAGCCGGGGGGGGCGTGCACGACATTTACGGGTTGTAACCGCGTCACCCTCTCTCCCACGCTTCCTGCTGAGGCGCTGGCCCAGTCCGTTATTATTAGCAGGTCTGTCCTTTAGTTTGTTCCCGTCGTCTTCGAGATTAGTGCCCGCGATTAATCCTTTGGTTTTTAAGTTGGACTGCACGGGGCCAGCACAACCACTCTCTAAAAATCCTTTTTGTCCTTGTTCGGGCCATTAGCTTTGTCGAAAAACCTTTTCTTGTTGAAACAGACTTTTTCTTGATGCGCGTTTGCGCGCTTGTACTTGTTGGCACACCAAGCACATAAATGGGCTTTCCTGTCAGGCTGGAGGCCGTGGGATGTCGAGAACCCACAGTCCTCCCCCCCAATTCCACTGGCTACAAGGTTTCCCGTCCGTGTCTTTGTCGTATGTGGGGCGTGTATGGTCCGTGCCGGCCTTGGCATCCACCCCTGCCGTTGTTGGGTTTGCCGTTCCGTCGTTTCGTTTTGTGCTGCGCGTACTTTGCCGTGGCTTCTCGGTCCTGCTGCCGATGGCACAGACGTCGCGCTGTACGTCCTTTATAGCATATTCATCCTTCCAGCCTCTAGGGAGCCGGCCATCTGCTATCATAGTGAAAACTGTTTCCGACCATTGACGGCATGTGTGCCAGTCCCAGTTTGCAGCCATGACTGCCAGCTGGTACATGTGTTCGCTCACGTGCTCGGCCCATCCCACTGGTAGCTTTTTGTCTTTTGACATACGGTAAAGTGCCGCGAAATATTCGTGCCATGATGCCTCCTCCAGCCCGATCCTCTCATTTCGGCTTCCCCTTATCACATAATGCTTTTACATGTATTAAACTTTTAGCCGCACCTGAGTCTACCAGACCAGTTAATTTTACTTGATTAAAATCAATAGCAATACTCGGACGAGTATCAAGTGCGCTATTTAGTTTCCCGAAGCAGTAGAGCTAATGTTACTACGCAGTAATTTCAACTGTGGACAATTTCTCATTAAATGCGGTTCATTACATATATAACAAGTCAAAGTATTACGACTAGCACGCTGTGTCTGATACGCGTGTTCTATTTTAGTCGTCGACGCCTGCGCGTGAGCAGTCGGCGTCGCTTTGCCATTGCTTCCCCGCTGTTGCTTTGACAGCGCATACTTTACTGTGTGCTCTCCGACTGGACTGAGTTTATTTTTAGATGTACTAGTCAATTGACCCTTCGGCGCTACGTTTACGCGCGGCGACTCAAGACGTCTGCTCTGTGCATAAGAATTGCCACCATACGCTGGCGCAACGTTTACCGCGTGAATTTCTCCACGTGTACATTTATTCTCAGAAACAGTTAAGCGTTCTACACACTTCCTGAGTGATTTCAATTCATTCTGGAGCGACTTTAGAGCCTGACTATCTTCTGATATCCCTGAACTAGCCTGAAGTTTCTCAGCAGGAATCCTTTTCGACAATTTAGAAGAATTAAAATTTAGACTATCTACCTGACTAGTCATATTTAAATCTGTTAGTCTTGATTGAGCACGTCGTTGCTGTCTCAATACAGACCTATCACTTAGTATAGCAAGAGTGAAAGCTTCCTCTAATGATTTAGGCCTATTGGTTTCCACGTACCACATAGTGTTGTCATCTAATAATGAATCAAGAAATCTTGATAGCAAAATTTCAAAGGTGTCAGTCCCCAAGGTAGCAGAAGGTAGTTTCCATCCCTTACTTGCAGCAGTTTTAAACCGTTGGCAATATGCTGCCACTGTCTCACCCTCATTCTGTACCATAGTCATTACTATACTTTTTAAGTGAGTTTTCTCATCAGCAGTTAACAAAGTTCTAGCAATTTCTTCTTTAATATCATTCCATGACCTAGCACCTTTAGCTGTGAAAGCAGTGAATAACACTTCATGCAGTGTGCCCGTTGCATTAGAAAGTGCAAACCGAATTATATCTAAGTCAGACACGTCAGCAAGAACCCCAATCCTCTCAATAAGATCTACCCACTCTCTTAATGCACCTCTGTCAGTACCGTCCAGCATAGGCACAGACTTTCCATATG
Organism: Branchipolynoe longqiensis; assembly: GCA_030323885.1. Lineage (NCBI taxonomy): Eukaryota > Metazoa > Annelida > Polychaeta > Phyllodocida > Polynoidae > Branchipolynoe > Branchipolynoe longqiensis. The sequence goes on from CM059187.1 coordinate 93,781,486, forward strand.
CTTTTAGAGCTCTTATTTTGGTTTCACTACTTTTATGTTCTAGACTAGCTAACTCACGTTTTTCTCTACGTTCTTCTCTCTGATAGTCAGCTTCAGCACGTTCAGTAACCTCTAGTACCCTTTCTTCATTTTTTTCAGTTATGTTCTCTATGCTATCTGCCATAAACTTAGCCCATGCTTCTAATTTATCACAATCATCACTCAAAATTCCCAAATCTACTTGGTTCTGTAACCACAATCCAAATTGTTCACGTAAAGCATCTTCTTTTAACCGTGTTATAGGCATTGTGAATGTGTAGTGTGTATTGTGTAGTACAAGTGTATTTAAATACAATATATTTAATAATATATTAACCTACCACAAGTCAAATGTATTTAAATACGATATATCAACCTACCACAAGTCAAATGTATTCAAATACGATATATCAACTTACCACAAGTCAAATGTATTTAAATACGATATATCAACCTACCACAAGTCAAATGTGTTCAAATACGATATATCAACCTACCAGAAGTCAAGTATTTTGTCCACGCTATTGAAATCCTCCTTGTAGCGGGTCAATGGGAAATTTAGTGTGTTGCGTAAAGCGCGGTAGAAATAAAGTCAAAGAATTATATCCAACCGACAGAATTTACCTGTAACGTAGTAGAAAAGTGAAAAGTCTCTCCGTATGTATTAATACGCTCCCATTTACTCCAAGGTTAAAGAAAATTACCGAAAGTAGTCCGAAACTGAAAACAATTCTAGCGGCGACACGAGGCTTCAGACAGACGATAAAACTATAATATTACAGTAATATCAACGTCAAAGACTAATGTAACCCTTAAGAAAAGACACTTTCGTCGGAAATTCGTCGACAAAGTAATTTAATTCAATTTATGCCTTGCAAAAAGTAAAAAGAATAGAGAATCAAATAGAAGAAAACAACCTATCCACTCCAGCTATCCACCAGTCGCAGTCTATTTCTCAGTCCTTATATTTCTCAACCTCAAGAAATTTAGAATTTAAAATAGCATATCAAATTAAATGAAATAAAAAATACTACGTAATAATATAGTTTCTATTAAATAACTGAAGTACTACCCCTAACGTCAAAAATGAAACTACACGTGTATTGAAGTCACACCACGTGCGTTCAAGTCACCCACGTGCATTCAAAAATAACAGTAGTCAGCTAACAATTAAATAAAGAAATATAAATGTGTAGTATCATAAAACAAATAAAAAGAAAATGCTACCGAAACATACCGAAAGTCTTCAACAAACTATCTATTGTCAGTACTAACCAATCTCGGTAGTTTCTCAAGTCGTGGTCGCCATTTTGTAAACGTGCCGGCTGGTGGGTGTGGGTAGTGCAAATAGGTCAAATGAAAGCACTACAGGTAATGAAGGAAACAGTGTTAGAGTGAAAGTAAGAGAATGAGACTCTTTGGTTTATTGCTTATATAGGTTCTTCAAGATTCAAGATGGCCGTTGTCACATGATTCCATTCATCAATCACAGTACAATGCAGTGGTCACATGACTCACTCCTCCAATCAGAGTACAATGCAGTGGTCAATGATCATAACAATACCATGTGGGGGGGGAGGGGGCATGTGAGGTGACTCTTCCAAAGACTGTTCTTAGTCAAACTCGGAAGTGACACTCCCTCCAAAGACTATTCAATTATACAAATTCTATACTCAATGAATAATAGTTTACCAATTTCACACATCCCTCATATGCCTTTGGGTTTTTATATTTTAACATTTATCATTATATAGACAGTTTGTAATTTATTATAGTAACTTCACCTCGGTTCACATGTATTATATCGGACAATTTTACAACATGACACCTGTCTTCCATACCCCCGTCTTCCGTTCCCCCGTCTTCCGTTCCCCCATCTTCCGTTCCCCTGTCTTCCGTTCCCTTGTCTTCCGTTCCCCCATCTTCCGTTCCCCGTTTTCCGTTCTCCGTCTTCCGATATCCCGTCTTCCGTTCCCCCATCTTCCATTCCCCCCGTCTTCCATTCCCCCATCTTCCATTCCCCCCTCTTGCTTCCCCCCCCCCCTTGCGTTCCCCATCTTCCGTTCCCTGTTCCCCGTCTTCCGTTCCCCGTCTTCCATTCCCTCGTCCTCCGTTCCCCCGTCTTCCGTTCCCCCGTCTTCCATTCCCCCACCTTCTGTTCCCGTGTCTTCCGTTCCCCCCTCTTGCTTTCCCTCTCTTGCTTTCCCTCCTCTTGCATTCACCCCTCTTGCATTCGCCCCTCTTCCATTCCCTCCCCCCTTCCATTCCCCCTCTTCCATTCCCCTCCCCCCTTCCATTCCCCCATCATCCATTCCCCCTCTTCCATTCCCCCTTCCATTCCCCCTCTTCCATTCCCCCTCTTCTATTCCACCTCTTCCACTCCCCCCCTTCCATTCCCCTTTTGCATTCCCCCTCTTGCATTCCCCTCTCTTCCATTCCCCCCTCTTGAATTTCCCCCTCTTGCATTCCCCCTCTTGCATTCCCCCTCATCCACTCCCCCATCAGCCAATCCCCCCTCAGCCATTCCCCCCTCCTGCATTTCTCCCTCTTGCATTCTGCCTCTTCCATTCCCCCCCTTCCATTCCCCCCTCTTCCAATCCCCCTCTTTCATTCCCCCTCTTGCATTAACCCCTCATGCATTCCCCCCCTCTTGCATTCACCCTCTTCCATTTTTCCACTCTTCCATTTGCATCTCTTCCATTCTCCCTCTTCCATTTCACCCTCTTCTATTCCACCCTTTGCTGATCCCCGTCTTCCGTCCCTCCTCTTTTGTTCCTCCTCTTCCGTCCCTCCTCTTCCATCCCTCCTCTTCCGTTCCTCATCTTCCGTTCCCCATTATCCATCTTCCATTCCCCGTCTTCCATTCCCCATCTTCCATTCCCCATCTTCCATTCCCTGTCTTTCGTTCCCCCATCTTCCGTTCCCCCTCTTGTTTCCCCCTCTTCCATTCCCCTCTTCCATTCCCCCTCTTGCATTTCCTTCTTGCGTTTGCCCTCTTACATTTCCCCCTCATCCATTCCCCCCTCTTCCATTCCCCCTTCCATTCCACTCGTCCATTTCCCCCTCTTCCATTCTCCCTTCTTCCATTCTCCCCTCTTCCATTACCCCCCTCCTTCCATTACCCCCTCATCCATTCCCCCTTTTGCCTTACCCCTCTTGCATCCCCCCCCCATCCATTCCTTCCTCATCCATTCCCTCCTCATCCATTCCCTCCTCATCCATTCCCCCTTCTTGCATTCCCGCCCTTTTCGCTTTCCATTTCTCCCTTCCATTCCCCGCTCTTGCATTCCCCCTCTTCCATTCCACGCTCTTCCATTACCCCCTCATCCATTCCCCCTTATCCATTCCCCCCTCTTCCATTCCCCCTCTTTCCTGCCCCCTCTGGCCTTCCCCCTCTTGCAACTCCCCCCCCCCCATCCATTCCCCCCTCATCCATTCCCCCTTCTTGCATTCCCCCCTCTTGCATTCTGCCTCTTCCATTCCACTTTTGCATTCCCCCCTTGCATTCCCCTTATTGCCTGAATGGAAGAGGGGAATTGAAGAGGGGGAATACACAAAATGGGGAATGGAAGAGGAGGGATGGAAGGGCGGGAAAACAAGAGGGGGAATGGAAGAGGGGGAATGGAAGAGGGGAAATGGAAGAGGGGGGAATGGAAGAGGGTGAATGGAAGAGGAGGGAATGGAATAGGAGGAATGGAAGTGGGGGGAAGAGGGGAATGGAAGAGGGGCATCATACTCATAGGAGGCGCTCATGTTGGTCTAGTTCAGGCAAATAACACCAGGTGCCCGGAGACCAGTCGTGAAATGGATGGTATATGTGAGCGCCCCAGTCTTTAGCAGTCGGTATATGTGTGTTGTCCCTGTTTTCAGTTTTAGTCGGGACCCGGGACCTGTCGGGTTGTGACGGGTCGCGTCGGGCAGTCAGTTTTAGCGCATGAATCGTATACGGGAGGTGTGTAGAACGGAACATTTTAATCCAACCAATGAAACTCACTGTTAATATTCATATGAAGAGTTCAAGTGCAACACCCCGTAAATACCAATCAAAAACATTGAATTAAAATAACAGATGATGGTGAGGGTAATTTTAATTCTTGCTAATTCCACTTGCCTTGTTATGAAATGGTTACGGAGCAATGAATGAAAAAAATATAAATGTAAAAAAATGGACCTTTTGAAGATTTGACTCCAATGTTTATCACATTATTTGGAGTGGCCTTTAATGTGGTTTTGCGCCTGAACTCCTCATATATCCTAATAATGCTGAGCGCCAGGTGCTCAGCATTATTAGGATAGGGCAAGGAAACTAGGCAGGATAGGGCTAGGAAGTGACAAGTATCAATTTTTAAAGCTGCATAGTTCAATGAAATATCAAATTTTCAAAACAAACCAATTATCTAGATTAGATTCTACATATCTAACTTAGATACTGATCCACTTATTAAGCATTTATTTCTGCATATAACGCAATACTGAGTCAATTTAACAGAACCTGTTACTGCAGAAGTCTATGGTGTCAGAGTTTTGTCAAGGTTGCCAAAACTAATGTTCCATGTTTGCACTCAAAATATCTCAAAGGTTTACCATTTAAAATAAAAGTAAATTTGAACTAATGTAAAGTAGATACTAGTGATCGATCTAATATATTTATCTCAGAAAATACACAGAAATTCAAAACCATCGGACTATGCAACTTTAAGTCTTCGGTTTGACTCGACCAGGATTCGAACCCACAAACTCATGGGTTGGATCTCACAATCTCCCAAAATATGAGACGGACGCTCTACTCATTTGGCCACCCCATCTGGTCCAAACACTAACAATCCCACCACCCCAACAGCACAGCGCATATTGCTGTCAGGTGACTATTATCACTAAAACAACCAACTTCAAATAACAAAACTCACACAGCCACCCACCATAGGGTAACACTAGATATTCATATCAATCTGATATTTATATACTCCTTGTCTAACTCCCTACAATATAACTGATTTCAACTTTACTAAATGAATGCAGAAGAGAAGTTCTGTTTAGATTCTAAATATGATGAAAATATGCACATCGATCCTTGATGTAGTCATATGGAACTACTGTTGCCATATTAGTGTAGAACTTGAAGGTAAATGTCACAATTCCATTATGCTATATGATGCAAATTGTGTATTCAATATCTATTGTTTGCTCAGCTTATATACCTTACTCTATATACCATTTTGTATAATTAATCCGGAGTTGAACAAATGGCTGGAAGACCAGTGATTCTGTGCTGACAAAGGAACTTATTCAACAAAATAAACATCTTTACAACAACATGGCCTTAGATGTTGCTAGGATTTAAAACAACAAACAAACAGAAAACAACAACAAAAATACGCCATTTTGTAATTTTCAACTGGGTAATTCAGGACCTTCATCTCTATCTAATTGTAAGTCTCATACAAATAGCCAGCTAGCAAACTTACAGTACATGCACAGATATTATTTGAGTCAAATCTTCAAAAGCTTAATTTTTTTCCATTCATATTTTTTCATTCATTGCTCCGTAACCATTTCATCACAAGGCAAGTGGAATTAGAGAGAATTAATATTACTCTCACCCTCATCTGTTATTTTAATTCAATTTGTTTTATTGGTATTTACGGGATTTTGCGCCTGAACTCTTCATATGAATATTAACAATTAGTTCCATTGGTTGAATTAAAATGTACAGAGCATAGCTTATTTATTATCCTGGTCATGGCTTCAATTTCATGGTGAGTTAAAAATGGAAAACATTGCACCTAGAGCAGGATGTGGTATTTCACCTGGGGAGCTCAGGGTACCTCACTGCCATGGTCTTTTTTAAATCATTCCGGAATGTAATTTGGTCTAATGCATAGGTGATATATATTTATACATATATTTTTTATTTTGTTATTGAGGCTGTATTTATACTGTCCATAGCATATAAGCCCGGGTACCCAGGGTTGTTTTCAATTATGGCCAGTTGTAGTGTTAGTGCATATATGTTGACCGGCTAGAGGCGTTCAAGTTGATAAATAAGGGAATTGTTCCGTGTAGAATGGACAAAAGCCTATTCCTACCCCGCATCAATGCTCGATTGTTAATTCATTCGTGGTAGCTGTGGGTTGCCGTGAATATGTCCTATGCTGCCGATAAGGCCTACAGCAACCACCAATCAATCAATCAATCAGTAGCTGTGGTATTGGCAAATTGAAAGATCTAAAGTCTCTGTACTTCTACATAAGTATATATACATCCTGTGTGCCTATTGAAAAATTTAGCGCTTGCATATCTGATCACCTGATTTTTTATCATGTATGTTTACATGAGAATTCCCTATAACTTAGCAAAATATTAAAATACTAATCCATACTTGTCAAGTACTACGTTTTGGGCGTAAAGACTACGGCTTTACACGTAAAATTACAACTACGGCCGTAGATGAGCAAACCATATAGTTTTCCGCGTATTTTTACTCTCAATTTTTATCATGGATTGTTTATTTCTTACCACTGACATAAAATGAACGCAACTATTCGTTTATTGTGTGCACAGATATAACTGAATGTTTGTATTGCTAATAGTGTTTTGGTACCAATAAGTCACTGCATGTAGGACACGATATATGCAGGTATTGCAGGCATAGCAATACCTCAGGGAGTTCGATGCCCCTGCCCTGCAGAGTTGTAAACCACTGCCTTGTGGTACAGGTTCTTGACAGAACCGAAGGCTAAGGGAGCAAACCCTAAACAGAAAACCATGTCACTGTCGCAGCATTAAGGGCGGTTGATATATGAAACTCCCAACATCTCCCGACCAGCCATTGCAGGGACAAATAGTTTTGCGCCTGTCTTGACATGTTCTTGCCAGTGTGAAACCTCTATTTGCTCCCCGAGAGAGTGCCGCTGGTAACTTGCAAAAGCCAGCAGCACTTCAACACTTTTGCAGGCAGCTTTCATGAAATGTACAACCGCACAATTTATAGGAGAGCGGCAGTCAAGTAATGAAAGCAGTCTTTGTCGCATCGCGACCGACAGCATGATGATGATGACCAATAAAAGTGTTTAAATTAAGTTTTTTTTTTTTTCTTAGCAACAATGCATTTACAATGAAAATACCGAATTTGATACGCATACATAATTGTTGAAATCGCAAATTACTGTAACGACTAGGAGTTATGTTGATTTGATGGTTTCACGGAGAAATATATGGTTTTCACAATCGTAGACTACTGTTTTCATTCTTGGGGGTTGACACCTGTGCTATAATATTAACTGTGGCATTTCTTATGCATATATATTAAGAAAGAGAAACTTAAAAGAAAATTCCGGAACCCTCCAATACTCAATGAATCAATCAATAGTTCCGTCCTCTAGTCGAGGGTTGGATGCAATGGTTCTCCACTTGTCCCGATGGTGTGCTGTTCTGAGAGACTGTGAATAATTCAAGCCTGTCCACTGTGAAATATTTGTAAACCATGATGTTCTTGGTCTCCCTCTCCCTCTGCTGCCATTCACCTTCCCTTCCAACAATGTACGGTATATTGAACTCTGACGAATGATGTGGCCAAAATAAATAAGTTTCTTTGTCTGTATAGTGGCAAACAAGCTTTTCTTATTTTTAATTTTTCTGAGAACTTCTTTGTTGGTGATCTTCTTTGCTTTGTCCATGATATTTTCATCATCCTTCGATAAGTCCACATCTCAAATTCCAGAACCCTCCAATACTATGAAATACATATTCACAATATATACTTTAATTATTGAATGGGAATTGCATGTAGTGTATATTATAACTAATTGTTTCATTTATGTATCAAGCAATTTTACTGTGTGGCTGGAAGATCAGTGCTTTGGCGCTGACAAAAGGAATTATTCAATGAATAAACTACATTCAGTAAACGAAGGTGCACTGAGAAGTACTCAGACTAGGTCATGAAGGTCCGGTGCGCACCCAGGGGAGTTTCCCGGTTGCCCGGAACCCCCCCCCCCCCCACCAATTTTGTTAAGAAAATTATATAAACGTATATATCTCCGGGAAGGACATGAAGAGGGGTTTCCTGGTTTCCCAGTTGCTTCTTAACAGTTATCATTTTGTTGATTTCATGAGTATTTTTAAACAAAATATAATTTCATGAATCATATAGACCTAAATTCTTGCATTAAATTTATTAAGGAACACTAGATTTTAAGATTATGTGAAAAATTGCACCAAAATGTGGGTTGTTGAACCAGAATACCATGTAAAATATTGCCCTAAAATGGGTGTTGTTCCACCAACCCATGTGAAAAATATTACCCTAAAATAGGGGTAGTTTCGATCCATATTTGGAAAATCCCCTAGCCAATTCCTGGGTGCCCCCCCTGAAGGTTATAAGCAAAGCTTGACTATGTGTTGTGCCTTGAACAACTCGCAATGAGCAGGGTTTTGTTTGTATGCTGTTTTACCTCCTAGTAACATTTAAGGTCATATCAGGACAGGATCCGACTTGTGACAGTGCGCACTCATGGCGACTTTATAGAGCTGCCCCACTGGGAAATCAGGCTGCCGGCACCATGACCCAATATCCCACTCAGTCACATTATCATGACACTGAGCTAAGCAGTCATTCGCATATACTATTAATTCCAAGTGCCAGACTAGGAAATGTCAAGTATAAATTTGTAAGTCATTGGCTTGACTCGACCGGGAATCTAACTTCCAGACCAGACGGGATGGCCGAATGACTTGAGCATCCGTCTCCTGTTTTGGGAGATCGGGGGATCCGAACCCATGGCTTTGTGGGTTCGAACCCTAGTTGAGTAAAACCAATGGCTTAATAATTTATACTTGTCGCTTCCTAGCTTTGCGCTCGGTATTATTAGGAGAGGGCAAGGACTGGTTGGATCAGTGTCAGGATAATGTGACTGAGTGGGATATCATGTTATGGTGCTGGCGGCCTGATCTTCCAGTGGGGCAGCCCTATAAAGTCGTCATGAGCGCGCACTACCACAAGTCATTACTCGTCCTGATATGGCCTTAGATATTGCTAGGACGTAAAACAACATCATCATCATCATCATGCTGTCGGTCGCGATGCGACAAAGACTGCTTTCATTACTTGACTGCCGCTCTCCATTTAGCTCTCTGCTGTGAGAGTTGCGTCCATGAGTCGGTCTTAATGTCTCTCAGCTTCAGGTTTCTCTTGATAGTACCCTTGTACCAGACACGAGGGCACCCTCTCTTTCTGTAACCAGAAGACAGTTGAGAATAGAGGATCTGCTTTGGTAGCCTGTCTGATGACATCCTCATGAGGTGTCCAGTCCACCGGAGATTCTTTTTGATCAGAAGATCTTCCATAGAGCGCAGCCCCGTCCGTTCGAGTATTTCCTTATTTGTCACTTTGTCCTTCCAGCTTAGCGTCATGATTGAACGCAGATGTCGCATCATGAAAGCATGCAGCTTTTTCACCTGTCGTAAAACAACAACAAACAAACAAACCAAAGTCCCCACCTTCTGCACGCGAGGCTCACGCTCTGCCGATCAGGCCACCGTCCCCAGTGTCCTATGACGGAAGTTGGAAGGGTAAGGGGGTGGGTGGTGGCGCACCTTCTCATTTGAGAAAATTTAACTGTTCAGCTCTGGACAAATTCCACATACTGATGTCATATCTATGAATTTAAGTTAGACAATGCTTATTCTTGGCATAGTATGCATCCTCGACCGTGCGGACTACATTGCCCATCTAAGTTGTCCTCTCATGACACCCTGAATAAATGTAATGTCAACACTACAACCTCGGAAACAGTGGCCAAGGACAGGAGTTCCTGGTGTGCTTCTATTCATAAAGGCACAACACAGTTTGAAACTGATCATATATCCCAAGCTGAACAAAAGCATTTACAGAGAAAAGATTGTCTCCTTCATCTACCAGACTCTCTGACAGCAACTACACATGCATATCCAAACTGCCACTGCAGATTCCGAGCACAAATTGGACGCATCGGTCATCAATGAGTTCACAATAAATGATGCGTTGCTGTCATCGTCGCCACCGATGGACACCCAAGAAGAAGAAGGGACAGTATATATCAACGCAAAAATACACCAAACTAACCATACCTAGTCTGGAAATACTCACTTCATTCCATGTTGGTCAAAACAAACCGCCCTTCAATATTCCACTAATTTATTGTTCCTTGTTTATCTCCAAAGTGATTCATGGCATAGATTTGCTGATGATAATTATTTGTGTTTGGAAATATAATATGCATTCCACAAAGCAAAGTAGTTTTTCAGTACCGGAGCGCTGGTCTTGTAGCCTATGTTTTCATAGTTATCTATTTAAAAAAAAAGAAAATATGTCTTTTTTTTAACGCTTCATAACCATAAAAATGGGAATTTGTGAGCAGAATCATTTCTTATACATATTAGTACAGTACAACCTACCTAACTGACCACCTCCACAGATCGACCACTCCACTATATCGATCACTTTATTTGGGTCCCACCAATACCATTGTAACCATATTCTAACTCCCTAAAGCGACCACCTGCCTAAATGGACCACATAAAGTCGGTCGATTTAGAGAGGTTTTACTGTAGTTAGCATTTGTTCAACCACATAGCCTTAGTCATTAGCCGCTATCTTAAAGAGATATACCTAGAAAATTGATTTTATGGAGAAGCATGACATCAATTGATCACACAAGTATACACATTCAAAACAATTTATAGGTTCATGAGATGAAATTGTTACCAACACATACGTAGAATAATCAAACTGATTTGGCTTGAAGGTCTGTAGATGACGTCATGGGACATCTAGGCTTTTGAAGAAAGAACAACTGAAAATTAAAGTCAAAGCCATCGGTAATGCACTAATATCCTAGTTCTAAAAGGCACTGCATGTAGGGCACGAGTTATTTAATTTATTTAAAAGTTGCACACTATATCATGAATACATTCGAAGCCACACTGTTTGCTGGTAATGTGATTAGTCGATAAGTGTCCGGCGGGCATCAGTGGTGCGCGATGATCAAGTAGGTCAAACTTCATTTGCAGCGTGAATTGAAAAAAATAAGAAGTAGAGGACATTGATTTTTCACATCACCGGCTATTGCATGTCAAACATATGGTCATTCTGACATATTCCTTTGGAGGAAACCCGCTGCCACCACATAGTCTACTCTCTCTCTAATAAGCAGCAAGGGGGGGGGGGGGGGGGGGCAAAGTTGGATATATACATACCATATGCGGAATGTAGCAGAGCATATGGCCAACGTATGGCCAACGTATGGCTCATGTTCCTCCCAGTGAAAAATGCTCACAATACACTCACGGTACTCTCACAGAACGCCGGTGAACAATATTTACGTAATTTGATCGCCAGAACTATGCCTTATACATTACATATGTCAAGACATGGTGGAGAAACACAAAAAGTATGTTAGACATACATTGGGCATACCTTATCCATACATTGTTAATACGTTGTCAATACACCGACTGTATGTTTCAGCTGACTCTCCGTCCGACCGGTTTGAAAGATGCTATGGTTTCCTCGGAATATGCGGGTTTACGTCCCTGTACAGCGCCATCAGCACTCCGTTTCAACTGAGAGCACAATGCTCTCTGGTAAAGATCTAATCTACATCTTTAATTTACAGAAATGCAGAATGTTCATGATTTCACGTCATCTAAAGGGTATTTAATTCGATGGTTGTAAAAGTCTGTGGGAATCCTTGGACTATATTCTGCCTCATTCTCTATCCAGTGTTTATGGAGAAAATTAGAACAAGAATCATCCATCTTGCCTTCTTGGCTTTATAGCTTCGTGATTACGAGTACCAATTCTAAAAATATCTGGATCTAGAGTTCTAAACATAAATATACCCAGATATGAATCCTAAATGTCAAAGTTGGCAACTAGAACAGTATACAAAATAGACGCATTCAATGAGAACTTAGCCCTGCAACTTTTGTAATTTTGTTTTTCAACCAGCATAAATAAGAAAACAATTTTTTTTGTAAATATGTTTATTCTGCTGAATAATTCTGTTGTCAGTGCCGAAGCACTGGTCTTCCAGCCATTTTTCAATTCAGGGTTATTTACACAAAAGGTATATAGAATAAGGTGTACAATACCTGTTGAATAGACAATTTGCACCATGTAACACAATGACATTCTGAAACCCAAAAGTTCCATAATAATATGATACAGTAGTGTCATATAACCAGATCAATATTAGTCAGATCAATGTGAGTATTTACATAGTATTTAGAATGTAACCAGAAGTTATCTTCTGTATTCAGTTGGTAAACTTGGAGTAAGTTTTAATGTTCAGTTGCAGTTAGGCAAGCGGTATATACATGTTGGTTTGTTAGGAAATTCTAGTGTAACTCTAATGTAGCTAGTTATGTGAGTTTATGAATTATGTTTTGGGGTGGGGTTGTTAATAATACACTGGACCATCTGTGACCATTGAAGCAGTGGGACCAATCCCAGTGCATTTAGGTCTTAAATTTTACATTTTTACCTGGACTGTCTCTGTCATCGTATATGGTTGACTGGAGATAACAGAGGAACAGCAACAAATTTTAAAAAGTGGGGGCTGGGGGGGTGGGGGGGGGGGGGGGGGGGGGGGGGGGAGAAACCGATGCTGAGGGTTTGGTGGTCTGCCACTTACGGTATGGTGATGCCATGGAACATACTTTACTGCAACTGCATAAGGGCCTGCCCAATCCGTTGTACTCTTAGTGAGTTTTTAAATTCTAGGTAAGAGGATGCTGCCCTGGTTCTGGTTGGTAGGTTGTTCCACATCATGCTGCCTTTGTAAATTGGTGCTTTAATTAGTTTGTTTGTGGAAGGCTTGGGGACTTTGAGTAGAGTGGAATCAGCCCGTCTAGTATTCCTTTTTGTGTTTTTTATATATTGGGTATCTCTGGCTCTTCTGTACATAACTGATAGGAGATGTGAATCTCTTCTAACCATTAGGTAATCTAGGTTTGCTTTGTCATGCATTTCCTGTACACTTAGTGTTTTGCCCCAATAAATTGTTCTTAACGCCCGGTTTTGGATCCTTTGTAGCTTAGTCAGTTGCTGCTTTGTGAGCAATCCATAAATTATATCATTATAGTCTATTATTGGTAGAACTGTTGATTTATACAGCAGTAGGGCAGTGTTTTCGCTTATGAAGCTCCGCATCTTCCTGATTGTTAGACAAATACCGTGGGTTTAAACACGGAGATTCTAACCCCAGCCCATAGCAGGTTTACAGCGGCGTTAGTGTTAGGTTAGTGTCAGGATGGAGCCCAAATCTATTCAATGCTATCATATTTAACAGAAGTACATATTCAATAAGTGAAATTTGATCAAATTAACCCTAAATTCGAACCGATATTAATGCTGCCGCTGCTGCCGCATATCAACAAAAGACACATCGCCGCCGCCGCCGCTGCCGCATCGTCGGCAATATATTAGGCCCAAATCTATTCAATGCTATCATATTTAACAGAATTACATACACAATAAGTGAATTTTCATGAAATTAACCCTAAATTCGAAGCAATATTAACACCGCCGCTGCATTGGCGGCGATATTCATACTGTCGAATCGACGAATGTAAACAAAACAAATCGCTGCCGCCACCGCCACCGAATCGGCAGCTATATATTAGGCCCAAATCTATTCAATGATATCATATTTAACAGAATTACATACGCAATAAGTGAAATTTCATGAAATTAACCCTAAATTTGAAGCCATATTAACGCCGCCACTAAATTGGCGGCAATATTAATATTGTCGAATCGACGAATGCAAGCAAGCCCCGCCCCCGCCCCGGTCTCAGTAACAAGTGCGCTGGTTCCCTGTGGGTAGAGAAGGCAATATATTAGGCCCAACCAGGTGCTCGTTGGCAACAGGCTCAGAAAATTTCCATAATGTATCAATTAATTCACATATAGTTAACACGCACCGCTTAGGCCACCATGCATATGGCTTGACATACTTCGCGATGCCCCTGATAACTGGTGATAGCTACGATGTGTTAGACGGTTAACACCACATGCCGCTAACACTGCTCCATGCATATGGGCCCAGAAGCCAACTGCCGGCCGCATGGGACCACCATTGGTGGTTCCCATACAGTGCTGCAAATTTGCAGCCTTCAGCGCACCAACACGACTGCCCCCCCCCTCCCCTCCCCCCCCATAAAAGGGGGGATGCCGACCAAATCGACCCTACCAATTACATTTAGTTATCATTGCACAAACACTACACCAACTACTTAAGGAGGAACTATCAAGACCGAGGCAACTTTCCCATTTTCACAAGTATCACGGTTGAATATAAGTAGCCAGAGTGTATGAAAAAAAAAAAAAAAAATCTTTAAAGTAACTATTTTGTGCTAGTTCTTTAAGCTGACTTATTTAGGCAAAGACTAGGAGCCTCTGTGAGCCTCAAACAGTGATAATTCACACTATTCACGCGTGACCTAATTAGGCATCAAAACGAGGTTGAGTACGGGTCAGAGACTGCTGTGTGCTGATGTTTATGAACTATGACAGAAATTAAAGGAGTAAAATTTGAAGATATTCACATTTTAAACTATCATATTCATTTTTGCATAAATCTTTTCTATCTATTGGTCAATTTTCATGAAAATTGAGTGATGATCAGATCCATATCAGGACGGGTACAGACTTGCGGCAATGCGCACTCATGGCAATTTTATGGTGCTTCCCCACCGGGAGACCAGGTCACCATCACCATGACCTGTACAATTCTAGCAGCAGGATTAGTGTTTCATTATCGAGATAACTCTACTAGGTCTAGATTTCATGAACACGTTAGGTGTGGTTTCATTAGGTTAGGTTCCATTAAAGAACAGTGACAGTGGGTAGGGGCGTAGTCAGGGGGGCTGTGGGGAATACAGCCTTCCACCCAAAGAAAAGAGAAGGGAAAAGGGAAAGAGAAAGGAGAAAGAAGGAAAATGCTCTGCCTTTAGCACCCCCCCCCCCCCATCACCTCAGCTGCATATATTCAGCCCCCCCCCCCCCAACTCAGTCCTACTATCCTCACCCCCCACCTCAGCTGCATATATTCAGCTCACCCCCACCGCAGTCCCATTATCCTCACCACCCCCCCCCCCCACCTCAGACCAATATCCTCAGCTCCAATATATTTTATATATGATTGTGTACAAATAAATAAATGTAAACCAATCAGAATATGTAACCGGAAATAATAATATAGTCAATCATACTACAACACATTGGATACCCTTTGTAGTTTCTCACACCTCAAAGTGAGGGTATTGCCCCTCTTAAAGAACTGATGCCGTTGTACTTTCTTACACCTCTTAAATATGCCTTTGTACTTTCTTAAACATCCCAATGAGATTATTTCACCTTTCAAATACCACTTTGTACATTGTCACACCTCCCAATTAAGATTATTACACCTTCCAAGGAGCCCTTTTAAGTTATTCAAACATTCCCAAGATGTCAAGTAGATGCGACGTGAATGGACCGACATGACGCTAACTCGAACACACACAGGGGGAGGGGGGGGGGTCTGACGGGATCAGCTGAAAAAGTTATATTTTCCCTAGAAAATCCTGGCTATGGGGTTGACTGTACATGCCTAATCTTAACATTAGGACATGAATAGTTACCAGTATGTATATATATATATATATATATATAAACCACTAGGCAATAAGGTTAGACAAAGCAGAGTTGGGCTGAGTTCTTTATTAGTTCTCTGGCTAGGACTAATATGCCCTACCAAAAAGAAAAATGCGAGCGAAGTGACAGTGGTTTGAATCATTTCCGCACCAAACATTTGGCGCCCCAATCACGCGCATATAAAGGGGTGGGTGCGCGAATCCGAATACACGCAAATAATCGTACAATGAAATTTGATATCAATATTGGAATTGCTCCGTTCCTTTATATTATTATAATACATTATAATACACATATATATATATGAGCCTGTCTCAAAAGGTGCTAACTCTTCATTTGTTTGTCCATAGTAATGATTGACACAAAACAGCACAGAAACGGTTACACTGAAAATACAAGAACATTTGCTTCAAATCAATATCTATTCTATTGGGATTATGAAACACCATGTAAAAAACAAATCAGTTTATCATGAGCAAATGCATAAGTAGATAGTGTGTTGATCGTTACTATGGACAAAGTTTTGTCCCATATTGCTTAGCACCTTTTGAGACAGTCTCATTATATATCTGCCCCACAGTGACGGTATATGAATGGGTTTGGCCATGCGCTGAGGGCGCCAGCGGCAAAATCAGGAACTACACTGACTCTAATGCGTATTGTTCAGTGAGAGAATAACTGCGAGATGGTCAGTCCTTTGTTTATACTACCATACGTTCATGCCTGTCCTGAGATGAGTCTAGATATTGCCAGGATGTAAACCCCAACAAACAAAACAACCATAATTCATTATAGAGGCTATGTTTACATATATATATATAATTGTTCTTTAGTGTACAGATGCATTAGGTTTTACACGTTCGCTCCTTTACTTTTCCTTTCTTTAACACTGTTTAACAAAGTAATTTGAAATAGGTTTTTTCCCCAGGTTTTTCTCCAGGTTTTCTGTTTCTTATTGTTTTCTGTCCTAGCAACATCTAAGGTCATATCAGGACTGGTATAAACTTGTGACCATGCGCAGTCGTGGTGACTGCACGTAGGAAATGGCTCCCGTCTCAAATGTAACAGCTACCTCTGCTGAAGACACCATCAAAATGAGCGCGTTCCCAAATCGGTATTTATCATTGTATAGCCATTGATGTTAGGCTCAGAAATGTTGCAAGGATGTAAAAACCTACCGAACAAACTGGCAGTCAATAGTGAAATACAATCAGGGAAATTGGGAATAATTATATCAACGCTTAGGGGCACTCGTGTCACGCAAACAGTGACAGGAAGTAGACTACTGGAGATGAGATGTTAATGTGGGCGCCGTATATGTTGATCACGTGACGCCTAGTTTCGTATCCACGTTGATATCAGGATGGGCACCGACTTGTGACAATGCGCACTCGTGGCAATTTCATAGTGATCCCCCACTGGGAGACCAGGCTGCCAGCACCATGACCCAAAATCCCATTCAGTCACATTATCCTTACACTGAACCAAAAAGTCCTTGCCCTATCCTATTAATGCCGAGCACCAGGCTAGGAAGCGACAAGTATCAATGTTATAAGTCATTGGTTTGAGTCAACTATGAACCGAACTCCCGATCTCCCACACGCGAGGTACCCGCTCTAGTGACTCGGCTACCGCGCCCGGTCTATCGATTTGTAGCAATTGCCCTAGATACTCGACTTTGCAGCAGCTCTATCTTGTCTGATATAGCTCATCATCATCACCATGCTGTCGGTCGTGATGCGACAAAGACTGCTTTCATTACTTGACTGCCGCTCTCCATTTAGCTCTCTGCTGTGAGAGTTGCATCCATGAGTCGGTCTTAATGTCTCTCAGCTTCCGGTTTCTCTTGATGGTATCGCTGAACCGGAGAGGAGGGCGCCCTCTCTTTCTGTAGCCAGAAGACAGTTGAGAATAGAGGATCTGCTTTGGTAGCCTGTCTGATGACATCCTCATGAGGTGTCCAGTCCACCGGAGATTCTTTTTGATCAGAAGATCTTCCATAGAGGGCAGCCCCATCCGTTCGAGTATTTCCTTATTCGTCACTTTGTCCTTCCAGGTTAGCCTCATGATTGAACGCAGATGTCGCATCATAAAGGCATGCAGCTTTTTCACCTGTCGTCTGTACACTGTCCAGGCCTCGGCTATCACTCATCTATTACTACACCTTCATGTTCATGTCGTGAATCAGGCCTAAGGGAACCACCAGAAAGTACGACATGCTGAGGAGAATGGGGGTGTGGAAGGGGGTTATATACATTTATTCTTTTTTAAGAATTGCAAAAGCATCCCTATTGACACTGTTCTTCCTGGGGTTTCAGAGAAGAGCTACACTAGCACCTGCCCTCAATGTGTGGGTCGATATCTCAGTGAGTATTAGAACATGCCACATGGGATTCAGAACTCACAGTAGCGAATATAATTAAATTCCCAAGAGAATTGGGGAAATATATTTGGAGTATCATTCAAACGTAAGGGTAGAGAAGGCGGGTTGTGTGTCGGAGACAGTTTGTGTATATAATAATATTTATTGTTCACATTTTTTCTTTTAGCTGTTCGGCATTTGCAGAAACCAGGTAAGTATTAATTAATTGCATAATTAATTACATGTCATATGGGTGGAAGAGCATGCGTGGAGTCGTTTTCGTTGTCTGAGGAAGTTACATTGAGTCTCTGACATTACGAGCATGGAAGATCTTATCTTTACAGTTGAGAAATTCCCTTTGGTTTTCCCCACAAAGTGGTGTCTTTGTTTGTTTGTTGGATCAATTTCATTATATGTTTGGGTCATAGTAAGCATTTTGTGAAAGTTTCAAGCTTCCGAGTCTAAATACCCTGATGCTGTTTAGTTTCTTGTTTTAATGATGGGCCAATATTTCAATTAGGATGTGGAAATACTTCAGCGAGTATTAGAACACGTGATACTCACGACAGTGAATATATTTAAGTTCAGTTGAAATGTCTAGGATCAGCAATATCTGCATATGACTATGAGGAAGGTTAATTCATTATTGCAGTCAACATAACAGGTATTGGTTTTTTAATGGTTCATCTATTGAGTTCTTCCCACCCCACCAACACACAGACCTCCCACACACACCCCCACCTCTACCTCCCCGCTACCGCGACCACTCCCCACCAACACACATACCTCCCACACACGCCTCCACCTCTACCTCCCGGCTACCGCTACCACTCCCCACCAACACACATACCTCCCACACACACCGCCACCTCTACCTCCCGCTACCGCTACCACTCCCCACCAACACACATACCTCCCACACACACCTCCTCCTCTACCTCCCCGCTACCACTACCGCTCCCCACCAACACACATACCTCCCACACACACCTCCACCTCTACCTCCCCGCTACCGCTACCACTCCCCACCAACACACATACCTCCCACACACACCTCCACCTCTAACCTCCCCACTACCACTACCGCTCCCCCACCAACACACATACCTCCCACACACACCTCCACCTCTACCTCCCCGCACTACCGCTCCCCACCAACACACATACCTCCGACACACACCTCCACCTCTACCTCCCTGCTACCGCTACCGCTCCCCACCAACACACATACCTCCCACACACACCTCCACCTCTACATCCCCACTACTGCTACTGCTCGCCACCAACACACATACCTACCACACACACCTCCACCTCTACCTCCCCGCTACCGCTCCCCACCAACACACATACCTCCCACACACACCTCCACCTCTACCTCCCTGCACCACTACTGCTCCCCACCAACACACATACCTCCCACACACACCTCCACCTCTACCTCCCCTCTAACGCTCCCCACAAAACACACATACCTCCCACACACACCTCCACCTCTACCTCCCCGCTAACACTACCGCTCCCCACCAACACACATACCTCCCACACACACCTCCACCTCTACCTCCCCGCTACCGCTCCCCACCAACACACATACCTCCCACACACACCTCCACCTCTACCTCCCCGCTACCACTACCACTCCCCAACACACATACCTCCCACACACACCTCCACCTCTACCTCCCGCTACCGCTACCACTCCCCACCAACACACATACCTCCCACACACACCTCCTCCTCTACCTCCCCGCTACCACTACCGCTCCCCACCAACACACATACCTCCCACACACACATCCACCTCTACCTCCCCACTACCGCTACCACTCCCCACCAACACACATACCTCCCACACACACACGTCCACCTCTACCTCCCCGCTACCGCTACCACTCCCCACCAACACACATACCTCCCACACACACCTCCACCTCTACCTCCCCGCTACCGCTACCGCTCCCCACCAACACACATACCTCCCACACACACCTCCACCTCTACCTCCCCGCTACCGATACCGCTCCCCACCAACACACATACCTCCCACACACACCTCCACATCTACCTCCCCACTACCACTACCGCTCCCCACCAACACACATACCTCCCACACACACCTCCACCTCTACCTCCCCGCTACCGCTCCCCACCAACACACATACCTCCGACACACACCTCCACCTCTACCTCCCTGCTACCGCTACCGCTCCCCACCAACACACAACCCTCCGACACACACCTCCACCTCTACCTCCCCGGTACCGCTCCCCACCAACACACATACCTCCCACACACACCTCCACCTCTACATCCCCGATACTGCTACCGCTCGCCACCAACACACATACCTCTCACACACACCTCCACCTCTACCTCCCCGCTACCGCTCCCCACCAACACACATACCTCCCACACACACCTCCACCTCTACCTCCCTGGCACCACTACTGCTCCCCACCAACACACATACCTCCCACACACACCTCCACCTCTACCTCCCCTCTAACGCTCCCCACAAAACACACATACCTCCCACACACACCTCCACCTCTACCTCCCTGCTAACACTACCGCTCCCCACCAACACACATACCTCCCACACACACCTCCACCTCTACCTCCCCGCTACCGCTCCCCACCAACACACATACCTCCCACACACACCTCCACCTCTACCTCCCCGCTACCACTACCACTCCCCAACACACATACCTCCCACACACACCTCCACCTCTACCTCCCCGCTACCGCTACCACTCCCCATCAACACACATTCCTCCCACAGAAACCTCCACCTCTACCTCCCCGCTACCGCTACCGCTCCCCACCAACACACACACCTCCCACACACACCTCCACCTCTACCTCCCCGCTACCACTACCACTCCCCAACACACATACCTCCCACACACACCTCCACCTCTATCTTCCGGCTACCACTAGCGCTCCCCACCAACACACATACCTCCCACACACACCTCCACCTCTACCTCCCTGCTACCGCTCCCCACCAACACACATACCTCCCACACACACCTCCACCTCTACCTCCCCGCTACCGCTACCGCTCCCCACCAACACACATACCTCCCACACACACCTCCACCTCTACCTCCCCGCTACCACTCCCACTCCCCACCAACACACATACCTCCCACACACACCTCCACCTCTACCTCCCCGCTACCGCTACCACTCCCCACCAACACACATACCTCCCACACACACTTCCACCTATACCTCCCGGCTACCACTACCGCTCCCCACCAACACACATACCTCCCACACACACCGCCACCTCTACCTCCCTGCTACCGCTACCACTCCCCACCAACACACAAACTTCCCACACACACCTCCACCTCTACCTCCCCGCTACCACTCCCCACCAACACACATAACTCCCACACGCACATCCACCTCTATCTCCCCACTACCACTACCACTCCCCAACACACATACCTCCCACACACACCTCTACCTCTACCTCCCCGGTACCGCTCCCCACCAACACACATACCTCCCACACACACCTCCACCTCTACATCCCCGCTACTGCTACCACTCCCCACCAACACACATACCTCCCACACACACCTCCACCTCTACCTCCCGGCTACCACTACCACTCCCCAACACACATAGCTCCCACACACACCTCCACATCTACCTCCCCGCTACCACTCCCCACCAACACACATACCTCCCACACACACCTCCACCTCTACCTCCCCGCTACCACTACCGCTCCCCACCAACACACATACCTCCCACACACACCTCCACCTCTACCTCCCGGCTACTGCTACCACTCCCCACCAACACACATACCTCCCACACACACCTCCACCTCTACCTCCCGGCTACCACTACCACTCCCCAACACACATAGCTCCCACACACACCTCCACATCTACCTCCCCGCTACCACTCCCCACCAACACACATACCTCCCACACACACCTCCACCTCTACCTCCCCGCTACCACTACCGCTCCCCACCAACACACACACCTCCCACACACACCTCCACCTCTACCTCCCCGCTACTGCTACCACTCCCCACCAACACACATACCTCCCACACACACCTCCACCTCTACCTCCCCGCTACCGCTACCACTCCCCAACACACATACCTCCCACACACACCTCCACCTCTACCTCCCCGCTACCACTCCCCATCAACACACATACCTCCCACACACACCTCCACCTCTACCTCTCCACTACCACTCCCCACCAACACACAAACCTCCCACACACACCTCCACCTCTACCTCCCCACCAACACATACCTGGTTATGGTGCTGATGTTGATGAAGTTGGTTGGTTGTTGGAGTATTACGTCCTTGCAACATCTAAGGTCATATCAGGACTGGTACCGACTTGTGACAATACGCACTCATGGTGACTTTATAGTAATGCCCTAATGGGAGATCGATGACCTGCTATCCCACTCAGTCACATTATCCTGATACTGAGCCAACAAGTTGATGTTGATGAATGTGACTATGACGACAATGACAATGACAATAATCTATTATAATAATATGCCAGTTTTCTATGTTAGTGCATTGTCCACTCTTTTATTTTGATACGGAACACCACACACAAGGAGGTGCAGGTAAACAGTTTATTCAGTTCCAGGTGGACAGACTCGTCTCTCCCACCTGAACGGAGTTCAATTTGTATTATGGGCGGGTGATTGGGTGGAACAGATTAGTGGAGTAGGTGCCGGCTTGCCAAGAAGTGATGAGAACGGCAGTGGATCGAAAATGTCCACACACATTGTATAATACATGTGCAAATCATGCTTACTCAAAGTCAAAGTCAAAGCCAAAGCTCGGTTAAACCAATGATTGGTTAATCAAAACAAATTTCTAGGTTCCCTTCAAGTGTGGTTTAACGTGGTTATACTGTAATGCCAAGTGCCAGGCTAGGTAGCGACAAGTATCAATTTTGTAAGTCATTGCTTTGACTCTGCCGGGATGCCAACTCTCGACCTTCCACGCGGGAAGCCTGTGCTCTACCGATTGGGCTACCACGTCTGCTAACCGGAAGCACGTGGTTAAAAAGCTAGGGTAAATAGGCCTATTGACTGCGCGACAGTTCGCGGGATAGATCCCCAGTCGAGAATAGTCATAGACTTATAAATTCGAAACTTGTCGCTACCTTGCATGATACCTGACAATAGCGGGTGGGAAATAGGACACAGACGACTTTAGCTCAGTGTCAGAATATTGCGTCCGCTGGACTGTGGTAGTGGGTCATGGTTCCGGTAGCAAGGCATCCTGTTGTGTTTTTTGTTGTTGTTTTTTAATGAATTTATTTACTCTGCTCATAACGGATAATTATGTTAATACTTGTTTTCACCGCTGGGCAGCACTTGTCCAATTTGATTCAAATCTGTCGAATTTAGTCTTAGTAATAATTGAGATTTTCTTGCTTCTTGTTTATGGCTTGTAACTGTTTGTAGATTGCAAACAGTCCAAAATCCAGCTTACACTGGACACCTAGTAATGTTCACCAGACACCTAGTAATGTTCACCAGACACCTAGTAATGCTCACCAGACACTTAGTAATGCTCACAAAACACCTATCGATGCTCACCAGACAACTCTCAATTCTAACCACACACAAAATTACGCTCACCATAGGTGGCGCCACCGGTTATGTGTGGTGTCAGATGGCGTATAACTATACTGATTCACATCAGACAACTAATGATACCTATCAGACAACTAATGGTATCCATTGACAAATAATGATGCCCACGAGACAACTAGTTATGGCCACCAGAAACTACTTATGCCCAGTAGAGACCAAATGATACCCATCAGCCACCTGTTAATGCCCACCAGACAACTATCGGACTCCAGATTAAGCAGTGTCGAACTAATCAATGTAAGCTCACCAAAGCTGGCCGGACGTGGTGACCTAATCGGTAGAGCACTGGTGTCGCGTGTGGAAGGTCGGGAGTCCTAGTCGAGTCGAACCAATGACTTATAAAATTGATACTTGTCGCGTCCTAGCTAAGCAATGACTTAACATATAAATACTCGTGTTTTGTAACTACCTATCCTGACCCTCTGTATTACGAAAATAGGCCATAGGGAAAGTCACACAAGAATTGGGACGGGATAGCCGAATGAGTTGAGTGTCCGTCTCCCGTTCGAACCCATGTCGTGTCAAACCAATGACTTAATTCCCTGCTTAATCAAGTAATCTACAACTAATCTACAACAACATCATCATGCTGTCGGTCGCGATGCGACAAAGACTGTTCACCAGACTCCTAGTAATGCTCACCAGACACTTAGTATTGCTCACGAAACACCTATCGATGCTCACCATACAACTCTCGATTCTAACCACACAAAACTTGCGCTCACCATAGGTGGTGCCACCGGTTATGTGTGGAGTCTGATGGCGTATAACTATACTGATTCACATCAGACCACTAATGATACCTACCAGACAACTAATGGTATCCATTGACAAATAATGATGCCTACGAGACAACTAGTTATGGCCACCAGAAACTACTTATGCCCAGTAGAGACCAAATGATACCCATCAGGCACCTGCTAATCCCCACCGGACAACTATCGGGCTCCAGATTGAGCAGTGTCGAACTAATCAATGCAAGTTCACCAAAGCTGGCCGGATGTGGTGACCTAATCGATAGAGCGCTGGCATCGCGTGTGGAAGGTCGGGAGTCCTAGTCAAGTCGAACCAATGACTTATAAAATTGATACTTGTCGCGTCCTAGCCAAGCAATGACTTAACATATGAATACTCGTGTTTTGTAACTACCTATCCTGACCCTCTGTATTAGTAAAATAGACCATAGGGAAAGTAACACAAGAATGGGACGGGATGGCCGAATGAGTTGAGTGTCCGTCTCCCGTTCGAACCCATGTCGAGTCAAACCAACGACTTAATTCCCTGCTTAATCAACTAATCTACAACTAATCTACAACAACATCATCATGCTGTCGGTCGCGATGCGACAAAGACTGCTTTCATTACTTGACTGCCGCTCTCCATTTAGCTCTCTGCTGTGAGAGTGATGTCCATGAGTCACTCTTAATGTCTCTCAGCTTCAGGTTTCTCTTGATGGTATCCTTGAACCGGAGACGAGGGCGCCCTCTCTTTCTGTAACCAGAAGACAGTTGAGAGTAGAGGATCTGCTTTGGTAGCTTGTCTGGTGACATCCTCATGAGGTGTCCAGTCTGCCGGAGATTCTTTTTGATCAGAAGATCTTCCATAGAGGGCAGCTCCTTCAACTAATCTACAACAACAACAACAAATGAGGAAGATCAAATTGTCTGTGATTGAAATTTCACCCACTTGAAAATCAACAGATGCCACATCGCTGACGTATTTTTAAGGCCATATCATTTTGAAGGCCATATCAATTATCATGCAATAACCGCTTCTTTTGGCTGAGGAAGCTTCGCATTCATTACAACTAATGTGTTGGATGGGAGCCATCTATCATAGGTGCGGTCGGATGAACTAGGACGTGGCATGCCCCAGGTCTCTGCGACTTGCCTGTGTACACACTGTCTTGTAATGATTAGCTTTAACAGGCCCGATTACACAAGGTGTGCTGGTGTTACTGTTGTGGGCCACTGTCGCATATGTGTGAGATGAGATTGTCTATCACACCTGTACACACCGGGTAGATTAATTAGGAAAGGAAAGCTTGTGTTATTTAATGACGCCTCTAGACCGCATTCATTTGTATCATCGGCTATTGGACGGGAAACACATGGTCATTCTGACATATTTCTTTGGAGGAAACCTGCTGCCACCACATAGGCTATGCTTTCCAATAAACAACAACGGGTCTGTTATATGCACTTTCCCATGGATATGACAGCACATACCTTTGATGGACCAGTTGTGGACCACTGGTTGGAACAGAAAATAGGCCAAATTGCAAATGGGTCCACGGAGCAGGATCAATCAGATGACTGACACCTTCACAGGTGAACACTCTACCGCCTGAGTATGTCCCGCTCCAGATTAATTAGGAGTTATGCATCAAAGGGGTGGGATATATATGTACATATATTTATCTGATGGTATAACGCATTATGCAAGTATAAAGATACGCAAGGGAATTATCATTATTATTGTTATACTCTGTAAGGCCCAACACTGTACCGGTCGTGCCACCTGCAGCCTTTTTGCCTCCACCAGATATAGACCAGTGTCAGTCGCACCAGAGCTATATTATATAGCAATATAGCGAATGGTAGACAGGAAGTGTGAACACTTATTTGTCTCTCTTATTTTTTTTTTGTACATTAGTTGTCCCAAGATGGGGAAATCCCAGTCGCAGACGACTGGTCTTCCCCACTCCACTGCTGGTCGATAGAAAGCCCGAGCCTACACTTTTACCGACCCAAGGGATTTTTAACCTCCCACACCACATAGACATGGTATGAGAGCAACCGGCCTTTGATGACGCTATAAGTTATAGACAGCGGTGGAAATCCAAATTGGCAGAGCTGGGGGCACAGGGAATCGAACCGCCGACCCTCAGATTAGGAGTCTGACCTAGAAAAAAGTCAGACACTCTAACCACTCCGCCACAGAGAACGCCTTGCATATCTTTATGTATAAACATTATATAAATATAATTAATCAGAAGCTTTCCACGTCAGATTATACTATTCTCCACCCTCAGTCATTTACTGCAGGTTTCTTATTATTGTTCATCGACGGCCATACTCTGACAACATCAGGCCGATGGTGGTGCCACCTGTCTTTATATGCATTAACTTGTCTGGCTACGCCCCTCACTCTGCCTGCGAAAAATGTAGATACATGTGATTACATATATTAATATATATATAAATAGATATATATATGAAAAATGAAAAATGCCTCCATATTAATTGATTGATTGGTGGTTGCTTTACGCCATGTCAGCAACATAGGCCATATTAACGGTGAGAAATGTTTGTTTTTTGTTCAAACCATCGCTTTTACATGTAAAAGCAGACAATTAATTATGTGCCAATGGACACTCATTAAATTAAAAGCTCACAATCATATATTTGTGGTCAAGGGAAACACATTCCCATAGAAAAATATAAGTGTTATTAATAATTGATAGAATCTATTTAGTAAATTATATGAGGTGGTACACTCCAGCTGCCCTCAAAAAGGCTCAAATGTTTTCCTGTTTTACCTTAGTAAAAAGGTCATGCATACTGTCTGCGGTGTAAAACTGTTGGCGCAGGGCCAAAAAATCAACGCAACTTAGTCAAATGTGTTTGAGTGTCAGCGGGGACTGACACCCAATACAATGCCTCCAGTGTGCATTGCGCGAAGGGGGCCCACCCACCAATTACCCCGAAAACTGGGGTGGGGGTGGAGGGGTCGCCACCAATACGCCACGGAGGAATAGATATATAAAGTATATGTTCCCTTTGCATTTATACTCATATTATGCGTTATACATTACATATATGAGCGAGTGGAGGATTGGCCCCACGCAGGAGGTGGAGCGGTGCAAGCTGGTACCCACCCCCACCCCAGACCTGGGGGGGGGGGGGGGGGGGGGGGGGGGGGGGGGGGGGGGGGGGGGGGGCTGGGAGTACAGGACATCACAAGCATTATTACAAGCGATAAATGGTTTATCACTATCCATATATATAGATATATATAATACACTTTTTGTCATGTAGATATATATGGTAATAAATCCCGGTTGGGGTGCTGACAGTTTACATGTCGCTCACTTACCATTCGCAAGTGGCGCTCCAGTGGGGAAATTGGTAACTAATAGTGGAAGCTGTGTAGATGGTGAGTATCAGTTAGCTAACCCAGAGCAACTGAAATGGCGTCTTGTTTATATTCTCATAATGCATTATAAGATATATATATGGATAGTGATAATCCCATTATCACATGTAATAAGTTCTGGAGTCCCTGCCCCCCCCCCCCCCCCTTATGGGGTGGGAGGGGATCCGGCCCTCCTCGCCGGCCCCTTGCGCGGTGCGCCACATGCCACTCACTCGGAAAATTTTTGGCGTGGTGGACGTGCCTTCAGCCTCAAGCCTTTCTCACCTTCCGGGAAGCACCGCCACACCGCGTCGCGTCCACATGCCGCTCTCCACCACGTTCTGTGCCACCTGCACGGCACCTCACACCGGCCCTATCGGTGACAACTGCAGACGGAGTAACGGAGCAGGCCAAGCGAACATGGCCGACCAGCACCAGACACGAGCGTCCAGCAAGGAGTGGGAGCAGAGCGTCAATCTCTTCAGCAGCAGCCAGGCAGAAACCCTGAGCCTGGATCCCTTCCAGGAGGAGCAGCAGCCGGAGGAGCAAAGCAAGATGGAAAGGGAGCTCAGGAGGAAGATAGCAGCTGCCAGTGCATGCAAGCATGAGCACATTCTCCAGCGTCAACTGGAGGAGATCGAAGCAGAGGTTGAGGCTATGAACATCCAGGGGCGCAACAGCGCTCCCAGGGACAAGAGCGTGGCACGCCGTAGCAGCCATGATGAGAGCGGGACACACCGTAGTGACCGGGACAGGAGAGGCAGCCGGGACAAGAGTGGGACACACCGCCGCAGCCGCGACGCTGGACATGCCACTCGCTTGGAAGTTTTTTTCAATAAAGGAGTTGGGTCTTGTACCGCCAACTCAAATGGCATACTTGTGTCTCTATCACTGCATACGTAAGAATTATTATATATATATATAATATATATATATATATATATATATATATACATACTGAGAAGTATTGCTAATCACATGCATAGTCCTAATATTCATAATAATTGACAGTGCCTACTGGCCACATAGCACTCCCAATTATCCTATGTAGGTGTCCCACCCACTAGATCCGAGATGCGGCCAACAAACCACCTTTGATTATAAAAATCATGTGTGTTTATATTATATACATATATATATATACATGTATATATTTATGTCATTTAATGCATCACTTCATCCTTTCAATAACCATGTATATTTTTAATATCATGACTTATTTCAAATTGAAATAGACCCCACCTGTTAAGCTAGTGACATATCGGCAGAATTTGGAACTACTCTAGTTGGGTCGTTTGCCCGACTGACTATGATTTCACATGCTATATCCCTGTAAGGAATGCTTGGAAAAATAATAAAATGCTTGATTATATTCAGATATTCATATTGCAACAGACATCTAGCTCTTATACTGATAATATATAAAGATGTATATAAAAAGACAAGTATATTGTATTTGTCTTCTGGGTTTCACCACCCCCCTCTTTTCACATGCATTACACCCCACCAGTTAAGCTAGTGACATCTATCGGCGGAATCTGGAAACATTCTAGTCGAGTCGTTCCCAACTTAACTGGCGGGGTCTATTAACATACTACAAACATGACATGGTGGTATTCTTTAATTCAAAGGTAATTTAGGAACGTGATCCCAAATTAAACACGACACCCAATTTTTTGCAATCACATCATATGGTCCTGACTGATCGCGCGATAACGGGGTCATACTGTATATATATATATATATATAATATATATATATATATATACATATATATATATATATGTATATATATATATTTATATATATATATACATAATGTACTCTACCGGTAGTGCCCCGTTGGGATCCTCGCCACATTAACACTGATGAGGTTACTCCTTCACTCAATGTTCAATTATAACACTAACTATACAATAAAATACGTTATTCTTTACATACTTCATATATATATGATGCATAAGCCATTATATGAGTATAATGTGGCCGGAACCATCCATCTATTCCTCAGCCATACCTCCTCCCTCGGTTATCGACTGGAAGAGCTTTGTTCTAGTCATTCATTGTTCCACCCTAGTCATCTTCAGATTTGTTTGTGGGCGCTACCCGTCTATTTATATAGATATATTGTATATATATATATATATATAAATATATATATATATATATATATTATATTCTACCAGTGGTGCCCCCATTGGAATTCTTCCAAACTAACACTGATGTATGCTCTATTATAACCTGAGTTATATATCTAATAGTTCTCTTATATCAACACCAATATATACATATTATACATACCATACACACAGATGCATGCACACATGTAGGCTACCTATGCCTGCTCCAACCAATCTGACAACGAGAGTGCCCTGTTTCCCTGCTTTAACTCATTAGATAGTCGGTGGCTGAATCACATGTGTATCCGGCTCAAACAGCCTGTTCCATAGAACAAAGCTGCAGCCTCTCGTCCTCTGCGTTAGCTAGCCACACCTGAGCATCAAGCAATGCCAGTCGGCCTGGTTAACACTGAGCATTATAGTTAATACTCATTGAATAGCGGCCCCGCCCATCCCCCACCCCAATACAGCACCCCTCTCCCCTCCGCTAGGGACCTATACAGTGTCACGTTGGCTGTGACCTTGCTGCATACAGCTGGTTGTTGACCCTGTTTGTTTTGTTTGTTGTTGTTTTACGTCTTAGCAATATCTAAGATCATATCAGGATGTGTACCGACTTATGAGAGTGCGCGCTCATGGCGACTTTATAGTGCTGCCCCACTGGGAGACCAGGCCGCCAGCACCATGACCTGATATCCCACTCACCAACAGCTGTCCTGACACTGAGCCAACCAGTCCTTGTCCTATCCTAATAATGTCGAGCACCAGGCTAGGAAGCGACAAGTATCAATTTGTAAGTCATTGGTTTGACTCGACCAGGGTTCGAACCCACGATCCTATGGTCTACCAACACGGGAGACGGACGCTCTACCTCATTTGGCCATCCCGTCAGGGGCCGTATGCAGGAGTCAGTGTTAGCGAGGACAAACGGTGTTTGGCGCGAATTCCGGTTTAGCGGCGAAAAATGGTGTGCACGACTCAGTGTTAGGCCTAACACCAAAGGCTTAACCGGTGTTACCTTACCCCTAAAAAATATTAGGTTTAGCGAGTTTATTAGGCCCAAATCTATTCAATGCTGTCATATTTAACAGAATTAGATACGCAATAAGTGAAATTTATTCAAATTAACCCTAAATTCGAACCCTCCTTAAGGCTACCGCCGCGTTGGCGGCGATATTAATAGTTATATTTTCGAATCGACGAACGTAAAGTAAACAAATCGCCGCCGCCGCCGCCACATCGACCTCCCTTTCCATACTGGCGGTGGCGGCGATTTGTTTACTTTACATTCGTCGATTCGAAAATATAACTAGTAATATCGCCGCCAATGCGGCGGTAGCCTGAAGGAGGGTTCGAATTTAGGGTTAATTTGAATAAATTTCACTTATTGCGTATGTAATTCTGTTAAATATGATCGCATTTAATACATTTGAGCCTAATATATGCCTACAAATGCAGAGGGATTTCCCAAATCTATTAATAAATTCACGTTTAGCTATAATGTAAGTGTTACGCGCTCCTGCATACCGCTTGACCGAATTCTCCGGTTCGGAAATAGCTAAACGGTAACAGGCTGTAACACCAAATCCCGCTAACACTGACTCCTGCATACGGCCCCTGGTCTGTTGACCCTGTAGCTTTCAGTGATACCAGCAGCGTGTATATTTATTAATGGGTTTGCTATAGAAGTAGAGTTTTGCACCGTCCTGACACTTGCTGTCTGGACTCCAATCCGCTGGTCTCTTCTCCTGGTTTGATCTAAAACAATATTACAGTCTGGACTCCAATTCGTCCACACCTCACCTATCTCCCACTCTTCCGCTGGTCTCCTCTCCTGGTTTGATCTAAAACAATATTACAGTCTGGACTCAAATTCATCCACACCTCGCCTATCTCCCCCTCTGCCGCTGGTCCTAGTTTTATCTAAAACAATATTACAGTCTGGACTCCAATTCGTCCACACCTCACCTATCTCCCCCTATGCTGCTGGTCTCCTCTCCTGGTTGGATCTAAAACAATATTACAGGCGGCTTTTCACCTTCTACTGCCACTAATCTGTTTGTGTCTCCAGCTCACTGTCTGGTCAAGGAAGGACGGCTCTTTGATTCAACTCTCCTCACTTCTCTGTCCTCAATCCTACCCATTACTTGTTTTTACTCTCAGGTTTACTTCTCCTTATCAAAGGAGTTGCTTGCTTGGTTGGAGCTCTTTTCCGTTTTCACTGCTGTTCTGTGCTCTTCGACTATGAATTCTTTCTTTTTCCCTTTTTACTTGTCCAACCATTCGGCGCCCGGACTCAAGTGCTTTGAATAGGAATGAAAACCCCAATCACTCACATGATTCGATTATAGTCTAAAGATTTGAAATTTTAAATGATTTAATGAAATAAACGCATTATTGCCCTTGTGTGTTGTCGGGGGGTCGGGGGGTGCTGGAATCATGGTTCATACACAAAGTTGACGACCAGATTCAAGAACATTTTCAAGAACATTTTCAAAGAGACACACAGCATTTGATTCCAAGATCATCATCATGCCGTCGGTCGCGATGTGACAAAGACTGCTTTCATTACTTAACTGCCACTCTCCATTTAGTTCTCTGCTGTGAGAGTGATGTCGATGAGTCAGTCTTAATGTCTCTCAGTTTCAGGTTTCTCTTGATGGTATCCTTGAACCGGAGACGAGGGCACCCTCTCTTTCTGTAACCAGAAGAAAGTTGAGAATGGAGGGTCTGCTTTGGTAGCCTGTCTGATGACATCCTCATGAGGTGCTTAGTCCACTGGAGATTCTTTTAGATCAGAAGATCTTCGATAGAGGTCAGCCCTGTCCGTTTGAGTATTTCCTTATTTGTTACTTTGTCCTTCCAGGTTAGCCTCATGATCGAACGCAGATGTCGCATGATGAAGGTATGCATCTTTTTCACCTGTCGTCTGTACACTGTCCCGGCCTCGGCTCCATATAGTAGGGTGGATAGCATGATTGCATGGTAGATCTTGCCTTTGACCCTCATGGACACATGGTGGTTGTTCCAGAGTCGCTGGCGTAGTCGGCCGAAAGATGCTCTAGCCTTGGCCATCCTCCTCTGTATTTCAGCATCAATGTCTCCATCACTTGATATAGTGCTTCCGAGTTAGGTGAATTCCGGAACAGAGTTCAGCTTGTTTTCATCAACCATGACATCCTCCTCTTGGGTTCTTGTAGAGTTTGGTTGGTACAGCACCTCCGTCTTCTTGATGTTAATCTTTAGGCCAAACTTCTTTGATTCATCGGAGAAAGTGTCCACTATTTTCTGGATCTCATCAGCAGAGTGGGCAACCGGTGCACTGTCATCTGCGAATAGCAGCTCTCTCACCAGTATCCGAGTAGTCTTGGTCTTCGCTCTGAAGTGTGCGACATTACATTTCATGAAAGCTGCCTGCAAAAGTGTTGAAGTGCTGCTGGCTTTTGCAAGTTACCATCGGAACTCTCTCGGGGAGCAAATAGAGGTCTCACACTGGCAAGAACATGTCCAGACAGGCGCAAAACTATTTGTCCCTGCAGTGGCTGGTCAGGAGATGTTGGGAGTTCCATTCCATACATTTGATACCAAAATGTTACTAAGACACTGTACATAATTAGCTGACATTTACAATCTTTTCAAATCGTTAGCTTTCAAATCTTTAGCTTTCAAATATTTAGGAGGGGGTTGGTGCTAGGTCAAGAGAAGCTGGGGTTGATTTAAGAACACTCAAGGACAGGTGGACACGCTACTGCCTGAGCTAGGTCCCACTCCCACCCTGGCTCCAATGCAAATCAACTTAGAATCTTAGATTATGCATTGATATTCACAACAGCGGCTGCAAACCCCATATTTTGGGGGAAGCTGCTCACAATTAAGTACTTTTGTAACATCAGTAGAGGGCTTGAAGCCTAAAGCCTAAGATTCATATTGACATGTTACTTGGGAAATGAATCATTTGCCCAACGGCTACATATATA
This sequence comes from Branchipolynoe longqiensis, assembly GCA_030323885.1. NCBI lineage: Eukaryota > Metazoa > Annelida > Polychaeta > Phyllodocida > Polynoidae > Branchipolynoe > Branchipolynoe longqiensis. The sequence continues at coordinate 93,815,453 of CM059187.1, forward strand.
TATATATATAAATATAGATATATATATATATAATTTTGTCGAGGCTAGAACTAGTTCCTTAGCTTATTCATCATTAAAATTGGTGAAAATGGTGAAATAGCAAACAGACTTTATTGTCGGAACATTGTCTGTAATGCTTAAGGCATTGCAGGTAATTGGGCATGTGAACACAGCCCAGCCGCTGCCAGCCTATGGCCGTATTGACATTGTCGCCGACTAGCGGACTTTGATAAGATTATTCTATTTAGCGCCTAAACGGCGACTAGCAGGTGTTCTTGTACTACGCCGGCAGTCAGACGTAAACAAAATGCGGATGACGTTTCACCTGTTGTATATTTCTCAAACTAACCTATGCGCCCCCTTTCGGCAAGCAGACATTCTCTATTAAAGCGACTGCACAATCCAGAATTGGTCACTTCGAACTCAGGAGCCTGGAGACACTTAACTGACTAAAATTGCCGTCCCACCCACCCCACAAAGATACAGGATATATTGGGTCATAGCGTCTCTAGCCTCGATTAAGAACTGTTGAAATGAAAATTGTAACAAAGACATTGATACAAGAAAACGTCAAATAAAAAGCCATAAATATATTTACTGTGTTTGTGTTGTCCCAATTAGTGCCTCGGAATTGACACATGTATTATTCTGAAGAATAACAAATATTTGTATTTATATTCATCAGAACATCCCACAAAAAAAAAACACGGAAATCAAGTCGAGATTATTGAGCCGATTACGAATTTCCGCGAAAATGTGGATTTTCTTACACAAGATTAACACTGTTATGGAATCGCGGTGAAGATGCCAGAAGTCAGGTTTCAACTGTCCTTGTTGTGACTGTATTATCGCCCATACCCAAGGCTTTCTTGGTTGCGCTGTTATGTTCTAGTAACATCTAAGGTCATATAAGAACGGGATTTGAAATACCCAATAGTTGTCTTATAGTATATACATCCATATTCCTTGGCATTTGTTTAACGTTAATTGGTAAATATTTTTGTTAATCGAGGAAATCGCTATTCCGTCAAAGCTTATTTGAAAGGAAAATACCCAAACAATGGAAAGATGCTGAAACCCCTGCATAAAAAGGGACCAAAACTCCTGGCATCAAATTATAGACCTGTGAATTTAACCTCCCTATGCTGTAAAATGCTAGAAAGAATAATCCGAGATTGTGTCATAGAACACTTGGAAAATCTAGGATTGATATCTCCAGACCAACACGGATTCACTGGAGGCAAATCTTGCCTGACACAACTACTAGAAGTGATGGAAATTTGGACTGGCTGGCTGGACCAAGGCCTGGCATGGGACACCATCTATCTGGACTTCCCCAAAGCCTTTGATAGTGTGCCCCACAAAAGACTATTAAACAAAATCGAAGCTCTGGGATTATCCGGATCAATTTCTGAATGGATGCAGGACTTCCTGTCTGAGAGAAAGTAAAGGGTAGTAATAGGTAATAACAAATCTTCCCTTAAGAATGTCACCTCAGGAATACCTCAGGGAAGTGTGCTGGGACCAATATTATTTATAATATTTATAAATAACCTGCCAGGCAGTGTCTCATCAAACCTAAAAATATTTGCGGATGACACAAAGGTCTTTCGAGCAATAAAAGATGTAAGAGATAAAAATCTCTTGCAAGAGGATATTCTGAAACTCGCACAATGGTCCGAGAAATGGCAATTGCCCTTCAATGAAAAGAAGTGCAAAATATTCCTCATTATGCCTATGATCTGAAGAACACTGTCCTGCAACAAGAGAGCTATGAAAAGGACTTGGGCGTAACCTTCGACTCCCAACTCTCCTTTCAGAAACACATGAGGACTATCATCTCAAATGCTAACCAGAGAGTAGGAATAATTCAAAGAACTTTCCGTTGCCTCAACAAGAACTATTTTCTCATTCTATTTAAGTCTCTTGTTAGTCCAATTTTGGAATAGTGTCCACAAATTTGGAGCCCAATTTTTCGGAAAGATATTCTGGAGATCGAAAAGGTTCAGAGACGTGCAATGAAATTAGTTGCAGTTATAAAGGACTTACCCTATGAACAAAGTCTTAGGGAATTGAAACTTCCTACCCTTTCCTACCGAAGGAAAAGAAGTGACATAATTGAAGTATTTAAAATTATAAAAGGTTTTGATCAAATAGATATGAACCAATTTTTCACCTTGAATAAAAGAGAAGGCAGTCAGGGCCATACACTCAAACTAGTAAAACCCAGAGCCATTTCAAAGTTAAGGCAACACAGTTTCTCAAACAGGATCATAAATATATGGAACAGTCTCCCACAAAATGTTATTGATGCCGAGTGAATAAATTCATTCAAGAACAGATTAGAAAAAGCATGGGCTGATGATCCAGGGAAATTTGACCCCTTATTCACCATATGCTACTAATTATTCCTTGTGTTGCTTATTTACTTGCACTCAAGCAAAATTGAGAGACAAATAAGTGTTCACACTTCCTGTCTATCAATCGCTATTTCGCTATTTCGCTTATTTTGCTATTTCGAAATGGCGGAGGTCTTTCATCCCTGAATCATTTATTTGTCTGATTGTGATACAGCTGTGAGGTAATCAACAATAGAAGTGATGAAGTGGCGAAGTTAAGGGATTGGTGGTTCTTCTGAAAGCGGTGTTGTTTTGAATATTAGTTTGGGTAAAGTTGCATAGTACAATGGTTTTGAGTTTACACCTTTGTGTAAATTATAAATAAATACATTACATTGATCGTTATAATATACATGTACTTTACTTAAGTAAATTTGATTTTAAATGCTTAACATTGGAAATATTTGAAGTGAATAGACGGACAATTTATATTGACGTGCACATCAGAATACTTACCCCCCCCCCCCTCACTCCCACCCAAACCCAGTAGGCTTCACTAGTAATAGGTTCCATTAAATTGGCCTATGGTGCCCTTACTTGCGATTTAAAATGTTTAATAGGTTCACAAGTATCTAAGTTGAATATGTAGAAACAAACCTAGATACGTGTTTTGGTGGGGGACGGGGTTGTGTGTTGCTTTTTGTTCTTGTTGTGGGGGGGGGGGGGGGGGATTGAAGTTTTCATCGGACTATGCAGCTTTAATGTGGTTGGTTGGTAGGTAGGTAGGTAGGTATGTAGGATAGTCAGCATTTGATTGAGTAAGCGCATTATGACGTTCTACAGGAGTGGGGTCAGACAGTCCTGATGTTTTGATTATGGGTGCGCGTGCGCCGGGAGTGGGTGCGCGGGGAGTGGGTGCGTGGGGAGTCGTCGTGCGCAGGGAGTGGGTCGGGGAGCGGTCTGGGTGTATTGGGAACGAGGTGGATTCGGAAGGCGTGCAGGATACTGGGGCTATACATGTCATGGATGCATTTGATTAAATACCTAAAAATAGTTGCTGAGACAATATATTCTGGGTTCGCCATGAATATCGGTTCTTATTGTTGCTGACATGGTATGAAATCGCCGTGAAACCTCCTGACCACCCCTCCCTCAACCCCCCCCCCCCTCCCTCCCTCCCAGTTCCTAAGGGAATGTCCTCCACAACAATATCATCAAATCTTATATGTCCAACAAAAAATGGCATTACATTCGCAAGGTTATTCGATCTGGCTGGTCATTTGTTCAATTAGATTCAAACTTGACTTTTTGGGGATCGTAGCGATGACTGTCAAAATTCCAGTCACACTAGGCTTGTAACCACTTTGCGACGACTTCTTGCTACCAAAACAAATCTTGTAGTTGCATATGGTCACAAAATGGTCGCTAGTGGTCGCAACAATTTCGTCCGTTGTCGCAGATCTCATGGCGACCATCCTGGTCACAAAGGGGTTGCAGGTGTTGTACCAAAAACCTCCCAGCAAGCAAAATGGTCGCCAAGAAGTAGCCAATCATTTTCATAAGTTGGCGACCAATTGGCGATAAATCGCCGACTGATCGCTGATTGATTGCCGACCATCGCACAGTTGCAGCCACATTTGACCAGTAGGCGATCAGTCCGTGATCAAGTAGCCAATCATTTTCATAAGTTGGCGACCAATTGGCGATAAATCGCCGACTGATCGCTGATTGATTGCCGACCATCGCACAGTTGCAGCCACATTTGACCAGTAGGCGATCAGTCCGTGATCAACCAACCCGACTATTTACTGACTGATCGCCAACCGATTGGCAGCAACCAACCACCAATCACAAACCAGCCACTAACCTACCACCAACCAATTACTAACCAAACCACCAACCAATCACCAACCGTTCACCAAGCAACCACCAAGTAACCACCAACCAATCACCAACCAACCACCAACCGATCACCAACTGACTACCAATCGATCACCAACCAACCACCAACCAACCACCAACCAACCACCAACCAACCACCAACACACCACCAACCAACCAACCACCAACCAATCACCAACCAACCACCATCCAATCACCAATCATTCAGCAAGAAACCACCAACCAACCACCAACCAATCACCAATCAACCACCAACCAATCACCAACCAACCACCAACCAATCACCAACTGGTCAGCAAGAAACCACCAACCAACCACCAACCAATCACCAACCAACCACCAACCAATCACCAACTGACTACCAATCGATCACCAAGCAACCACCAACCGACCACCAACCATCCAACCACCAACCAACCACCAACCGATCAATAACCAACCACCAACCGATCACCTGCAATCACCAACATGTCTTTTTCGCCCACGTTTTTTTTAAAATTTGGTCGCAAGGTTTGTAACCTATGTCTGTTTTTTGGGGTCACAAGAGGTTGCAAAGTGGTCGCTAGCATACTGTGACTTAATGCTTAACAGAGCAAGGCACAGTTTATAGATATACCTGGCGTGGGTCACGTGCAGTGGAAAGTGTCCCTCCCAAGCAAGATGCAAAAAGTCGCCAGGCATTCTAGAGGGGCGGCTCCACTTTGGAACTTGTTGTTTGTTGTTTTACGTCCTATCAACATCTAAGGTCATATCAGGACGGGTACCGACTTGTGACAGTGCGCACTCATGGCGACTGTATAGTGCTGTCCCAATGGGAAACCAGGCCGCTGGCACCATGACCTGATATCCCACTCAGTCACATTATCCTGACACTGAGCACACCAGTCCTTGCCATGTCCTAATAATGCCGAGTGCCTGGATAGGAAGCGACAAGTATCAATTTTAAAGTCATCGGTTTGACTCGACCAGGGTTCGAACCCACCACCCCACGATCTACCAGCACGGGAGACGGACGCTCTAACTCATTCAGCCATCCCGTCTGGTTATCTCTACTTTGGAACTTGCTCCCAGAACATGGCTAAACTAATGATCGCTACAAAAGTGTCAAATGATCGCTACAAAAGTGTCAAATGATCGCTACAAAAGTGTCCAATGATCGCTACAAAAGTGTCAAATGATCGCTACAAACGTGTCAAATGATCGCTACAAAAGTGTCAAATGATCGCTACAAAAGTGTCAAATGATTGCTACACAAGTGTCAAAATAAATGTCCATATAGACTTCAATCAAATAGCCTAGGGCAAGGAAAAGTAACTCAACACAGATATTGATTTGCTTCATTGCCTCCCACCTCTCCTCCCCACACTGCATGTGTATAGTAGCAGCCACCTTATAGCCAGGATCCCCACCTACTAAATGTACAATAAAACCTCTCTAAATCGACCAACCATGGGACCGACTTTAAATGGTCTATTTAGGGAGATGGTCGGTTTAGAGAGTTTTTTTAATCGTTACAATGGTACTGCATGGGCGATAGTTTGGGACCCAAATAAAGCGATCGATATAGGGGAGTGGTTGATATGTGGGGGTGGTCGGTTAGAGAGGTTAGCGGATTAAGTACCAGACACCACCGGACAAAGAATTGTCTAGTCCGGTGCTCTCCGCTGACAAAAAGTATCGAAATGTACCGAAATGGAGAGTAATTGGGTCAATTGCCGCCGGGCGACCGGACAAGTACCGTCCATGTACCATACATGTACCGGACGAGAGCCAGACACGTAACGGATGGGTACTGGACGTGTACCGGACAAAACGGACAAACCGGACACCAAAGGATGGGTAGCGGACATGTATGGATGGGTACCGGACATACCGGACACCAACCGGACACGTCAGTCCGCCAGTGTCTGGTAGAAGTTTTGTGCATGTTCAAATCTTGTACCGGACACTGCCGGACACCACCAGATAGGTACCGGACATTGCCGTATTTCACCGGACAGTGTCCGGTACCCCAGTCCGGTAAGGTGTGACTGGGCCTTAACCCCCAAAAACTGATGTTCACTTGTTTTGCTGGGCGGTCGTTAAACAAACAAATGATTCTCTGTATGCCTCGTTCAATAGTCATCTGGATGGAATCTAGCCTCAAAGCCCATATCGGGTAATACGTGATTATTATAATAACTGTGTTAAAGAGACTCAAACAACTATACTGTATCTCCCCATACTTAAGTTATATGCACGCATCGTATATACAGGAGAGATTATATAATATGTATATATGGATATGTATATATCCGGTCCAGATATATATTGTGTAAATATGTATATATATACATATACATTTATACAGCTTTCGAAATAAGAGCTTGTCCTCTTGTCTGGGACAAGTGAAAATTCACACGGACAAGTGAAAATCACACCTGACTTGTCCTGAGGATAAGTGACAATTTTTGCTTATTTCTATCACTATATATATTTATATATATATATATATATATAAAAGTATGTATATATATACATATCATGCATGTGCATCCTCATGCATGCATCATGTTCAGTTGTCATGTCAGTGAGCTCTGGCCTTCTGTGTGTGTGTGGAGGGGGGGGGGGGCTTTGAGTTTGAGGAAGTACATAGTCATATACCGGGTGTAATTGGAAATTCCCCACCACAACTGGTTGGAAGCACATAGTGTACTTTAGGCGTGGGAAGTTCCCCATCACGAGCATATAAGGTGAGTAAGTTGAGTGAACTGATCAAACTAAGACTCACTGCCACACAAAGTCCTCCGCATCCAACATCCTGCGACATCACCATGAAAGGATTGGCAGCGTTCGCACAATTCTCTTTGGTAAGTCTAGTGTATGTTTTAAACGATTCGTTCCATTGGAAATGATTATGTTATATAAAGATATATAGGGGCATTATATATGATATATAGCAAAATATATGACAATATCGTGATATATATATATATATATATATATAATACAGCATGATATATAACAATATCGGTGCCTATGTATTATGTGTAGCAGAATATATAACTAGATCGTGTTATATAATAGGCCCCCTGTATATAGCATAATATATTACAACATTGTGCTATATATTAGGCCCCTATATATAGCATAATATATAACAACATCGTGCTACATATTAGGCCCCCTATATATACCATAATATGTAAGAATATCGTGCTAAATAATTGATTATTCTAGCAGTATGTAAAATATTGTTAATTATCCTGCTGCATTTTTCCGTGCTAGTAACATATAATATATACAGTATATGTTGTTATATATATATACATATATAACTGTTTGTTGGGAATTTAGGTCCTGTCATCTTAGGTGATATCAGAATCGGTACTGACTTGCGACAGAGGGTATTCATAATCATAGCAACTTTATATTGTGTCCCCCCCCCCCTTTGGAAGACCGGGCCGCCGGCAGCATGGCCCGATATCGTACTCAGTCATATTATCCTGACACTAGACAAACCAGTCCTTGTCCTATCCTATTAATGGCGAGTGATATGCTATGTAGCGCCAAGTGTCAACTCGGTATGTCATTCGTTTACTCGGCCAGGGTTCATACCTACGATCTCCCACACTGGAATCCAACCACCGCCATAACCAATTCGGCCACCATGTCCGGTCATATATATATGTATATATATATATATTTATATATATATATATATATATATATATATATATATATATATATATATATATATGAAGAGTTCAGGCGCAAAACCCTATAAACACCGATCCAAAAATCGAGAAAATATCAGAAGCAAGCCTTCAAAAAGGTTTTTTTACATTCTTATATTTTTGTTTATTGCTCCATAATCATTTTATCACAAGCAAAGTGGAATTAGTCAGAATAAAAATAATCTTCAGATAAAAATCTGTTATTTAAATTAATATTCATGATTGGGAATTCCGGAGTTTTGTGCATGAACTCTTCGTACATATGTGTATATTTATATGTGTGAGAGGGGGGCGAGAAAGAAAGCTAGTGATATATTGACTGTTGAACTACTTATTTCGGTTCCATTGCATACATGACTTTCACATTTCGGACAAAACCATAGAAGGGAGGACAAAATTATAGCAAAACAGAATATTACAGGATAGCACATTTAGAAAGGCAGCGCGTCCGAACTGTGTCAGGATTAAAGTTGTATAGACCGATCATTTTGAGTTCCTACGCTAAATATATCAGGCTGGTGGTTACAATTTATTTGTTTTAATTTGAAGTAATTATTGCCATAAATGTCTACGTTTTGAGATATTTTACGTGAAAATATGCCAAATTAATTGTTGGCGTGCATGTCGAAATGCTTGAAAGCAAATGTGTCAGCTTCAGTGTACATTATCTTGCTTTAATTATAGGCCCTTCTGTGCTTCAAACAAATTTAAATAAGTGCACCAGAAGCTAAGTTTGGTGGCATTAGATCGAGGCTATGTTTTCATTGATCTATGGAGCATTAATAAATCTACGATTATCTACCATGCCCCTTTTAATAGATTTTTCATGCCAATCCATTTTGTACCATATTCCTTTCAATTCATACACTAAAATGTAAATCGACAAAACTATATAATTAGATCCCGAATAAACGTGATGTTGATTACCAGCTTTTATTATTTTGTTCAGATTTAGATTATTTAAAGTTGCATAGTCCGATGATTTTGAGTTTCTGTTATTTCCTGAGATAAACATATTAGGTTGATCATTATAATCTACCTTACATTAGGTTGAAGTAACCTTTATTTTAAATGGTTAACTTTTGAGATATTTGAAGCGCAAATGTGCGAAATTAATGTTGGCAAGCTTCCCAAAACTCTAGCACCATAGACCTATGCAGTAACAGGTTCTATTAAATTGACTAAGTATTCCCTTATATGTGATGACAAATGTTCAATAAGTGCACCAGTATCTAAGTTAGATATGCAGAATCAGATCTGGCTCATTGTTTTCGTTTTGAAAATTTGATATTTTGATCGGACCATGCAGCTTTAAATAAGTTCAACACAAATAGAGATAATGGGTGGGGTTCACTAGTTATTGAATACAGATTGTTGCACCCAGTTAGTTTAGTATTCACGCTATTGGCAATTTCGGCATTTATGTCTAGATAACCCTAGAGCCCGCTTTAGATATGGATATACAGTAAAACCTCTCTAAATCGACCGATCATGGGATCGACTTTAAGTGGTCCATTTAGGGAGGTGGTCAGATTAGAGTTAGAATATCCTTACAATGGTAGTCAATCAATCAATAGTTCCATCCTCTAGTCGAGGGTTGGATGCAATGGTTCTCCACTTGTCCCGATGGTGTGCTGTTCTGATAGACTGTGAATAATTCAAGCCTGTCCACTGTGAAATATTTGTAAACCATGATGTTCTTGGTCTCCATCTCCAATGGTATTATTGGGACGCAAATAAAGATATCGATATAGGGGAGTTGTCGATCTGTGGAGAGGTCGGTATAGAGAGGCGTTATTGTATTTAGAATGGTTTGTGTAGGCCTATGTGATAGTTGCTACTTGCGTTTAGCGATGGCAACGTGACATATGATGCCAAGTTATTATTATTATTATTATTTTCATCATTAATGGCAAGTTTCATTCATAACTGCATTAAATGGCTTATAAATTTAGTACGTACTTCCAAAGTTGATCCGCAACACAAGTTTAACAAGACTGCGCATGCTCCGTGGAAACATGTGTAGCGCTGGTGTCACGTGAGGTGTGGTATTGTGCAAGCCGACGTGTGCATTTCAGTGTCACTCTTTTACTTCAAATACTGAATTTAACCCCCCAAAAAGGGAGTAAATGTCAGTGTCAAATCATATGCATCCAGCATAAACACGCATACTGCACAATTACCACAACCGCAGGATAGGTGCACTACAAAATGAAAGGCATGGTTTAAATTAGATAAGGGATTCACCTCTCTGGGTAGGGGTGAATATTGTTATTTATGTTTAAATATTTGCAGACATGCGTAGGCCCAATAGTCTTCGTCGGTGAGTGAAGTGATTGCACATTTGACATTTAGTGTTTCGAATTGGATTGATTAATTCCATTGATGTTTTAATGGATGGAGCTACGTTGTTATTTTTCTTGGGGATGACCAATCATTACTTGTAGGGCCTACAATTAACTATTTTTGCTGACTACTTCCGCTAATCCAGGCAGTGTGCATGTACGAGAAAGCTATGACGTAAACAAAAAGCACTCCACGTGTGTATGTCAGAGTATAGAGGGAGTGTAAATCTGTAATGATGTCACGAGGCAACTTTCAGTGGCCATATTGGATGACATACAGAAGGCTTGCAACTGCCTACACTGTGCTTATTTAGTGATTTGTTGGTTTATTTGTCACTGTTTTGAGCAGTTTGGCCTCAGAAGTTGTTGCTAAAGTGCTGTAAGTAAACACATTGGATGTAAACCACCCAGAACCTCCCATAACACAAGAAAACTCTGTTTTACTGCATCTGCCTGCATTCACAACATGGCTAGGGAGGGTGCTCGTAATCCAAGATGGCAGTCCGATGACCGCTGATTGCTAAGTAATGACGTCATGTGCACTCCCTCTATAGGCCTATGCACACTATAGCCGTGTTCACACGGACGATGTAAATCGATTCGTAGAAAGCGACTTGTATACTTCGCCTCACATTTCTCATGTGAACGCACGTCTGATGCGGATTAGGGCTGATTCGACTCACGTGATGCGGATCGTGTAAACCACCTATGCGAGGTAGTCTACGTGAATCGATTCCTGTGATGCGGATAATTTTGCCCGTGTGAACGCAACCAATTCGCCTCACCTGATTCGATTTGTGTGATACGCCTCACATTTTGTCCGTGTGAACACGGCTTATGATAAGTGGGTCTCCGTCGTTATATCACGTCAGATGCAGTGCTCAAGTCTTGCTACTCACTCACAGTCACAGTCACACTCACTCACGCAGTATCTCAATCAGTGTTCTATTTGGTATTGAATCAATTTTGTAGCGGAATTTCTATAGGTCCATCATACTCTAAAGCTGCGTTTACACGGCCAAAAGTAAAACGATTCAAGACAAAGCGTTCTACCTGAAACGTTCTCGTGGCGCGTTTACACGGCAGCCTTCAGCGCACCAATGCGACTGAAAACTCCCCAAAACAACTATATTTTCGTGGCTTCTGCGCATGCGCGGATTTTCGCTGGTTGCGGCGATCACTGCTATTTGTTTTGTTTACACTCGTCGATTCGACGCCGATGTAGCTGCTACGTTAATATCGCTTGGAATTTATGGTTAATTTAATTAAATTTCATTATTTGAGGATTTAATTCTGTTAAATATGATCGCATTCACTAGATTTCGGCGTAATCGGGCCCTAACACTGCCGGGCACCAGCGATTAGTTACTGCTCCCCCTGTTCCCGGCACGCACTACTATTTTTTACTACCGCCGCCCGGGAACAAGCTGAAACGTTTCCTGTAGATCACCTCCTGAGGTGGTATTCGCGGAACGTTCCAGCTGGAACGTTTCAGCCCTAAAACGCCTCAGAGGCGCGTTTACACGGGCAAATGTGAACCGATCTAGGCAACTGGTTCCAGCTGGGGCGTTTTAACTTGCCCGTGTAAACGCAGCTTATGTAATGCTAGATCATGTTTCGTGTATCAGAATCATAATAGAACATCATCAACATGTCCTTCTCACACCGTCCTCATCGGACCTCTCTCTTCTCTCTCGCTCTGTCTCTGTGACTCTCTCTATCTCTTCCTTTCTATCTGACAGTCTGAGACTCTCTCTCTCTGATTATCACTCTCTATATATGTTATCTCTTTTAAACAGATGATTCCTGCCCTCACCTCACCCTATTGTTTTGTTTTGTTTTAACAGACGCTGGTCACTGGTCTCTGTCTTGTGCATGCCGTGCCATTGCCCACGGGCACCCGCGCCCGCGCGGGCACCGGCACCCATACCCACACCAGGTCCGACCGCCCATCGGCGGGCGCCCCGGCAGTAGCGGCCGTCAACAACGCCGCATTGAGCGCGCCCATGGCGAACGGCTCAACGCTGGTGGCGGCCGCCTCCCCCTCTGAGACGGGCGCCACGCTGTACGTGCTGGTGAACAGCTCATGCAGCGAGGAAAACAAGCCCCTCGAAGAGATCGAGTATCGTAGGTGGACTGCCACATTCAGCAACCTCAGCAACAACAGCACGGCTTGCTCGTGGAAGCACAGCGGGTGCCTGCACTACAACTCGCTGCGCGTCCCGTCCTGTCTGCCGGGGGCCGTCTTCTCTGCGGCCAGTGAATACTGCAGCGGCACAAACTCGCAGGGCGAGAAGTTTCCGCGTGGCATATGCACACCCATCAACGTCGACATCCCTTCGGTGGTGTGGAACCGCTGTTACGATGGGCAGCACGCCTACACGCAGACAAACGAGTCTGTCGTCGTCGGCTTCGTCTGCAAGCAGCTCCACGACTAAAGCCCCGTTCACACCCACAACTTTAGTCCGAACTAGATAAGGCGAACTAGAGGAGGCGAACTAGGCATCCTGTGCACACATGCAGTACTTGGGCTGGTTTAAGGCAGAAATCGATATCTGCGCATGAGCGAGTCCATACTAACCAGCGCCAGTTTCGGTTAGTCGACGTCGCCACGAGAGAGTGTGGGTTTGACCTAGATATGTATGGACTGAATCGTATTGTTGTGGAACGATCAAAACTTCTGTTGGCCAGTGAAAACCTAAAAATAAATCATGAACAAAATATCTGTACACCTCTAGCCAGTTCATAGATCCAATTATATTATATAGTGTGACGTGCTTAATCCACTTCAAGTAAACCGCTACCATCCACACAAGCAAGGTGGGCCGACTTAAGCTAGTTCCCTTCAAATATACTACCTCGCGACGTGGTTTACTTGAAGCAAACTAGATGAGGTGACTTAGCCTTAAGTCGCCTCAGCGTAGTGTCCACACGACCAATTTGAGTCGAACTAAAGGAGGTGAATTAGTTAAGCCGACTTAACTCGCCAGTGTGAACAGGGCTTAAAAGTCGATTAGACCGAAGGACGACGGACACTTCCGGGCATGTATAATCGTGAGGACACTTCCGCCGGTACGGTCCGATTTGTGGCGGGTCGTGGTGGTCGGTGTGTTTGTCGGAGGGATGTGTGTCAGTGGTTCATCCGTAACATTTGCCAGTGTGTGTGTTTGTCGGTGTGTGTGTGTGTATGTGTGTGTGTGTGAATGGGTTGGGTTACCAGTGTGTGTGGAGATGAGTGCATATTTGTTTCTTGGGGTTTTGCTACGTGGCAATGTCTAAGGTCATATCAGGATGGGTACTGACTTGTGACAGTGTGCACTCATAGTGACTTTATAGTTCTGCCCCACTGGGAAACCAGGCTGCCGGTAGCATTACCCGATTTCCCACTCAGTCCCATTATACTCACACTGAGCTAAAAAGTCATTGGTAATGCCGAACGCCATAGTTGGCAATGAGAACTATCAATTGTGTAAGTCATTGGTTTGACTCGATCGGAATTCGAACTCCCGACCTTCCGGACGGGAAGTCTGCGCTCTTGCCGATTTAGTCAACGCATCCGGGCGTGTGGGTATGTAAATGTGTGGATGTATGTGTGAATGTGTGCCTTTGGTTGCGGATGCGTTGGTATGTAGGTTACTGGGTGTGGTTGGGGGGTGGTTATGGGGCTGGGACTGTGGATTTGTATGCATGTCAGTGTTGGTTGGTGGTTGCATATAGAGGATATGGTTATGTATGGGTGTATGGGTGTGTAGGTTATATGTGTATGTCTGTGTGGGGGGGGGGGGGGGGGGGGCAGCAGTGGCGTCAAGCGTCACCGCCGCCAGGATGTTCGAACTAAGATTTTAATGCCTCGTTCTAACTGATCTGATAATGTCAACAAGACTGTCAGTTTTCAACTCGCAGGTGGCATCTCCTATATCACTCATATAGCATTGCAATTCTATTGGTGCATAGGTAATGATATAGTATAATATATTCGATAGAAATTCGGGATGGAATAGTATGTTTGTATCTCTCCATAATGGCATTAGATTGTTCATATATATATATATATATATATATATATATATGCAGTAAAACCTCTCTAACTGACCACCTCAACAGATCGACCACTCCCCTATATTGATCGCTTTATTTGGGTCCCAACAATACCATTGTAACCATATTCTAACTCCCTAAACCGACCACATCCCTAAATGAACCATTTAAAGTCGGTCCCAAGATCGGTCGATCTACAGAGGTTTTGCTGTACATATTTATAACACTATAATATATAATATATATATATAATATATATATATTATGTGTCTATAGGAAATGGATCTGGTTTGTTAGTATGTGATAACACTACATTACCTCATCAAAACCATATGTGCAAGACCCAGACCGCATAGACCCTACTGCGCCATAACTCAGACCATGTCTTTTGTGTTCTGCCCGTTAAAGCTGGTACAAGTTCTATCATTAACCCGCCATCTGACGGTAGTGGAAGAACTAATGTTGTAGGTAGCGGTTTACTGTGCATGCCCGGTTCTCTGTGGCAGAGTGGTTAGAGCGTTTGAGTTTTTTCTAGGTCAGACTCCTAATCTGAGGGTCGGCGGTTCGATTCCCCATGCCCCCAGCTCTGCCAATTTGGATTTCCACCGCTGTGTATAACTTACAGCGTCATCAAAGGCCGGTTGCTCTCATACCATGTCTATGTGGTGTGGGAGGTTAAAAATCCCTTGGGTCGGTAAAAGTGTTGGCTCGGGCTTTCTATCGACCAGCAGTGGAATGAGGAAGACCAGTCGTCTATGACTGAAATTTCCCCCGCTTAAACAACTAATGGACCAAAAAATAAAATAATTAAAAAATAATAAATCTGTTGTAAGAAATGGGACCAGACGGGGTGGCCGAATGAGTAGAGTGTCCATCTCCTGTTTTGGGAGATCGGGAGATTGGAGCCCATGAGTTTGTGGGTTCGAATCCTGGTTGAGTCAAACCATTTTTTTTTAATGGGGGGGGGGAAATATGTTTATTCTGCTGAATAAGTCTTTTATCAGTCCCGAAGCACTGGTCTTCCAGCCATTTTTCAATTCAGGGTTATTTACACAAAAGGTCTATAGAATAAGGTATACAATAACTGCTGAATACACAATTTTCAGCATATAACACAATGAAATTCTGTACCCCAAAAGTTCCATAGCAAGATGGTAACAGTAGTGTCATATTATTAGATCAATATAAGTCAGCTCAATGTGAGTATTTACATAGTATTTAGAATGTAAGCAGAAGTTATCTTCTGTATTCAGTTGGTAAATTTGTAGTATGTTTTAATGTTCAGTTTAGTTAGGCAATATAAATGTCAGTTTGTTAGAAATATTCTAGTGTAAATCTAGTGTAGTTAGTTATGTGAGTTTATGAATTATGTTGTTGGGGTGGGGTTGTTAATAATACACTGTACCAGCTGTGACCAGTGAAACAGTGGGACCAATCCCAGTGCATTTAGGTCTTAAATTTTACGTTTTTATTTGGACTGTCTCTGTCACTGTATATGGTTGACTGGAAATAACAGAGGAACAGCAACAAATAATATACTTGTCGCTTCCTAGCCTGGCGCTCGGCATTATTAGGATAGGGCAACAACTGGTTGGCTCAGTGTCAGGATAATGTGACTGTGTGGGATATCAGGTCATGGTGAGATCGGCCTCATTTCCCAGTGGGGCAGCACTATAAAGTCGCCATGAGTGCGCACTGTTATAAGTCACTACCCTTCCTGATATGACCTGAGATGATGCTAGGACGTAAAACAACAAACAAACATCTAAGGAATGCGTGATGTTCCTCTTTTTTTTTTCTACTTAGGTATAATATTTCTTGGGTTTACATACCCACATGCCCGGATGCGTTGACCAAATCGGCAAGAGCGCAGACTTCCCGTCCGGAAGGTCGGGAGTTCAAATTACCTTTTTTGGTAATACCTGCCTCAAAGAATGTACTCCAAAAACAACTACCTCTTCCACTATTACTACCACTAATGTTTGGGTGTGCTTTTACATGGTCTGTTAAAACTTCTCTAAATCGACCGATTTTGGGACCAACTTTAAATGGTGGTCGGTTTGGGAGTTAGTATATGGTTACAATGGTATTGTTGGGACCCAAATAGGGCCTAAAGCGATCGATATAGGGGAGTGGTCGATCTGTGGAGGTGGTTGGTTAGAGAGGTTTCACTTTATTAAGTAGGTGTGCATGTATTTTGAAAGGCGGAATTGACCTATATAATAACATATTTCAGTGCATGTAAGTGTTAATCAAGTTTGAGAGTGCGGACAACCACCCACGATTTAGTATACCATTAATAGTTCAAGTATTATAGCTGCCATCATTTGTTTCTCAGAATTATGCGCTTGAATAATATAGTTTGAACTACCTCACACACTGTCTGTAGGTATTCTACACCTAAGTTAAAGCTGCATAGTCCGATGAAATATCAAATTTTCAAAACCAAACCAATTATCTAGATTTGAGTTTATGTATCTAACTTAGATACTCATGCAGCTATTAAGCATTTGTTTCTGTGTATAAGGCAATACTGAGTCAATTTAACAGAACCTGTTACTGTAGAAGTCTATGGTGTCAGAGTTTTGGCAAGCTTGCCAAAACTAATTTTCCAATGTTTGCACTCAAAATATCTCAAAAGTTTACCATTTAAAATAAAAGTAACTTTGAACTAATGTAAAGTAGATACTAATGATCGATCTAATATATTTATCTCAGAAAAAATACAGAAATTCAAAAGCATCGGACTACGCAACTTTAAATGAAAATCGTTCACAAATGTCAACGCCTATGCTGGTGTTAACTGCTGTAATACAAGTCGCTTTTAATATTCAAGGCAGAACATGAGTATGGTTCTGGTGATAGTTGTAGACAAACAACGCAACCTAGTCAAAAAGTGATGTAAATGTACTTAACTGACCTGCTATCACCACAATATATAATGTCAGTTTGGTATGAATTGTGTTAAGTGGATGTAAATTAAATTAAGGTAGCCAGGTTCAATTATCCATGATACTTGAGTTATATGGGATCTGCTTGATCAAAGTCATTGGTTACGGGAACAACACTTTCAGAATAGAGCAAGCATTCTTAATCATTCTGTGCTTTTGCATTCTGTAAAAGCGATGGTTGAATAAAAAAAAAGAAAAAATTCTCGCCGTGAATATGGCCTGTGCTGCCAACACGTCGTAAAGAAACCATCAATCAATCAATCAATCAATCTCGCACTGAATCTTCTGTTATAAGATTTGAATGTCATAATAGTAATGCGATAAAAATGAGAACCTATTATTAGTAACCAAAATATTTAGAGCGATATTAAAAGTGGTCCACCCTTATGGCCAGGAAAGCTACTTAACCCCCATGGATTCGGGTTGTGGATTCAACCCTTATGGCATTGACATTTATTCTGTAATGGACACAAATTAGTTGTGGAAGATACAACAAAAGTAGGTTCTCTTTTTGGTTATGTCAGTGTCAAAGTTCATAAGTTACATAGTCACAGGGTTGTGGCCTAAACTCAGCTTTCTATTTGTAAATTGTGTCAAGTTGTTTGTCTAACTTATGAGACTGACTTGAGTGTCCATTTAAAAAGAAACTCCTGTAGGCCCTACTGTTGACGTAGGTTTTGATCAGATATGCATCATCCTATGTATCATTTTATTTTTATATAATCGATTGCGTTTATTTCGTCTGAATGGCAGATTTGGTGCTTTTGATTTGAGTAAAGTGCATGGTAATGTTCTTCCCACAAAGAGATAATCTCCTATCTCGTCTCAAAGGTTATGCAAAAAGCAGGTTTATTATATTTTAGTTAAATATGAAAACATGAAATGGGATAGCAAAGTTGCAGCATACGGATATGTCTGAGTGGCTAATTACAATGACCCAGACACCACCTTGTGGTGAGGTATCTCATGCATGGCCCCTTCGGCTTAAATGTATTAATCCTTCTTTCTTGTATGTGTATGTCTTTATTTATATGTGTATGTCGATGAGAAGTTACATACAACTGAGAAATAGGCCATCTGCGACGCCCCAAAAGTGTCTACATAAAATGTAAGAGAAACAATATATATATATATATATATATATATATATATATATATATATATATATATGAGCCTGTCTCAAAAGGTGCTAGCTCTTCGTTTTTTTGTCCATAGTACCGATTGACACAAAACAGCCCAGAAAGGGTTACACTGAAAACACAAGGACATTTGCTTCAAATCAAAATGTATTCTATTGGGATTATGAAACACCATGTAAAAAACAAATCAGTTTATTCTGAGCAAATGCATAAGTAGATAGTGTGTTGATCGTTACTATGGACAAAGTTTTGTCCCATATTGCTTAGTGCCTTTTGAGACAGTCTATATATATATAGTAGGAGGCAGAAGGGTGGGCACCTGGCTACAAATCGCAACCCAGCGGGGGGGGGGGGGGGGGGGGGGGGGGAGTGGAGGGTACTCCACCAATGCGTCAGTCAAGAGGAAGGCAAACATATTTAATCCCCTCTGAACATTTGTACTTGAATAATGCGTTATACATCACATATATATATCCTATATATACATTCAATGAGGTGTATATTTACAGATACCGGTTGTCGGCAAATGTGGGTGTTTGATCATGAAGCAATACTTGCTCATTTGAATGCAAAGTTAAAACAAAAAGGGACATATCGGATATTTCGGAATATGTTATTTATATTTATGTTTACAATATTAATACTAATTTATTATTTATGCTGCAAATGGGGCTTCATTTAAGGCAGCAATGTTACATATTTATGAAATCTTAAGTATTTATTCTGTATTGTGAATAAACTTCAAAACGTCACTCATACGTTCATAAATATATGTATATATGTGTGTGTTTGTACTATATAATTTATGTGTATATAAATTAGGATTCCTCCTCTTGTTTCTGGTCGGTGTCCTTCTGACACGAAATCCTCACATACCAAACTAACTCAATATACTGACTAGTCGGCCATTCTCTGCATCCCGCCGACTCTGACCCGTCACCAACTGACCCCCAACTGTCACTCGTATCTCACTTCCTTCTTCATTCCACTTCGACTATTGATGTATGCATATTAGGCCTATTTTCTGAACCATTGCACTGTGTTATGAAGGTACACTAGATCTATAAACCAATGGACTGGTTTTGAATTGATATCAAGCTATAAACATCTTGTGTGGGATGATGTCCTTATGCTTCCAAGTTGCGATATTTCAATTTATCACTCTTGACTTGAGTTGAAAATCTCACGGCTGGTTTCCGAATCACTATCACTCATCACAGGAAGCCAGGCCATTGGATGACAGAGATACTAATATTGGCCTATGTATGGCACTGGTATTATGTACTCCAAAGTGATTTTAGTCTTTCAGTGTTTAAAATTATATAGGTGTATAGATCTTTTAAATCCGATTCCAGATATTAACATTTATATAGATCTCTTGATAAGTTCTGAAATTATGAGGTTTTAAACATTCATTTTTTTGCACTTATTTGTGCACATTTCCAAATTAGGCAAATCTATGTTTTTAAGGCCATGGCCCAGAAGCTATGTTGGATATAATTTGTCCAATATTAAAGAATCTCACTCTCTATGGCACAAATAGCAGGCTCAATTTTGTCCAGATATTTCATGCTAAACTTGCTAATATTTCATGCTAAACTTGCTAAATTCCTTAATTTCTATTGAATATCAGCAGGGTCAATGATAAATTCTTGAAAACATCCTAACTTCTGTTCTACTTAGACTATCACTCTAATCTTTATTCTGAAATAATCTAAATCAAAAGCTCTATATGATCGTACATGTTTTCTGTCGACACGGTACCTTCAATCGACGCCATATTTGTTGCTCCAGTGCAGAGATGGGAATACACAGTCACTTCTCAGACCAACCTTGATGAGCATGATATAAATCTCAACCAAATATTGTTCTGGTTAGGTAGAGGAAGACTTGAGCTTTCTTCCCACCAAAATCTGGACCTCATTACAATTGACCCTAACCATTAACAACTAACACCACACTTTAACTGCCATGACCCAACCCACAAATACCATGAATAACTAATTAGGCTGGAATGGTGCTGGATGGAGTGAACACATGGTGCCATGAGAATAGACTAACACTAAATGGCACTAAAACTGAGTACATAATCTATGGAACCAAAGCCAGGAAGGCGAGCGCCCGGCCAATACAACTGCAGATGGGTGGCTTAGTGCTCCGTGAAATGAAGTCCTGTAAGTACATAGGCACAACTCTCGATGCGACCCTAAGCGCTACCCAACAGCTGGCAAGACTTAACCAAACACTGGCACTAAAAATGAACGCATTCAGAAAAATAAGGACATATGTAAATGCGAATACTGCACTGCAGCTGTACAAGTCAACAATATTACCAATTATAGACTACAATGAAATCATCTATGGATTACTAACAAAGCAGCAAGAGACCAAACTACAAAGAACGCAAAACAGAGCCCTCAGAACAGTATTCCAAGGCAAGATACTAAGTGTGGTTGAAATGCATAGCAGAGCAGGGCTGGACACTCTGGATGTACGTAGGAACCTACACCTAATGATGTTGATGTATAAACGTGCAAGTGATGAAAAATACATGGATCGCACAACCAGGGTAACAAGAAGGGGGACTTCGACTCTGCCCTGGGTGCCCAACCCTAATACAAATAAGTTAATCAGAGCTCCGATTTACAAAGGAAGTGTCATGTGGAATGAACTCCCAACCAAAACCAGAGAAGTGGGTTCCATCCTTGCCTTTAAAAATGCATACAGAGCTCACCTGGTTATTCAGGCCCAAAACCTGGCACTGTAAATATATAATACGATCTGCTGAACGACCCATTGACTTCACCCTCTCTCATGCCTGCTCTCTCTATGCATGTCCGCCCCCCTGCCCATGGACCCCTTCCCCCCCATCCACATTTGACAAACAACTATCATAACTCAATGACTCGAGACCCACTACCACTACCCGAGACCCTTTACCACCACTGAATAACTACATCTTCAACCAGCAATGCACACAATATAAACCACTATACATGCACAACATGGCACTATTTAAAGACTAACCATTATTAAAACCAAATCTAACTGATATACAAACACATCATATGATTTAACCACTAGTGTCGATTACTGCACACTGTATCTTGATGCATATACCTTGCACTATGTTGAGTACATATGCTGTACACTATGCAGCATAGGCTGCTCCCCCCACTTTCTTTTTATGTTCAGAATGGGTTGTGCTGCACACAATGATGCATATACCTTGCACTATGGTGAGTACATATGCTGTACACTATGCAGCATAGGCTGCTCCCCCCACTTTCTTTTTATGTTCAGAATGGGTTGTGCTGCACACAATGCAACACATCCCACTTCCACTATGTACAAATCAAATGCGATCACTCCAACGGCTGGAAGACCAGTGCCCCGGCACTGACAAAATATGTATTCAGATGAATAAAATATTTACAAAAAAACAAATAAAAAATTTGTACAAACCATCCTTCAATACATTAATACAGTTCACTTGACAAATGTAACCAGCAATCACCCCCACATCAAGCATAGGAAGTAACACTGAGTACCATCGCACTATTAATTTTGTACACACCCATTCTACTCATTTTTACTAACCATGTTCATCCATACATCCCTTAGTATTTGAACTAAGCCCAGACTATACCCACAAAGACATTAGGACACCACCCAAAATAGCATATTCATGCTAACGC
This sequence comes from Branchipolynoe longqiensis, assembly GCA_030323885.1. Lineage (NCBI taxonomy): Eukaryota > Metazoa > Annelida > Polychaeta > Phyllodocida > Polynoidae > Branchipolynoe > Branchipolynoe longqiensis. Next base: position 93,837,581 of record CM059187.1, read on the forward strand.
ACACACTGAATGCTTGATCCCAATCAGCATGCCTGGGATAGTCGTGGCTGGTTGATTCGCCCAGGCATTTATAGTAATCAGTGTATTTCTTCATTTTGGATGGGATTCATGGGCCGACTGAGTGGACGTCATGCTGGACATCTTTAATTGCATACAAATCATCCCAACCTCTGGCCAGTCTCTAGTCATCAATCATACTAAATATGCATTCTGAACAGGTTAAGCTTGTTTCCCAGTCCCACTCTAGATGCATTAAGGCGAGCTGTTCCTGGTGTTCTCTTATGTGTTCTACCCAGGACCGTGGGAAGGTGGAGTCTTTGCCCATACGATAGAGCGCACAAGAATACTCCATACAGTTACTCTCGCCCAGATTAACTTTGCCTTTTCTATTGCCGCCGATAACAAATGTGTGTGGGAGTATTGAGACTTTACCTTGTTTTGCATGTCGCGACTTGCTGGATGAGCTGAAGAGTTTGTCTATTGATCCTGTATGGTCGCTCTCGGATTCGGAGGTGGTTGTTGAGTCAACATTGTGAGTGGGAGTGGGAATATAAGTTTTAGGCTACGGTAAAGGAAAGAGAGACCGAACAATGAGTAGTGGTGGGGAACCTTCTTTTATTTTTGCTTGAAGGTCCCTTGGCCGGGCAAAAATAACAGCCCTACCTAAAGCTAAAAATAAGTGGTGCTGCGAGTGCAATCACAGAGGGAATGAGGCAAGCGGCAATGAAATGGCAGTCCCGGGGCAAAAGAGTGGCCCGGTGTGAAAGTAAGTGGAGAATAAATAAGAAATTAATAATAATTAATTAATTAAAGAGAGAAGGTGGAAACTCCGCCTACTTATATATATATAATAAATTATATTCTACATAATTGTAACCCCAGACAAACATTCGTAAACAACACCCTGATTCCTAGATAAAGTATTCACCCCGTACTTGCAGTACACGGGTGAAGACCAGCCTTATATAAAAACGGTCGAAAAAGCGGGTAAATGAAATGAGAGCCTAATTAGTAATTTCATAATCTAAGAAGCTAGATTTATTCTTTGTAGATGTCTTCATATTTACCCGCTACCTTTGAGTTGAAAAATATAATAAAATAGCTAGTTTAATACGATTTAAAATTGAAATCGACAGCGTTCTATGGCCGCCATCTTGGATTTTTGCATTCTCTCCCATTTCACCAAATAGGTGCCAATATATGTAGCCATTTGATCATGGAACCACAGTTTCTACTTCCTGTTCCATACTAAAGCTATTTTCGCCCGGATTTAGACTACGTTGTCATTCACCCCTGTACTGGAAGTACGGGGTGAATCTTTTATCTACGTGATTCCTAGATCCGGCATCGGGAAACACACTAGGTCTATGCACTATGGAAGTTGAACATTGAAATAAGTCTGAGCAACATGACCGTAGGCCTACTCTGCCGGTGTCCACTCCTACAGTACATGTGGGCCGAGCAGGGGAGTTCCAGCCGGTAGATCTACACCTGATGGAATATAACTTTACTGGAATAAAACACCCTCAGCGATGGAATAAAACAGTATTGGACTAAAACGCTATTTATCAAACACAAGTTTAATTAAATTTTTGTATCTAAAAAGAATATATTTGTACTTTCAGATGGTACGCAGCTGCATACCTGCGTATTTGGAAGATATGCATGTACACTTACAACAGGCTCCTTTATTATTCCACATCTGAAATATGTTTGCTAAGTTATGCATTGCATTTGGACAAAGCATTGTGGTTTTGGTACGGTGCGAGTTTTGCATCGATGTGTACCAGGCGCGGTGGCCTAATCGGTAGAACGCGGACCTTGCGTGTGGAAGGTCGGCAGTTCGCTTCCTGGTCGAGTTAAAATTGATACTTGTCGCTTCTTAGTCTGGCGTTCGGCATTAATAGGATAGGGCAAGGACTGGTTAGTTCAGTGTCAGGATAATGTGATTGAGTGGGATATCGGGTCATGGTGCTGGTGGCCTGATTTCCCAGTGGAGCAGCACTATAATATCACCATGAGTGCACACTGTCACAAGTCGGTACCCGTCCTGATATGACCTTAGATGTTGCCAAGACGTAAAACGCCAACAAAAAACAGCATTGATGTGTAGTTCACTGGACGGGTGTTTTCACATTGGATCTATATTTGTTTGTTGGGGTTTGTTGGTTGTTTGTTAGGGTTTTACGTCATAGTAACATCCAAGGTCATATCATGACGGGTACTGACTTGTGACATTGCACGCTCATGGTGACTCTATAGTGCTGCCCCACTTGGGAGACCAGGCCGTCAGCACCATGAACTGATATCCCACTCAGACACATTATTCTGATCAAATTCAGCATCCAGGACGATTCATTGAGACATTAGCAAGATTTATAAATAGCGTAAGGTAAAGTAGAAACGATTTGATAATTGTGTGGATTGCTTGAAGTTAGTTGGCTGTTAATAGTCCATTTGATAAGGTCATTATTTTGATGAGGAGACTGGATGATATCCCACTCAGTCACATTATTCTGATCAAATTCAGCATCCAGGACGATTTATTGACACATTAGCAAGATATATAAATAGCCTAAGGTAAAGTAGAAACGATTTGATAGTGTGGATTGCTTAGTTGGCTGTTAATAGTCCATTTGGTAATGGCATTATTTTGATGAGGAGACTGGAGAAGAAAATTCATGCATCTATGTGCCTCACCAATGAAACGACCACGGTGGCGACATTTGTGAAAATAAAAGCCAGGGGGGGGCCAGGTTCAAGTAAATAAACCGTCTGCGGTTCGGTTTCAGAATGGGGAAACTTAGACAAAAGTTTAAAAAGTGGCGAAAGGCTGGGTAAATGAAATGAGCACATACTTCTTAATTTAAGAAGCATACTGTATTCTTCACCTACCTCTGTATATTTAGCCGCTACTTTTGAATTGATAAATAAATTATATTATGTAGCTTTAATGATTTTAAAAGTCAAATCGAAAGCATTCTTGAGCCACCATCTTGCTTGTTTACACCCTCTGCCATTTCACCAACTCTAAGCCAATATAGGTAGACACTAGATACTGGAACCTGGTGCTCATCCTCTCTAATTGATTATTTGATACCAAATCAGCTTTCGCTACTTTTTCTAATGGGTTGATCTTCTCCCCATCTCTTTTATCTAGGGGAGACCTAGATCAAATATTCACCCCTATTCACAATATATAGGGCTGGATGAAAACTATGTCTCAATCTTTTTTTTTTAAACTGATCTGATCTGATATGAATCAACTGTAAATAAGAGGTCTAGGTCCTGGTTCCAGCATCCAGTTAATATTGAAGTACACTTAATTAAATGAGAGATAATCCAAGCAATATCTTTTTACTTGAAAATACCCCAAGAAGGCGGCCACTAGATGCTCTCGATTCGGCTCATAAATTGTTCACTAAAAAATAGTATTAGCACCATATATTTAGCATGTTAGATTGAAAATTCGTGGGGTTATATCCGCACCCCAGGCTTCTGACAGTTTTTATATAGGGTTGTCTTGCAGCTCTATCAGAGAGCGTAACTAGATTACACCACACCCTGGCGGTGGGGAGGCCTCGTGTCAATATGTGATATTTCTGGATGCCCGGCCACGTTTTGGACACCAGATGATACCAACAGACTCTTCCCCCTTCATATCACCTGTGATGCTATCATTCGAACCCAGATTACTAACACATTAACCATAATAAGGAAGAAAGGAAGACAAGGACAAAGATAGACAGTGAGGATGTTGTGCTTTATTGGCAACAACTCCTGCTCACCTATCAGTGACCTATCACCCTCACCCCTCCTGTTCTGTCCACACAGCAACTCATTGGTCTCTATAGTTAGTCTCAAAATCAGTGCCTACAGCCCATGGAACCAGAGCCCCAGGGTTGTTGCACACACTCAATTGGAATAGGTGAATTTTGCTAGCATCAGACAGAGTGTCTGGGGTCCTGCTCAAGAATAGGTCTGTCTCATTCAAGAGGCAGGAGAAGAGTGCCGATGTCCAGTGTGACGGGAGCATCGGTCGGTTTTTCATTACTAATTAATCTTATGCTGCTCGTGTGGTCAGGGGCCCGGGGGAAGAGAGCGACTGGCCATTCCACAACCCGCCAATCAAAACACCCCCCACAGCCTGGGAGGCGGCACCACCCCATTTGAGTAATGGTGACTCATCCCCAGCTGCAGGCGGCGCCTCAGTGTATATGTTGATTAGGCTGGTGTGCTAGGCCATTCGGCACCCTGGTGACAGATAGTTGCAAACAGTTACAAACATATATATATACTAAAATGTCCATTTTTCTCCAATTGCATTCTTTATGAATACATAGAGGAACATTTCTTCAACCTTAAACTACTTCTGATATACCACATCTCTTCATTAATCTCTAGGCACCATGCATGCACATATATTTCACATAGTCTATTACATGTCATAATGTGAGTGGGCCTCATTGCTCATTAGATTACATAACCCCTTACTTATTCTGTCACCCAAGAATAATCATGCTCTTTACCAATATATAAATCTAAACCGAAAATCCGTATATTTTTACAAATAGTATATTTTGAGTATTGTGGCGCCATCTAGTGCAGAAAATATAACAGTGTGCAGGCTTTGTCTAGAATGCCTATTGAGAATGATGGGTGGAGACCAGACGGGATGGCCGAATGAGTTGAGCGTCCGTCCCCCGTTTTGGTAGATCGTGGGATTCGAACCCACAGGTTTGAACCCTGATCGAGTCAAACCAGTGAGTTACAAATTAATACTTGTTGCTTCCTATCCAGATGCTTGGCATTATTACGATAGGGCAAAGACTGGTTGGCTCAGTGTTAGGATAATGTGACTGTGTAGGATATCAGATCATGGTGCTGGTGGTCTGGTCTCCCTGTGGGGCAGCACTCTAAGTCACCCTAAGTGTGCACTGTCACAAGTCGGTACCCATCCTGATATGATCTTAGTACTGATGTTGCCAGGATGTAAAACTCCAACAATCTACCAATCAAGAATGATGCCATACCTAGAAACCTTACAAACTGTGGCAGTAGAGTAAATACCATTACGTTTTAAATGTTTAGTTCGTTTTGAGTCTAGCCTATTGGGAAAACCGTGTCAATGCTCAGACTTCCAGTTTGGTATTTCTTTTTAGAATCGTGCTGGAGAAACTATGGCAGTGTAGCTTGACCTCGGAAGTTCCATTTCAATACGATGGCGCCATCTCCCGGAGAAACTGTGGCAACGTCACATCTTATTGAGAATAGTGGTGCCATTTACTGGATAAACTGTGATGGTGTGTAACTGTAAGCTTCATATTTTAAGTTTTGTTTCAGTATGTTGCCGCTATCTAGTGGAGAAACTATGACAGTGTATAGACCTCATATCTGGAGTGTCTTCCTTTTTTTAGTATGGTCCGAGAATGTAAATATATAGGAAAACAACTACCACCCCAGCTATGTAGTAGGGCTAATAAGCGGCTCGAGGATTCCAGGAATTATATTTGGTGCCCTTTAGCATGCGACTTCCCAACCAGACGGGGTGGCCGAATGAGTTAGAGCGTCCGTCTCCAGTGTTGGTAGATCGTGGGATCGTGGGTTTGAACCCTGGTCGAGTCAAACCAATGACTTAAAAATTGATACTTGTTGCTTCCTAGCCAGGCACTCGGCATTATTAGGATAGGGCAAGGACTGGTCTGCTCAGTGTCAGGATAATGTGACTGAGTGGAATATCAAGTCATGGTGCTGGTGGCCTGGTCTTCCAGTGGGGCATCACTATAAGGTAGCCATGAGTGCGCACTGTCATAAGTCGCTACCCGTCCTGATGTGACCTTAGATGTTGCTAGGACGTAAAACAACAACCAACAAGCGACTTCCCGAGATTCCGGTTCCTTCAGCCTGCTATACATGTACGATACCTTGAAACTGCAGTCTGTCAAGTGGTGTTTGCTTGATAGGGTTTAATGTGACGTTTATTTTCTACCTCTGCAGTTGCACAAACATGGACAAAGTTATTTCGTTGTCAAATAATTATGCTGCTGAATTTCAAATAAGATCTATCTGCATCACAGTGTTTGATTTTGTCAATGCGATGACAGTATGTAAAAGCTAAGGCTCGAATCGGTGGCTGTGTAGGCAGGCTATAGTGAAATCAATACAGACAAAGAGAAAGGAAGAGTATAAAGTCTAAAAAAAGAACAGAGAGTCAAGCCCTCTGGTTTATTATTTATATGGTTACATGGGTTCATTGTAGAGTATCACCCTACCCATTTCCCCCAATGGAAAACAGGCATTATTGGCCCTACCCATAGGGATCCAACATTCCTGGTCCCCATGGATACCAGAGGTCTGCCCACCACCACTAAGCTGTATGATCCATCCATACCATTTGATTACATGTTGACATTTATGGTGGTTGTGTGTGTTAACATCCTTGTTAACACACACAACTTGACCTTTGAGTGTGGTGATCACTATACCAGCAGAGGGGGTAGGCCCTGAGTGCACTCACACCCAGACCTGCCAGCACCACTATGTCTACTTACATCCCACTCAGTCACCACCAACCCATACATATATATATACATACATGTGCCTGCTGACGTACACAGATCAGTAATAGAACATGTGCATTCCCCCTATGCCCTATATCGGAATATTTTATGAGTAGTTGATTTTACTAATGCAATGGCAAAAGTAGTGAGATCAGGGAAAACATGGTTTTGGCAGAACAATTACAGTTGCAAAATTGCTAAACTCACCGATTTTACTGGGCAGAAAAAGTAAACAAACAGCTAACGGTTGTAGTATGTAAATAGCTATATATAGTCTTTAACAATGACTGCGAAAGGCCCCATTGAAACCTGTATTCCCGATTATCATAGGAGTTGACCCTCTCATATATTTACTTCCTCTGGTATGGTAGAGCCATCTGGGAGAAACAATTTCCTTTTCGGTATGCTGGCGCCATCTACTGGTGAAAATGCGAAGTCGTGACGACCAGGGCCCTCTCATGATCCGTGTTTACACGGGCAATTGTAAAGCGAATTAGACAAAGCGATTTATATGAAGCGAAGTAGTGGCGCGTTTACACGCACCGAGTTTGAAGGCGGAAATCGATATCTGCGCATGAGCAAGTCCATACTAACCAGCGCCAGTTTTGGTTAGTCGACGTCGCCACGAGAGAGTGTGGGTTCGACCTAGATCTGTTTCAACTGAAGCCGTAGAAAAATGTCTACTGACCAATACCTAACATATTGTGCAACATCCACCGGGCCTGCAATCACCCACACTCAGTCGTCATGCCAGCCGGCGCACGCCCCCGGGGCCGCCCCCCGGGCCGCCGCGGATCGCGCCGAGGCCGGAGCGCCTCGGCCGCCTCACAGGATGCCGCCTCCGCGACCTCCGCCGCCCCCAGCCTCCAGTCGGAGGCCACCTCATGGGCGAGCGCCGTGGATGCTCGGATGGACGCCCAGGCCGCTGCGATGCAGTCCCAGGCCGGTGCCATCGACCACCTCACGGCCCTGGTCGAGTCCTTCACCCTCGCTCCACCTCGGGCCTCGGCACGTCTGGAGCCGGCCGCCCTGCCTCCGCCTCCGCCTCGGGCCCCGGCCGCCCCCTCCATAGCCGAACGCTTAGCAGAGATGCTGCAGGAGCTTGCCGCCGGGACTGGAGGGGGTGCCCCCACCACGCACCCTCGCCTCCTCTCCGCCTCTCCGACGCCTACGCCCGCCTCCACGACTCCCGCCAGCGACGTCCACGCGACCTACCAGCCCTACCTACGGCGCGGCCGCTACGCCACGCAGCAGGCCGCCTCCGCCGAGCCCCAGCCCGCCTCCATTCACCCGCCCCCGGATCGCTCCCCTGCCTCCGCGGCCGACGCCGTCAGGGAGATCCTGGAATCCGCCGAGGCGCAAGGAAGCGGGCGCCGAAAAGGTATTCCCCCAGGTTACCTTTTCCCCCACGATCTCATTGAGAGGGGGCCCGAGGGGAAGGCTGTAAAGCGAGGTGAGGCGACCATGGAGGAATATAACCTCGCCCTCCGCATGCTTGAGACCCACCCCTCCTTCCCCACCGACGGCCTCCCCGGATTACTACACCACAACATGACCGTCCTCCGAGACGCCGTCACACATCCCTGGCCTACCGTCCGGCGGTACTCGGAGACCATATTTGCTTGGATTGCCGATGGCCGCCTCCCGGAGGGCTGGCGCGACCCTGTCGCGATCAACACTGTGCGCATGGACGTTATCACCGCCCCCGCGACTGCCTCCGGGAGCGGTGCGAGGGCTCTCCCCCCCCCCCGCCCGTGCCCGCCCCACCCCCACCCCTACACAATCCCGCCCCACCAGCGCCGACCCACGCACACCCTACACCCGAGAGGCCTACGGGATACCCTGCCCCGCGTGGAACAGAGATCCCGCCTCATGCGACCTCGCCCCCCCCCGGAGAGGCCCACGGTGACCAGGGGGCGAGGAGGAGGCACGCATGCGCATACTGTGCGAACGTGCGCCGCATCCTCACGGTTCACAGCGAGGCGGTCTGCTATACGAAGCGCACCCGGGACCGCGCCTCAGCCGCCCCCCGCGATCACCGCCCCGGATTTTTAGCCCGGCGGCGGCGACGCGGCCCCACCCCCGCAACACACCCCACACACCGCCGCACACACCCCCCCGCACCCACCCCCGATAACACACACCGCCCTGCCCCGAGAAACGGCCACCCAACACCCGACACCGCCACCAACCTCAGATCTCAGGCCGGACACCGACCGCCCGCCAACACCCGATACCACCCCCCGCTATGCCCTCGCCAACCGCCACCCTGCCGCCCGCCACCACCACACCCTCACATCTCATACCGCAGACGCCGCCCCCGCCAACCGCCGTCCCTCTCATCTTCCCGCCAACCGCCGTCCCTCTCATCTTCCCGCTCCCGCCAGCCGCCGCCACCCTCACCCCCGCGCCCGCACCCGCACCCGCACCAGCCGCGTCAACCGCCCCCCTCCCCCGGCCCAGGCGACACTGCATACATAGACCGCCTTCCCGGCTTCCGCCCCCCCCGCACCGCCCCCGCTCCCGCCGCCCCCCCCCCTCCCCCACGCCTTTGCCCGCCCCCTCTCCGACCCGCCGCCCGCACCTCCTCCCCCCCCCCCCTCGCCCTCCCCTCCCCCCCGCCCCCCCCTCCCCCTCCCCCCCCCCCCCCCCACCCCCCCACCGACCTCAGCGAAACCGTCGCCGAGGTCATCAGCCCCAGCATCCAGGATACCCTCCCCACCGCCCCCTCCTGCGGCCCCACCCCTACCGCCTACCGCCCCACCCTCCTTTCCATATGGCCCCACCTCTCCGGCGCCGCCTGGAGCCGCCACCCCACCTTCTCCCGTGCCTACCATACCCTCCGCGATACGGGCCTCCCTAATTTTTTGGCCGCCCGCATCCCCCTTCCCTCAGGCCTCCACATCCCCGCCTGGCGTGCCCGCCTCCGACACCACCCCGACAAGGTCCTAGTAGACCTCCTCGAATACGGCTTCCCCGCCAACTACTCCGCCAGCACCCCCCCCCCCCCGGCCCACATACACCAACCATCGGGAGGCCCCCGAGCACCAAGCCCACCTCCGCGAGTTTATTACCACCGAGCTCGCCCATGGTGCCCTCGCCGGCCCCTTCACCACCCCCCCCTTCACCCCCTGGGCCCAGGTCTCCCCCATGATGACCCGCCCCAAATCCGACCCGGGCAAGAGGCGGGTCATCGTCGACCTCTCCTACCCCCCTGGCCACAGCGTTAACGCTGGGATACCCCGCCGCGAGTACCTGGGTAGGCCCCACGCCTACCGGCTCCCGTCCGTGGCCGACGTGGGCCGCCGCCTCATCCGACTGGGCACCGGGGCCTACACCTGGACCGCGGACATATCCAGGGCCTACCGCCAGTTACGCGCAGACCCCCTCTCATGTCCCTTATACGGGATCGCCTTTGAGGGCGCGACATATGTCGACCTCGCCCTCCCCTTTGGCTGCCGCTCCTCGGGCGCCGCCTGCGTCAGGGTGACCGCCGCGGTGGCCTGGATCCTGCAGCGCGAGGGCTTCCACGCCCTCGTGTACGTGGACGACTTTGTCGGGTGTGAGCTCACATACCTCAGGGCCCGCAGGGCCTTCGACGGGTTCATTGCCCTCGTCGGCGCCCTCGGCCTGGAGGTCGCCCCCGGGAAGTGCCACCCTCCGGCGGTGCGAGTCTCCTGGCTCGGGTTCGCCGTCGATAGCGAGGCCATGACGATTCGCATCGCCCCCGACAAGGTCGACGAGCTCGTCGCCGACTGCGAGGCCCGGGCCGCCCGGCCGACCCTCGGGCGCCGGGAGCTCCAGAGCATCCTCGGCCGCCTCAACCACGTCGGCAGCTGCGTGCTTCCCGCGAGGAAGTTCATGGCGCGCCTCCTCGCGGCCCTCCGCAGCTGCCGCGGGTTCGCCGCCATCACCCTCGGGGACGACGCCCTCCGGGACCTGGCCTGGTTTGCGGCCTATGGGCGCGCCACCAACGGCCTCCATCTCCTCCGCCCGATGGGGACCCGGAGGATCGTGATCGAGTGCGACTCCTGCCTCACCGGAGGCGGGGCCTACTCCCCCAGACGCTACTACGCCCGAGGGTACTCCAGGGCCTTCCGGGCCCGTTTCCCTACAATCCACGAGCTCGAGGCGGTCAACCTGGTTGTGGCCCTCCGCACCCTCCTTCCCGCGGACGTCGCGGGGGCCAACGTGGTCATTAACACAGACAACATGGCCTCCGCGGCCTCCCTCGACTCGGGACGGGCCCGCGACCTCACCCTCGGGACATGCGCCCGGGAACTCTGGCTCATGGCGGCCGAGGCCTGCTTTGAGCTAACCATCCTCCACAAGCCCGGCGTCGACCTCGTCCTGGCCGACGCCCTGAGCCGCGCCCACCTCCCTGGTCGGTGGGCGGGCGTGGCCCGAGACGAGGTCGCCCGCCTCGGGCTTGAACGCGCCGATGCCCACCACGATGACTTCCCATACAATCCCACCCTCTGATGCAGGGTACTCCACCACTGAGGTCGCTGCCGTGGACGGCCTCCGCATCGCCGCCCTCGCCCCCTCCACCTGGAGGAACCGACGTCGGCAGGCCCGAGGCTACGTCCAGTTCGCCTCGGGCCACCACTGGGATCCCCTCGCCCCGACGCCCTTCGATGTCGCCGCCTACACCGCCTCGCTCTACGCCCGCCCTCTGGCGCCGGCCTCCGTCCGGTACGCCCTCTCCGGGGCGCGCTCCTGGCTGGAGGCGGCCGGGGGCGACCCGAGCGCCTTCACCTCGCGCCTCGCCAGAGACGTCTGTCGCGGGGGGGGGAGCGGGCCTCCGGCCACGTGGCCCGCCCCGCCCCGCCTCTGACGCCCACCATCCTCGCCGCCGTCGCCCGCCATCTCGCCCTCGCCGGGCCCTCGGGCGTCGTCCCCCGGGCCGCCCTCCTCCTCGGGTACTACGGGATGCTACGGCAGTCTAGCCTCCTCTCCCCCAGCCCCGAGGTCTGGGGCGGCCCGCACACCATCACCCGCGGGGATGTCGCCCCCCGCCCCCGGCGGGCTGCGCGTTACCCTCCGGACCACCAAGACCATCGCGCTGCCCTCGGGGGCGGTTGCCCTCTTCATCCCGGCCTCGCCCGGGCGCCCTCTCTGCCCCGTCGCCGCCTGGAACGCCTCGGTGGCCCTCGCCCCTGCCTGCCCCGCCGATCCAGCCTTCATCCTGCCATCCGGGCCGCCCCCTCGACCCTCGGACGCTCACTGCCATCCTCCGAGGCGCCCTCTCGGCCCTCGGGGTGCCCGCCCCCGACGGCTACACTCTCCACAGCCTCCGCCGGGGGGCGGCCCAGGCTTGTCAGCGCGCCGGGGTTCCCCTCTCGGAGATTATGGAGCAGGGGACCTGGACCTCCGCCTCGGTCCACGCCTACGTCCCACGCATCGCCGCCTCGGGCGCCCCTCGAGCCCTCTCCTCAGTTTTGGTGGAGGGCTCCTCGGGCCCCCTCCCTCCCCTCTGGGTTCATGCCCCCGATAGACATTAGCCTCGGGCATGGCCCCTGGACACTTGACTCTCTACCCTCTACATTGACATTACCTGACATTTATCTCCTGATGGAGCCTACATTTGACCTTGTATTCATACTGATATTGCCCTGTCTGTGAATAAATGTCTTTATTCCAACTCCCTCTTCTCTCCTTCCTTGCCACGTATCGGTCGTAATGCTCGCATTGCGTTTGATTCGTGGCGGGGAAGGAGGACCCCCCCCCCCCTCCTCTCCTTCATCCTTCCCTCGACCGTTGCACCATTACATAACCCCCCCCCCCTCTCTCCCGGCCCTTATAACCGGCCGCCCTAGCTGCTCCTAGCCACTCGCCTTTCATCACCCTCCAGGCCCGGACCATATTTTCTCCACCCACCCACCCTACTTTCATGCCTTTCTCCTTCCTCTTAGGTGGAGGGCTCCTCGGGCCCCCTCCCTCCCCTCTGGGTTCATGCCCCCGATAGACATTAGCCTCGGGCATGGCCCCTGGACACTTGACTCTCTACCCTCTACATTGACATTACCTGACATTTATCTCCTGATGGAGCCTACATTTGACCTTGTATTCATACTGATATTGCCCTGTCTGTGAATAAATGTCTTTATTCCAACTCCCTCTTCTCTCCTTCCTTGCCACGTATCACATATTAATCACATCACAATTTTGTTCAGACCTTACAAATAATTAAGTATTTGTCGAGCAATTCGACATCAAACTTGGCAAATTGTGTGATTTTTCACTAACCACCCTTGATCAAATCTATAGAAAATTAATCCCTCTGATTCTATTTGAGATACTGACTTGATTTATTACATAAAAATGACCAGAATGCAGATATCCGCAATGTGACTAAATTGTCTTTAAGCTATACCCACATGTTAAAAATCCCATGGTTAAGTCAAAACTGCTGAGAGTGAGTGCTAAATGGTGGTTGACAATCTACACAGATTTGTGGAGAGAAACAAATATTTCTATGTCATATTAATTTTTGTATGAAAACTATTTGGCAAAATCATGTCTTTACGATCGTTCCAAAGTTTTTCAAACTTCAAATTATCAAATTTGTCATACCCGAAGTGAGCTGTAATGGGTACAAGCTAGGAGTGGGGACATCTACTACACTGTGAGTGGTTTGTTTATTGCTCTGATGCACCCACTCACAGCGCACAATGTTCGAAGGGAGGTAGTGTCCTGAGAGCAAGTCTCCTTTTTTTTCTTTTTTTTTTCCCAATGGCCGGTCGGCGTCGGCAACCATTCCTTTGTTTGGAGAACCTATGGACACACAGTGTATCCTTCGATTGATTTCACAGCTAATTCCACTCCTATAAATAGCAGCTGTCTTTGACCTAAGATAGTACTGATAGAAAACACAAAAGTAATACTAATAATGATTTGACAGGCCTGGTACTAGTGGTAGATTGGCCTGAAACCTTACTTAACTGAAAATGTGGGCAATGATTTACTGAACCATACTTCAGAACTATATCAAATGTGAAGACCCCCCCCCCCCTGTATCATAAAGAACTGCCGGTGTCTCTCCTTGTGATTGTCTTTGAGCAGTGTTCACCCGGACCCCCCTGCCTCACTTACCAGCGTGATACCACAACTGGTGCCGAGGATGACAAGTGCCACGTGCCACCATGACCAGTATCAGAGGATGCCTCACTCGCCAGCGTGGTGCCACAGCTGGTGACGAGGATACCAAGTGCCACCATGATCAGTACCAGAGGATGCTGTAGGCCCCCGGCAAGCAGCACACCAACAATTGCACTGAGTCAACACCATCTCCTCATCTCACAAAGGGAAACAATAGAGCTTGGTTGAACCGAGCCCTCTCAGGACAAACTATGTTCACAACAAAAGACCAAAGATGTATAAGGCCCACAGTGTACTATCAGCAGAGAAACTGGCCTACTTCTAACTTATGGGTGTCGTCATATTGTCAATGTTTCTCAGTGTTATGGATCATGCCAATTGTCAGTGGTTGGTGCTGGCTGCATGTCCTGGGTAAAAGCAGCATTGCCATCGACGTGTTGTTGCATGTCGGGATGGTTGTGCGGCTTGTGGGGTAGGGGTTGGGTTATATGGAAGTATACTAAACTAGTGATCAGAAGTGGGATTTAAATTTCCTTTTACTACCAGCTACAGTATTACCATGTATAGAAAACAGCTTTGAGTGCCTAGGACTATGGACATTACTGCATGAGAGCACCATGCACACACACAAAACACACCAAGTATGCACACAATAGGAGATACAAGAGCATAAATATAATCTAAAAAGTAAGATACAAATTCTCAGCCCGATCAACACTCAACACTCACTAAGATAAACAAATAAATATGTCAATACAACAGTCACCAATATTTACACACATGGGGGTTGGCGGGTCCTTGGGTGTGGGGGGGGGGGGTGCGTGCACGGGAGAGCGATTGCGAGGAGCCAGGTCTGGTGGTTGATGGGCCACCTACTTTTACTGCACTTCCTCTGACAGAACTGAAGGGCCAACCAGGCTTCAAGATTGGCCATCTAAACATACAAAGTCTCCCCAACAAGATTGACCAACTAAGGATAGACCTGCCTGAGTCAGGATTTGATGTCTTCACAATATCGGAAACATGGCTCAACAGTCACATGGAAGACAGACTAGCCAGCGTACCAGGCTACCAATTCATGAGAGCCGACAGAAAAACAAAACGGCCAGATGGTCAAACCAAACAAGGAGGTGGACTGGGAATTTATTCAAAAAATGAGCTACATACTGATACATCGAAATATGAGGACCTTAACCTCTCCAACTGCAACATCGAACTACAATGGGCAATTGTAATAAGACCTCACACCAAGAGTATACTCATCGGCAACATATATAGGCCGCCAGATGGCAACCTAAACGAAGGAATTGACCTTCTAAACGAATCCATGAGACAAATAACCGACATGGACAAATATGAGATACTCATACTAGGAGACTTTAATGTGGATTACAATGAAAAGAAACAGACTCTGTGGGGAACAATGAAACAATTTGCTGCAGATCATGAGCTCCAGCAAATGATACACAAACCAACCAGGATAACCAGAACCTCTGACAAAACAATAGACCTAGCATTCACCAATATTAAGCACTGCACAAATGCAGGAGTTATCAACTATAATATAAGTGACCATAAACCAATATACATACTAAAAAAGAAAATAAGGAATTACAAGAGATCTGCCACCTACTGGGGACGCTCATACCGAAACTGTGACCAGAGAGAATTGGAAAACTCACTGCAGGAATTCAACCAAAGAGAGCTTCTAGTGGAACGAGACCCAAACAAATGCTGGGAAATGCTTAACACAACAATAACAAAAGCGGCTGACATGCATTGTCCCCTAGTAGAGCTCACTATTAGAACTAACACAGCTGGGTACCTTAATGAAGAACTAACAGAACTACAACAAGACAGAGACTACTTCAGACACAAATTTGAAATATCAAAAGACCCTGGTGATGAGTTCATAGCCAAATGCATGACCAGGAAAACAAGAAATGAAGTCAGAAAGGCCAAAGCAAGATTCCTCCAAGACCAACTATACAAACATCGAAACAATGCCAAAAAATGCTGGCATGTACTCAAACAGATTGAACCAGAAAACCAGACCAAAATTAGTAGCCTTTCCAATGAAGAATCTGGCAACGTAATACCGGATAACCTACTTCCTGAAGAAATCAATAATTATTTCATCGAGATAGGAGAAAGGCTAGCCAGTAAATTTAACCAAGGAACAGCCCAACAAAAATGTTACCAAGCCAAACTAAATAACCACAACTATGATCTCCAAGAAACATCATGTGATGAAATCTTAGACAGAACAAATCAAATATCATCCTATAAATCGTCTGGTATAAAAGACATCAGTACTGCCTTGATAAAGATGGCAATAACAACACTAATTAGGGAATTCACACATATGCACAACTTAATAATTAAAACAGGCATCTTCCCCGATGCATGGAAAGTAGCTACAGTCACCCCAATCCCCAAGACCAATAACCCAAGATACTGCAGTGAACTGCGACCAATTTCAATCCTCCCACTTCCAGGAAAAATTATTGAACAGATTATACATGACCAAGTTAAAGCATTCCTTGAATCATCCAACTATCTGACCTACCAGCAAAACGGATTTAGGAAAAACAAATCCACAACAGGGGCTCTGGCATCTCTACTGGATGAACTTTTGGGCAACATGGATAAAGGTGAACTAACAATCACTGTCTTCCTTGACTTCAAGAAGGCATTTGATACAATTGACCACGAGATCCTGATGCAGAAAGTAGTAAGAGCTGGATTAGGCAACAAAGCACATCAGTTCTTCACAAATTACCTCAAGAACAGGATGCAGTGCACAAAACTAAACAACAATGAGTCCACCACCCATAGGGTCAAGACCGGCGTGCCACAGGGCTCCACCCTAGGACCCCTGCTATTCCTAATCTTTATTAATGACCTACCACTAGTATCTGATAGAGCAACATTTACATTATTTGCTGATGATGCAGCACTCACAGTACACAATAGAGATATTATGGCAGCGGCAGCCCAGACAGACATGGTGTTAGATAAGGTGAATACATGGTGCTATGAAAATAAACTAACAGTAAATAGTGCCAAGACAGAGTATGTGATCTATGGGACGAAAATGAGAAAATCAAGAGCCCCTCAAATCCAACTACATATGGGTGGAACCTTACTTCGTGAAGTGGACTCCTACAAATACCTGGGCACAACTCTTGACTCCACTCTAAATGGGAATCGACAATTGGCGAGACTGAATCAAACGCTGGCACTAAAACTGACAACTTTTAGGAAATTAAGGAAATTCATAAGTGAAAACACTGCACTACTCCTGTACAAGACTACAATATTGCCTGTTATAGATTACAATGACATCATATATGAGCTCTTAACAAAACAACAAAAGATTAAACTGCAAAGAATTCAGAACCGAGCACTGAGAACAGTTTACCAAGGCAAGACACTCAGTGTGGCTGAACTGCACAAGAAAGCAAAATTGGATACTCTCTCAGAACGAAGGGACCTACACCTGATTGCACTAATGCACAAACGCGCAAAAGACGAAAAATTCATTGACCGCACAAATAGAATAACAAGAAGAGGAGCCTCCACTCTGCTCAATGTACCACACCCTTCAACAAATAAATATATCGGAGCACCAATCTACAAAGGTAGTGTCATGTGGAATGACCTCCCTATCAGAGTCAGAGAAACGCAAACAATACTTGCCTTCAAAAATGCATATAGAGCCCACCTGGTTATTCAGGCCCTTAAATGACTACTGCAGTAATTACTAGCAAAGCCCTGAGCTGCTGCCACCCCGGATCCTCGCTTGCTCTCCGGTGGGTTTTTCCCCCGTACCACCCACCCCAATGGGCCCCCCCCTCCCCTGCCACCACCCTTAACCATCATGAACGACTGTGACGTCCTTAATCCGCCGTATCTAAACCGCTACCGTTTACACTATCATTTATAAACCAACTTTCATAAAGCGCTTAATATAAACTACCTCGCGACCCGGCTTACATAAAGTGAATCATATGAATCGAATCAGCCCTAATCCGCTTCAGCGTCACGTTTACATGGCGAATGTAAAGCTGTATTCACACGGGCGAGTTAAAACGCCTCACGTAAAACTACTTGTATAGTTCGCTTTACATTTGCCGTGTGAATGCACGGCTGAGGCATTTTAGGGCTGAATCGATTCATATAAATCGTTTAATGTAAAATGCTTACCAAGGTGGTCTACAGGAACCGATCTACGCTGAAACGTTTTATTTATGACATCACACGCATGCGCAGTCGAGGGAAACGTGACAGTCGAGACCTGAGTGTGTTGACTTTCCGGTAAATTTGCTTTATGAACCTGCTAGAGGTGCACATATATTTTTTTCATCATTTATTTTTAGGGTTTCACTGATATGACCTTATATGTTGCTAGGACGTAAAACAACAACAAACAAACAATCAAGTGAGAACGGCTCTATAATTTAAATATATCTCTTATGGCGCCCCATCATTAGAGAACACTGCTTGCCCTCTCAGCGCCGAAATCGAGCGAGCGTTTTGGTGATTTGTTGACGTCGTTTCTACGTCCAAATATTCCTCGACTCGATATGTTTGTTGAAGGCCGTAATCTTCACGAAAGGCAAATCTTCCTTCAGTCTTTGTTTTGCTCCGAAACGTCGTGATTACGTCCAGGATGAGACTAGTTTGTTCCCGTACTATGGTGTGGTGCTCCTAGGTGACACTTCATTGGACAGTTCGAGAGAAGTCCTCATTCAGCATTGATGATTGATGCCTGACAAGTGATATAGACGAAGAAAGGGCGACAGTGTGACCGATGAGTACTTTTTCTATCTTTCTGTGACGGTTGAATTCATCATCACCCTGACTTGTGCATAGTCTTTAAAGCAGTTCCTGTTAATTCAACGAGTTCTTGAATTAAATAATATAAAATAGGTTCTACATCTCGGCCACTGAGGAGTAGTGACTTCATCGTATCATTCAGTTGCTGACATTAATTTGTTATGGGGCGCCAAGTGATGAGTTCCTTCATAATTTCGCACGCTGGTGGCAGGCAGTCAATACTTTGATTTCGGGATAGGACTTCAGAACTAAGGCCAAGTAAAAAGAAAATTGGTGATCGTTCTGTTGAAAGAAAAAGCAGGGTCAGGCGGTTTATATTTATATTTGTGTATGTTTGACGTAATAGGCAACCAGACGCGATGGCAGGATGAGTTCAGCTTCCGCCTCCCGTTCTGGTAGATCGTGGGATTCGAACTGCCCCTCCTCCACTACACCGCTTACTCTGTAGTCACCCTAAATTGCCCAATATACCACAATCTCGGAACGTTTTAACATCTGCAACTTACACAACTTGTATTCTTCTATTTAGCAAACCTTTTAAACAAGGAGAAAAAAATTACCAAAATACTTGAATTTCTGACTCACACAAAGATATGAGTTAAAGACTGGACTTTCAGCATCAGGACGAACCAGTCGGTTGCCAATCATACAACTGCCCTTCGTATGGGATTTATTAATCTAGTAAGTATAAAACAGACAGGTAATGGTACAATGGAAGAGTCAATATGCATCAAGGTAGTGAGTTCAAGTCTCTGCGAGATCCGGGCACTCAACCCTAACAAGTCACAGTCTTAAAGTAAGGTCGGGTGGGGCGGTGGAGAAAAGCCGGGAGGTGGTCTCGGGTCGGCGTCTGGTGGTGAAGTGCCGTCTGGAGAGGCGGCCGAGCGGAAGGGACGTCACAGGGGCGCGCTGGGGTACAAGCAGTGGCTAGCAGCGCGCGGGCACGGGGGGTGCCACCTGCAGTCGCCTCCCGGCCCCTATAGTTAAAAAGGGGAACTAAAGTATAGGTCGGGAGGGGTGGGGGTAACAGTGGGATCCCAGGAGTTCCGTGTCGGTCCCGAATTACTCATGTTGCCTATGCAACATGACCATTTGGGCAGTTGTATATTTTCAGGAGGTCACATGCCACCAGTATAGATGTCTATTGCTCTTTGATGTGTCCACCAATCATTTAGTGAGCGACACTATGTGGTTTCTGGCTATGTGATGGTTGTTTCGAAAGAAACACTAAAGAGACAGCACTATGTTGATTGACCAGCCAATAACTAGGTCCACCGGTGTTTGGTTATTAGCGCCGAAATTGTGTCGGTGTTTTGTTTTGTTTTTGTTGGAGTTGTATATACTAGCAACATCACAGGTCATATGACGGATGTATGCCAACTGGCGACTTGATAGTGTTGCTCTACTGGCAGACTGGGCCGCCAGCACCATGACTCGATATCCTACTCAGTCACATTAACCCGATGTTGAGCAAAACAGTCTTTGTCATGTCCCAGGATAGGTAAGCAATTGTGTAGAACAATGAGTCGTATCTATTATGCAATATACTATTTCCAAGCATATAGTTAGTTATATGTATGCATGTACTGAATGCTCATAACTATATGGAGCTAATACAAAGAGGAATAGCCGGTTGGTTGTTGGAGTTGTACGTCCTTGTACCACCTAAGGTCATATCAGGACGAGGAATAGTCAGCTACATCTAGGGTTTGTTTGGTTGTTGGGGTTTTACATAATAGCACCATCCACGGTTGTATCAGGACGGGTACCGAATTGTGACAGTGCACACTCATGACAATTTTATTGTGCTGCCCTCTGACCATCAGTACCAATACCATGACCTGATTATCCCACTCAGGCACATTATCCTGATACTGAGCTAACCTGTCCTTGCCATATCCTAGTAATGCCGAGGGCCAGCCTAGGATAGACACAAGTATCGATTTTGTAAGTCATTGGTTTGATTCAGCCAGGATTCGAACTCCCTACCTTCCGCGCGGGAAGCCATAGGTCGACCGATTGGGCCACCGCGACCTGTACCTTTAGTGTTATTTTCTATATTTATTGGGAAAGGCCAAATATGCCGATCTGGTGTGAAGACAGAAGAGAAATGTTATTCTGAGAAGAGTGCATGGAGGTCAGTTGGTTGGCACATCAGGACAGGTACTGACTTTTGACACTGCGCACTTATGGTGACTTTATAGTGCAGCCCCACTGGGAAATCGTCCACCGTGACCCGAAATCCCACTCAGTCACATTATCCTGACACTGAGGTAACCAGTCCTTGCCCCATCCTATTAATGATGAGCGCCAGTCTAGAAAGTGATAAGTATCAATTTTAAAGTTACTGGTTTGACCCAAGGGGGAAGCGAACTTCCGACCTTCCGCACGCGAGGCCAGCTCTCTACCGATTAAGCCACTGCCCCCGGTACATGCATGAAGGTCAGAGCTGACGAACTAACAAAGCCGCGTGGTATATTGGCCCACTATCATAGTAACCTGGATTCGTGTACGACCAAATAATGCGTGCAAACAAGTAGAGCAAAATAATGTATAACAGGATCCAAGCATCAAAATGTCAACTATTAGATCATAGGATAAATACTGACATTGTCATATCAAACAATTCATTGGAAGGTGGAGGTGAGGTGTATTGTCTTCTAAATACCGATATAATTAATACAATGTGTTAATAAGCACAGAGTGTCTCTAAATTAACTATGTTTAAATATAAATCACAAATGCTAAGCATCAGTAGGCCCCTACACATTAATTATTCTTGAACATGGACAGAAAAACACTAGGAGAACAAGGAATCAAGTTGGTCATTCCTCCTAGACATTGTGGGTTTTTTTTTTGTCAATGGTAAATGAGGCTTTTTTGGCGGGTTGTGGGGGGGGGGGGGGTTTGTTGTTGTTATAAATGAAATGAGGCTTTTATCAGTACTGATGCACTGTCCTTTCAGATATTCACAATATTTACTTTCTTCATTCATTGATTAAGCAGGGGACATTTCAACAGCAGATAATTAGTCTTCCTCATTCAACTCCTCATCCTATTCTGCGTCCTGATATGACCTTAGATGTTGCTAGGACGTGAAACAACAACACACAAAATCATCCTATTCTAGTAATGACTTGCATCAGGCTAGCTGGCCACAAGTCAACATGTTTAAGTCATTGGCTTGACCCCGCCAACGTTAAAGCTCTGGGTAAGTTATCCCCGATATACATATGCTATTTATAGTGATGCATCTAAGTGGGGCCAAATACCCTATAATACTGAGATGGCTCACTCAGCCTGTACTGTGTAATCAAAATGATCAAACCCACCACTTGGTGCGCTGGCTGTTCTCTTGGTTAAACAGGTGCTATATTATATGTATAAATGTATATATGAATGTGAAAGATGTGTGATGAGGGCAATGCTGATGATGATGCTGATGATGATGTGTATTTGTTCATAGCAGTTTCATATTGATGTGTATTCATACTTACCTATCTCATGTATAATATAATTGTATGTGTTTACATGTGAAACACCAATCAGCAGCCGGGCTGATCAAACCCACCACAAGGTGGCACTGCAAAATTTACATTACCATGGGAGAGATAGGGAGTGAGCCGTCTTAGTATTATAGGGTCTTTGGTGGGGCTGTGATTGGCTGGTCGGAGCCTTCGATTGGGATTTGGACCAAGCGCTAGAGGCCTGGCTATGGGGGGGGGGGGGGGGCCATCACCATTAATGTATCCGTCCTGATATGACCTTAGATGTTGCCAGGACGTACCACTCCAACAACCAACCAACCATTAATATATACAAGATGTGGGAAGTGAATGTCGCTGGTTGTATTGGGAGGTGAGGGAGGAGAGCACTCCTGGAGGAATGCCTCCATCATGTTTATGACAGATAGTGCTACTGTTGAAGCTGTTTTGTGTATAGGCCGATCAAAGAACACCGATATAGTGTTTAATTTGCATGGTTGTTCTGATCGTCACTAGAAAATCATTTTGATGTATATTCGGTGTATATAAAAAGTAGGGACGATGTCCTTTGTGATGCCCTAAATAGGTTAGATAAAGCCCCAGTTACACTACAGCTTGTGACCGTTTGCCACCACTTACGACCACTTTGAACCAAAGAACCCACAGTCACCAGCGACCTTCTTGCGGCCAAAGCAATGGTCACCAACCTCTGGACGACCATATTTGTTGCAAAGAGGTTTTTAGTGCAGTAGCTGCAACATCCTTGAAACCAAAACATTTGCAAGGTGGCCATCAACGACTGTGGGACTAGTTTTCTACCACTTTGCTTTGCGACTACTTTGCAAGCACTTGTGACCTCTTTGCGACCAACAATTTGTTGGGGTTGCAGAGTTGTCATAAAGCCCCAGTCACACATACCCGGATCAGGGGCCGGACGAGCCCCGGACCGCCATCCGGGGTGGTCCGGGGCGATCCGTGGCTCGTCCGTGGGTAGTCCGTGGCGACCCCCCCTGATCCGGTCTGATCCGTGGCTCGTCCGGCGCCGTCCGGGCTCAGCCCCGGATGTTTTAAAATGTTTAAAACATCAGGGGCGGTCCTGGGGATTTTGCGATCCGGCTCAATCCGGCATGATCCGGGGGTGGTCCGGGGGTGGTCCAGGGGTGGTCTGGGTAATTCGGGGGTGGTCCGGGGTGGACCGGGGCTGTCCGGGGGTGGTCCGGGGTCATTTTGAGCCACGGTTTGACCCGGACCATCCCCGGACTATCCAGGACTACCCCCGGCCTAGCCACGGACCACTCCCGGACTGTCCGGGGGTGATCCGGGATAGTCTGGGGGTGGTCCGGGGCAGTCCGGGGGGTGGTCTGGCCTCGTCTGGGTTAGTCAGGGGCCAGTCCGGCCCAGTCTGGGCTCATCCAGGGCCATTCCGGGGGCGGTCCGGGGGTGGTCCGGGGCAGTCCGGGGTGGTCCGGCCTTTGGTCCGGGCTCATCCGGGAAGGTGTGACTGCGAGGCAAAAATCAACAAAAACAGTGATTTTATCCGTGGTGGTCCGGGACAGTCCGGGCCATTGGTCCGTGGGTGGTCCGGCTCAAAATCCGGGGCTCGTCCGGCTATGTGTGACTGGGGCTTTAGCAGTCACAAACAGTAGTATGACTGGGGTATAAGGTATAAAGTTGTAATAGCTTGCACGAAGTTGATTCTGGGGGAGGGGCAGCTATACTGCAGGTCCTTATTTGGGTCACCTCTTGCATTACAAGGGTGGCGGAGCTCCAGTCAAAGATTCCAGAGTTGTGCAAATGCTACAAACATAATATCGCGGGCAGAGTGACTGAGCATGGCCAGACATGTTACGGCGTTTTCAGACAGGGGGCGACACAATTGGCCGGGTTGCATAGTTGATAAACAATTAAAGTTGCATGGTCCAATGAAATATAATTTTGTCAAAATTAAAACAACTACTTACATTTGATCCTATATATCCAACTTAGATACTGGTGTATTAGCTAATGATTTGGGACAGCATATACAGAATAACCAGTGAATTTATAAGCTCACCCCTTTAGACACTCACTTTGAAACAACCATTATGCAGGGAGGCCATTAACCAACTAGGGCAATCTCGTGACCTCATTAGCCTCCCCCCAACCAAGTAGGCCTACTGTGCAGGGTCATCTCACATCACCGCGAGATGACCATCTGGGTCATAGCCACAGGACTTTTGACAAGCTTTTCAAAATTATTTTTGGTTCTTTCAGCTCAAATTACTTCAAAACTAATCATCTTTAATCAAAATCACTCCGAACTAATGATTAGTAGCTCATAACGATCAATTTGATTATTTATCTCAAAAATAAGACAAAAATTCAAATGCCATCGGACCATGCAACTTTAATAATAGATGACTACAGTCGATGACTTAGAATATATTAGTTGGTCGGTTATTGGAGTTTTTATGTCCTGGCAACATCTATGATCATGGACGGGTACCAACTTGTAGCAGTGTACACTCATGGTGACTATATAGTACTGCCCCACTGGAAAATCAGATAAACAGCAAGGTTGGAAAATCACATGAGATACATACAGATATGTCAAATCATAGGAATATACAAATAGGCAAACTTTGAGCCGGGGGAGGGGGGAGAGAGGTCATTAACCATAGAGGTCATCTGAGATTATTAATAACCATGAATTGTTCCAACCATTTCGCTCTGACTTCTATGGGTGAAAGTACAATGTCTGAACACTTTGACTTCTGGATACTGAATGGTTTATTCCCGTCCAGGGCTCACTGAACCGCCGGCTAAACTTTCCATGATGTCATCTCATTTACATACTCCTTTGTCTCACTCACTGTCTAGAACATCATGCATCTCATTAGCATATATTACCCACGTGTCTGGACGTCTATTACGCATATATCACACTATGGGGTCCTTTGTATGCAACAGAGGGTGGGGGAGGAGTAGACAGCTGTCACTTAAAATAAACATTAAAGTTGCATAGTCCGATAAAAGCATCACATTTTCAAAAGAAAATCATTATCGAGATTACAAAGAAATTGTTTTATTTAACGACGCCTCTAGAGCACATTGACATATTTCTTTGGAGGAAACCCGCTGCCGCCACATAGGCTACTCTTTACACCAAGCAGCAAGGTTTTTTTTAAATATGCACTTTCCCACAGACAGGGCAGCACATGCCACAGCCTTTGATGAACCAGTTGTGGACCACTGGTTGGAACGGAAAATAGCTCAAACTGCAAATGTCTCCACTGAGCAGGATCGATCGGATGACTGACACCTTCACAGGTGGACAATCTACCACCTGAGCTACGTCCCGCTCCTTATCTAGCTTTGCACCTACATATCCAACTTAGATATGAGTGTGCTTATTAAGTATTCGTTGCTAGATGGAAGGCCATACTAGGTTAATTTAATTGAACCTGTTACTGTTGAAGTCTATGGGGTCAGAGTTTTGGCGAGGACAACAACATTAATTTAGCATGTTCACACTTCAAATATCTCCAAAGTTAGCAATTTTAAAGCAAAGTTACTTCAAGTTTATATATGATAGATTCTAACAACCAAACTAATATATATATATATATATATATATATATATATATATACATATATATATATACATATATATACATATATATACGGCTCAGGATCACGAAAGGAGGCCAATTGGTGGAAGTTGTCGGCATAGAGCATGGATGTCGGCGTCGATCGGTATAATTATAATTTAGCATTGACTGAGGTGTTGGAAAGTCTTAAAATGTATCCTGAATGTAAAGGTCGAGGAAATACAACAACCTGATTTGTTTCTAGGATAATGTAATATAAAACAAAGAAATGCACGAGACTTTAAGAATTGCAACGCCGACATCTGTTAAAGTTGTCGGCGTCGATCATTGGATGTCGGCGTCGATCGGTATAATTATAATTTAGCATTGACAGAGGTGTTGGAAAGTCTTTAAATTTATCCTGAAAGTAAAGGTCAAGAAAATACAACAACCTGATTTGTTTCTAGGATAATTTAATATGAAACAAAGAAATGCACTACACTTTTAAGAATTGCGATGCCGACATCTTCACTTGACCACGGAGTGGCCCACTTTCGTGAGGCTGACTCATATATATATATATATATCTCAGAAAATGATAGAAACGCAATGCCATCGGACTTATGCAACTGGAAGTCCTGCTCATGGGGAAACCAATATGAGGAAGTTTGAGGCTAGATTTTCTTGTGTTGGATTCTCCTCTTCATTTTTTTGGTGCTTTTATCCTCAAATGACTTATCACGCTTGAAAATAAAGATAGGACGTGCTCGCTACCACGATCTGGTGGTCCACGCGCACCCACACACACACACATACACAAGTCCACCCTCCCACACGTCCATAGTGCCTATATATGTGTGTGTATAAATAAACTGGTCGCTCTTTCGCTCGCTCAACGCCACACACACATCAACATGGCAGCCACCACGAATGCCGCAGGGGGAGTGCCCATCTTTAGTGCCGGAGAGGACCACAAGGATGCCTGGAAGCTTGCCGAGGCGGGTTTCGACGAGGCCGACGAGCACCTGGTGATCAAGGGCAAGCCCGTGATGGAACGCTGGGAAACCCCATACATGCACAAGCTGGCAGACATTGCCGCCTCGAACGGTGAGTGTGCAAAAGGGTTTGGGGTGTGTTTGTTTGTTTGTTTGTTTGTTTGTTGTTGTTTTACATCCTAGCAACATCTAAGGTCATATCAGGACGGGTACCGACTTGTGACAGTGCGCACTCATGGCGACTTTTATAGTGCTGTCCCACTGGGAAACCAGGCCACCGGCACCATGACCTGGTATCCCACTCAGTCACATTATGCTGACACTGAGCGCACCAGTCCTTGCCCTATCCTAATAATGCCGAGCGCCTGGCTAGGAAGCAACAAGTATCAATTTTAAAGTCAGTGGTTTGACTCGACCGGGACTCGAACCCACGACCCCACGATCTACCAGCATGGGAGACGGACGCTTGGGGTGTGTGGGGGGCTACATAATGGCAGAATGTTTACAAACAGAGAAATAATGCAGACAAACAGAAATAATGCATGCAGCAGATAGCTTACATAATGGGAGAATGCTTACAAACAGAGAAATAATGCATACATGCGTGGCATCGTGGGTTCGAACCCTGGTCGAGTCAAACCAATGAATTTAAAATTGATACTTGCTGCTTCCTAGCCTGGCACTCGGCATTATTAGGATAGGACAAGTACTGGTTTGCTCAGTGTCAGGATAATGTGACTGAGTGGGATATCAGGTCATGGTGCTGGCAGCCTGGTATTCCAGTGCGGCAGCACTATGAAGTCGCCATGAGTGTGCACTGTCACAAGTCGGTACCCGTCCTGATATAACCTTGGACGTAAAACAACAAACAAACAAATGATGCCGGTGGTCTGATGCATTTTACTGTTTTAGCAGTGGGTCTGTCCAGTGTATTTGACATTGGCAGTTGTGCAATTTTAAACATGATGAAAATAAATCAATTCAAATTCAAGAATTACTCTATTGATTTCTATACAAAACGAGACTGAGCTACTTTGCTTTGCCAACCAGGGTCATCCGAAGTACACATTACGTGACAGGTACAACAGACCTAAAAAAAAAAAGTTGAATGTTTTAAATCCGATAATAAGTCTTGTATCCGTGACCTCTCTCCCCCGACGACGGCACTTCTCCATCAGACGCCAAACCGACAACACCACCCGCCTTTTCTCACCGTCCCACCCGACCCTACTATAAGACAATTGACTCGCTAGAGTTGAGTGCCGCGTCATGGAGAGACTAGAACTGACTACCTTACATTGAACTTGACCTATGATCTTTTGAACTTAGATTAAATAAAATCCCATGTCGTGTCCTGAATCAAGGTTCTTTACATGGTGGTGTTGTATGCTTACGATTTCTACATACCACAAAATATTGCGGTGGATATTGTTTTCCTATTTGTTTCCGTTTCTTTTATGGAGATGTGGGATGGGCATACTCTGTTGTTAGTTCGCTTGGCTAGGTTAAAGAGGTCACGTCTAGGACCAAACCAACTTTACGTATTCACATTGTGGTGTTCTCTGTGGCGGAGTGGTTCGAGTGTCTGACTTTTTTTCTATGTCAGACTCCTAATCTGAAGGTCGGTGGTTCAATTCCCCATGCCCCCACCTCCGCCAATTTGGATTTCCACCGCTGTGTATAACTTACAGCGTCATTAAAGGCTGGTTGCTCTCATACCATGTCTATGTGGTCTGGGATGTTAAAAATCCCTTGGGCCGGTAAAAGTGTAGGCTTGGGCTTTCTGTCGACAAACTGTCTAATGGTGAAAACAAGTCTAGTCAGACTTATCCATGATAGGCAGTATAAATCTTCATGAAAAAAAAAATCATGATCAAGTGTGACTAGAATTGTTCTCTTTATTATCCGACCTATTCCCCTCGAGTTATTTAAAGCTGCATAGTCGGGTGAATCCATACACTTTTCGAAAGCAAAAGAATTCTGTATATTTTCTCCCACAGTCAAACCAAAGACTTAAAAATTGATACTTATCGCTTCCTAGCC
Organism: Branchipolynoe longqiensis; assembly: GCA_030323885.1. Lineage (NCBI taxonomy): Eukaryota > Metazoa > Annelida > Polychaeta > Phyllodocida > Polynoidae > Branchipolynoe > Branchipolynoe longqiensis. Next base: position 93,866,176 of record CM059187.1, read on the forward strand.
TGGCACTCGGCATTATTAGGATAGGGAAAGGAGCAGTGAAATGAGGAAGACCAATCATCCACGATTGAAATTTCCCCTGCTTAAACAACTAATGTACCAACAAAAAATATGTATATATATATATATATATATATATATATATATATATATATATATATATATAAAATTATAGGCCCTGTTATTGCCTAAACATATGGGGATAATGTTTTAACAAGCACGCCAATATTAATTTTGTATGCTGACACTTCAAATATCTCCTTAAAGGGACCTGATATAGGTCGCTGAGACACTACCCATACTCCAACAAATGCTCTCCAAGCATATGTTTGCCAGTTTTCAGTTTATGCAACTACATATGTGGTGGGAGAGTGCTGACATTGGTTGCTTCTGTTGTGTTTTATTTAGTCCAGCAGCACTGACACTTTTAGACAACCATATAGAGAAAGAAATGTTAGAAATTGCAATCTAACATGATAAATATAAAGGTCAAATGTTTAGTTATCATAACCAGCTACTTTTTGTGTGAATAATTGATTACATCATGTAGATTAATACACTTTACAAGTTGAATTGAGAGATTTCTGTGGCTGCCATCTTGGTGGTTGCCATGGCTTCCCCTGTGTGTGGGGAACCCCTCTAGGTCATGTGATGAGGGAATCCCACCTATGATGTCATTCATACATCACACACCTCAACTCTCCTCCCACATGTTCAGTGGCATGAACTGAACAAACTAAGCAAAGGTATGTTTGGAGAGCTTTTGATGCTGGATTCGTTTGTATCTGGGTGAGGTATAACCGGCGACTTTAAGTTAACAATTTTAAATGAAAGTTACTTCAAAATAAAATAAGGTAGATAATAATGACCAGCCTAATGTATTTATCTAAAAGGAATGACAGAAACTCAAAACTATCGGACGACTACCAGACGAGATGCCCGAATGAGTTGAACGTCCGTCTCTCGTTTTGGTAGATCGTGGGTTTTGAACTCATCGGTTCGAACACAGGTCGAGTCAAACCAATGACTTAAACATTGATACTTGTCACTTCCTAGCCAGGCGCTCCGCATTATTAGAATAGGCCAACTACTGATTGCCTCAGTGTCATGATAATGTGACTTAGTGACATATCAGGTCATGGTGCTAGTGATCTGGCCTACCAGTCAGGCAGCATTATAAAATCGCCCTGGGTGTGCACTGTCACAAGTCGGTACCCGTCCTGGTATGACCGTAGATGTTGCCAGGACGTAAAACACCAACGACCAACCAACCAACCAACTATCGGACTATACAATTTTAAGGCCGAACCAAGTCTCAGTATATCTGTGATCAGTCAACCCGTGTCTATTAACGTTAATTAGCATTTAACAAATAATAATGTATGCGCTGGTACATCCTCAACTGTTAGTTTAAAGTAACTTTCATTATATAGGTCCCTATGTCTAACTTTGAAGAAAACATGTGAGATCAATTTTGAGGTGCACATCAAAATTCTGACACCAATCCTTCAGCAGTAACCAGGGAACTTGCAGCAGTAACCAGGTAACAAGTTCAACAACATTTACTTAGTATTCCGTTTCCTGCAGCGAGACTTTTTTTAATAAGTGCTCCATTAGCTAAGTGGGATATCTAGGATCAAATTTAGGTAAGTTTCGACAAATCTGAATCTTTTATCGGACTATGCAGCTTTAATACTATATTGCTAAATGTTAATGGGGTCAATGCAGATAATATGTGGGCTATATTTAGTCTAGTCGGCCACCGTAGATTACGTGGTGCAGATAACATCTGCAACATTATCAACCAAGTGACCGTGGACAAGTGTCAGCTTTTTCTTTTTGTATATTAGTTGTGCAGTAGTCCAGACATGAGCTCCACTACCATTGGGTGGCAGCAAGGACTGCTCCGTTACCGTCACAGTTCATAGCGATAGGTGGCGGTATGATAACCGCCAGGCAGCTCCATGAGATGGCTGCCATCTACTGCATGCGGCTAGTGTAACCTTCCACGGAAGAGGACGTGGGACCTGGCAGGGCAGAGGCGGGTCACTTTAATGTGGTCGCCGCAGTGAGCAGAGATTAAAGATGAAAGAAGCAACAGTAGTAGTTCTCCTGCTTGCTTGGGTGGTCTACAGTGTGACGGTCAAATTCCGGGTGGCCAAGAAAGGGCCCCATCACAGTTGTTTAAGTAGGGGAATTTTCAATCGTGGACAATTGGTCTTCCTCATTCCACTGCTCCTTGCCCTATCCTAATAATGCCGAGTGCCTGGCTAGGAAGCGACAAGTATCAATTTTTACGTCATTGGTTTCACTCGACCAGGGTTCGAACCCACGACCTACCAACACGAGAGACGGACGCTCTAACCCATTCGGCCATCCCGTCTGGTTTTGGGTATTGAAATTCATAGTTAGAAAGTGAAGGGGGCAGTACAAATTAATGTGTATTATTATAGACTCCGTAAGAGATAACATAAGACTTCTGTTGGTTGAGATCGATACCTCTGGCTGGCCAAACAAATTAGCCTACAGTTTTATTATTTTTTTATGGTCAACATTTCAGACGAGAGTGAGGGTGATGGTAGAGCTCGTGTTTGCTCGGCGGCCACTCGCCGCAGGCCTGCCTACCTGAGTGCAGACCCGAGTTGCCCAGGCCGCTGCATTTGCCAGCAGGCCAGGCGACTGAGCATTCCGGGACGAAAGCTAAGGCCCTCCATTAAATAATATTTATATAATGTCTTTATATATCACAAAATATGGATTGATTGAGGGAAAATAATTAAAATTATAAAGTGTTGATTGGGCTGAACAGAATGTGTCTATAAATTAGTACTCTTCATACCTCATAATAGAATGTTCACAAAGGCTCCTTTTGTTCGTCGTTGTAGTCTGAACTGTGCCATCCATTGTCATGTAGTCACGTGACTGGATGGTAACAACATATATAAAAACCCGTTAGAAATTGCACAATCTGAAGTATCACTTGGGAAGCCAAGTACAAGCAAGAAAGAAAATGCTTGCATGCAACTACAGTAAAACCTCTCTAACCTACCACCTCCACATCGACCACTCCCGTATATCGATCGCTTTGTTTGGGTTCCAAACGATCGCCCATACAATAAATACCATTGTAACGGTAAAATAAAAAACACTCCCTGAGCCGACCACTTCCCTAAATGGAATATTTAAAGTCGGTCTCATGGTCAGTTGATTTAGAGAGGTTTTACTGTACTATGAGTTTGTGGTTGGGGTTTAAACATCCTAGAACTAGCAACAGCTGAAATAATGACAGCGTGCACTCATAACGGCTTTATATTGCTGCCCCACCAGAACCATGATCAAATACCCAACTCAGATGCATTGTCCTGACACTGGGAGAAACCAGGGGCCATATGCAGGAGTCGGTGATAGCGAGCCAAAACGCGTTTAGCGTGGGATTTCCAGTTTAGCGGTGAAAAGTGTATATGCGGGAGGCAGTGTTACGCTAACACCGTGTGTTTAAGGTCGGCTACACTAACCCCGTTTGATAGGACGTTTAAGGGCGGTGTTAGCGTAAGGTTGTGGCCAAATCTATTTAATGCTATCATATTTAACAGAATTAAATACGCAATAAGTGAAATTTTATCAATTTAACCATAAAAGCGAACCCATATTAACGCTACCGCCGCATTGGTGGCGTTATTCATATTGTCAAATCGACGAATGTAAAGTAAACAAATCGCCACCGCCACGTCGACGTCGACATCCATACTGGCCTACGTCGACGCATTGGTGGCAATATATTAGGCCCACATCTATTCAATGCTATCATTTTTAACAGAATTACATATGCAATAAGTGAAATTTATTCAAATTAACCCTAAATTCGAAGTCATATTAAAGCCACCGCCACATTGGTGGCATTATTCATATTTATTCATATTGCCAAATCGACGAATGTAAACTAAATAAATAAATCGCCGTCGCAACCCACCGCAGTGCTGGCTGGTACCCGGCTATATCGGCGGCGAAATTAATATTGTTGAATTGGGAAATAGCAGCGCTCGCTGGTAACCAGCTGCAAGGAATTCTTGTTTAGCTAACACGCCCCGTTTAGGTGCCTCTGCATATGGCGTGACATGCTTCGCGTGGGCGGTGATAGCTAAACGCGTTTACCGGCTAACACCAATCGACGCTATCACCGACTCCTGCATATGGCCCCTGAGGGGTTTGGTGGGCGAACAGTGGGACACGTGGCAGTCCATCAAGTGGATTAGTCTAGGCGACAAATGTGACGGGTAGGGTTCAGGGGACGGCCGGGCGGGACGGAGGGGGGGGGGGGGTGTTGGAATGTTATCTCGCATGTAGTTCATCACCGACTCAAACACAATAGACAATATCCACAACGCATGCGACATCTGACGTCGACGACGAACACTACGGTTGTGTGACCGTTGCCACAGCGCATAGAAAAGCTATGGAAATTACTAATTTTCAAATGTGCGTATGTCAGTGAAATTTTGGGATATTTTGAAAATTCCAAAAGTGTATTGCTTTTGGATCATTGGAGCTTCCAAGAAAAATAAAATGTTCATGTTTTGACCCTTTTGAAAATATTAGGAGGGTACCAAACTAGTCAGTCACTATTAATACACAAATATCCACAATGCATGTGACATCTGACGGCAATGATGAACACTACGGTTGTGGGACCGTTGCCACAGCACATGGGTGAGAATATCGTGTATTCGATAACTTATTATCAAGGTCGAGCACCATGCTTGGTAGTGATAACTATCAATTATTATAAGTCGGCCAGGGATCGAACCCACGACATGCCCGGACGTCCTTGCCAAGTTGCTCATTCTGGTAGTTTGTTTGGCCTGTATGTTTATTGTCTTCTTTCCTTTTTTTCCTTCTTTTCTCCAGGCGGGCGGGTGCTGGAAATTGGATTCGGGATGGCGATCGCGGCGACGCAGTTCCAGACGCACAACATCACAGAACACGTGATCATTGAGTGTAACGACGGCGTCTTCCGTCGCCTCCAAGCGTGGGCAAAAAAACAGCCTCACAAGGTCAGCATAATAAATCAAGGTCAGCTAGTTATAAGACGACAGTCCCTCATTCACTGCCCAAGCAGGTTAATGTCGCTGAGTTGAGGTTTGTGTTATAGTAGCATACAGGACGAATACCGATGTTTGACAGTGTGAACTCATGGTACCTTTATAGTGTTACCCCACTGAAATACCATGCAGCCAGAATCATGACCACAAGACAGGTACTAGGATATTAGGGTAAATATAGAGCAGTGTTATGAAGACAGGATCAACTCTATTAGTGTCACCGGGCGCGGCGACCAAATCGGTAGAGCGCGGGCCTCGCGTTTGGGAGGTCGGTAGTTCGCTTCCTGGTCGTGTCAAACCAATGACTTATAAAAGTTATAGAATTGATACTTGTCGCTTCCTAACCAGGATTAGGATAGGGCAAGGAATGGTTGATTCAGGGTCAGGATAATGTGAGTGAGTGGGATATCAGCTCATGGTGCTGGCGGTCTGGTCTCCCAGTGGGACAGCACTAAAGTTGCCATGAGTATGCACTGTCACAAATCGCTACTTGTCCTGATATGACCTCGGATTTTGCCAGGACGTAAAACTCCAACAACCAACTCTATTAGCGTAAATATAAAGCAGTGTTATGAAGAGAGGTACTATTATTTTAGTGTGAATACAAAGCAGTCCTGGTAGATCCTTAAGCTAAGATTCCTTACCCGTGGTATGCGGCATGCGAATGTGAATGCGAATGCGAATGCGGCAAAAAATCTAAAAGCATGTAACGGAATAGTGGTGCTTCCATACATCCGAATGCGAATGCAAATGCGAATGCGAATGCGAATGCGAATGCGAATGCGGATGCGGCAACTGAATCAGTCCATGGACCGATCAGTGTGGCATGCGAATGCGAATACTGGTTGTGAGAAACCTGACACTATGTGTGTGTGTGTCTGTGTGTGGGTGAGGGAGGTGTTATGTCAGGGTGGGCGGCATGCCGCTGGGACTGGAGTTAATTAGATATGTTCGTGTAGTGTGGATTTCCAGCTAACTACTTGCAGATGAGTGGGCTTTGTAAATGGTACTTTGAAGCACACTTTACACGAATATAATTAAAGTTGTTACTGTAAAGATCAAACCAAATCGCTGCATGCCACATGGGTGGAATCAACCCATTCGCATGCCGCATGCCGCATGCCGCATACCGCGTATAAGGAATCTTAGCTTTAGCTTCGCATTGGTTTTGTGCGTTGATGTGTTCAAATTGTGTTAATATATTCCCACTTGGCAACTTGATACATTTATCTGCGCGTGTTGTCTGATTACACTCCCTTTGTAGGAATGTAGTCAGTCGGGGGTTGTGAAGTTATTACAGCAATGTCACCTTTTTTTAAATATCTCGCGTGAATCCTGACACAATATATCAAGTCTAGAGTAAAGTAAGCACTCCGATAAAGTGTTTTCCCTTCATTCTTTTGAAACATCTACTGTGCTATCAGGACGGGTACCGACTTGTGACAGTGTGCCCTCATGGTGACTTTATAGGGGTGCCCCATTGGGAGACCAGGCTGCTAGCACCATGACCTGATCTGCATTGAATTAACCAGTCCTGGTCATACCCTGTTAATGCTGAGCACTAGGCTAGGAAGCGACAAGTATCAATTTTGTAAGTCATTGGTTTGATTTGACCGGGAATCGAACTCCCGACCGCTCTACCGATTCGATCATTGTGTCAGGTGTTACGTAGTGAAGGACTGTTTGATTGAGACAGAGGACAGTATGATTATTTAAATTCAGATGTGTCCACAGTGGTTGTTGATCCATTGCTGTCTAGTGTACTTCACGATAGAAAAAATAAAGGCTGCGTGCGAAATAGGCCATGAAAACGGCGTCTAGTCTGGCGGCCCGACTTTCTACGAATGATAATTATGGGGTTGTCAGATTATGACGCATCACGCAAGCGTAAGGCGATGTATGTGATTTCTTGCCGCTATGTCGGGATATGTCATTATGTGCTATGCGCGCATCAGGCGCATATTGGTATACGTCAATGTACGTTGACATACGGTGGCGCGCGTCAGGGGGTCGGTAGCAAAGTTTTGTGCATGCCCAAAACTTTTGACGGACGACAACACATGGGTGCTTACATTATGCCTATGTTAGGCGTACGTCGAGATACGTTCGCGCGTTAGAGAACTGTTGTTCTTATGTTTCCTACGTTGACTTTCGTTCCTCTGACAGAGCGTTCAGTCAGCGCATTGGCAACATAAAGCCAACGTATCACAACATTGTTCTAACGTATGCATAACATATGGTTTCTCCATTGCGTCTCGACGTATTTGACATATAGGGTGTGCGTCTGGCGCTCGCTTAACATTGTCCGGCGTTCTGCGAACGAGCCGTGAGCGTTTTGCGAACGTATTGTGAGTGTTTTAGCTTGGAGTATATGAAGGGATCAGATTTCATGTTTGAACAGAACAGCTCAGCTCTTCGGAGATGATGGATGTCCCTACAAGTTTCCTGCAGGAATACCAACTAGCCATTCTCCAACATCACCATAATGTTAACCAATTATTACTTTACCATCTCAGAAGAAGGAGACGACGTCGACTGAGGAGAATGTGGATGAGAGCATGGATCAGGAGGTGGCAACTATGCTATCCAGAGTGGATCCTCGGATAACTAAAAAGTACACAACCTTCCGAGAGCCGATCGAGCCTGGCCTGAAGCTTGTCCTCACTCTGTGTCACCTAGCCTCTGGGAGCAAGTATGCCTCCATGAAGTTTGCCTGGAGGGTCCCCCACAACACGGGATCAGTCATCGTGAGAGAGATGTGTAAAGCAGTCATCGCTGAATACATTGACGAGATGACCTGCCCCATGACTCCTCATGGATGGCGTGCCATCCCGGAAAGGTTCATGGGGAGGTGGAACTTCCCCCACACATGCGGAGCACTAGATGGAAAGCATATTGCCTACCAGTGTCCCCCAAAGAGTGGATCCCTGTACTACAACTATAAGGGATTCTACTACATAGTTCTCCTGGCGCTCGTTGATGCAGACTACAAGTTAATCTGGGCAGATTTCGGTGGAACAGGTTTGGCATCAGACACACAGGTTTTCAATGACATTGAGCTGAAGGCAGGCATCGAAGATAGTACTTTGGTCTCCCTGCCAGCGAGCCTATCATGAACGGCCAGGCCTCTGTACCCTACTTCCTGATCGGTGATGATGCCTTCGCCCTACGCCCAACAATGATGAAGCCGTACAGCCGGAGGGGTATGACACATGAGGAACGCATCTTCAACTACAGGATTTCCAGAGCTAGGAGAGTCATGGAGAATGCGTTTGGCATCCTGGCAAACCGATTCCAGGTTCTGCTCACCACGATGCAGCACCTCCTCTCCACCGTGAAGCTGATCGTTACCACATGCATGATCCTACACAACATGATGAGGATGCGATATCCCATGCTCCAGAATCAGCAGCAAGACCAGAAGAGAATGGCAACCACAATGTCATCTCTGGAGCTTGGAGAGAGGGCCTAAACCTGCCAGACCTAGCCGCTCAAGTACCTGGCATGAACACTGGCTCCAGGGCAGGAAAGGAGCAGCAAAATCTCCTCAATGACTGGACCAACTCCCCAGCCGGTTCCGTAGAATGGCAGGACAATATGATTGAGTGATGTCTTTGTACTGTGATGTTATTGTACCGTGATCTCTGTCATTTGTGATATTTACTGTGATATTTGTATGTAAAAAATGTGATAGTTCTATTGGTTTAAATAAAAGGTATCAATATATCTATTGTTGATACCGAACCAAGCTTAACATGTCACTTATTAATTTGGGTAGGGTAGGTTCCTTAATTTTTTTCTGGGCCCAATTATATACACTGACAAATTTACATGTCAGTTATTAATTTGGGTGGGGTAGGTATCGCTAATTTTGTCTGGGCCCAATTATATACACTGACAAATGTACATGTCAGTTATTAACTTGGGTGAGGAAGATTACTTTTAGACTGACACATTTAAATGCCACTTATTAATTTGAGTGGGGAAGGTTATTTTATGGGGAAGTTTACTTACTTTTTAAGGGCCAAATTTAACATTGTCACTTATTTTAAGGGTGGTCCAGGGTTCTTATTTACAGTTACATGTCAGATTAGTTTTTGTAAAGTAGGCTAACTGGGCAAAGGCCTAACTTATTATAAGTTTCATTAAATTGATTTTTACCACATTGCATTTGGGGGATTTGTATAATAAGGATAAATAATGTTTACAAAGAAATAGACTCAGAGACCAAAATCTGGATTAAAATACATATAGTTTTATTTACACAAACATTTTATAAATGGTGTATAGAGGCACAACATAATTACATTATAACAAATATACATATACACATATGTACATAGCTACAATATTTACATACTACAAACAATAAATATATACATATATACAGCGCCAACATTACAGTCACTTAGCCTCCCAGGCCATTGGTGGTGTGTCCATGTCCCCTGCAGGAGCAAACAACTCCGGCGCCTCAATGTGTAAGTTGGACACATTGGAAATCCCCGATAGCCCGGACAGATTCAACAAGCTGTCCGCTGCTGTCGAAGTACTGCAAGTTACAATGTCAGTAAGATATATAATACTTACAGTTCTGCAGGGCTCAGGCCGGTGCCTGACAACTGAACTCAGGAAACCAACCTTGTCCAAGATCCACTGCTCCCTCTCAGTGTGCAGGGGAGGCCCGTCACCGCTCTTCTTTTTGTGCAGCCATGTGTTGCAGTCACATAGGGACTTGAACCAGCCCTGGAGATGGCCCGCAGTTTTGCCCATCCTTTTGCTCTGGTCCTCCCAAAGCTTCCCTTCTTTGTCCGTCCACCTGTAGTCACTCATCCTGACGTTCCATATGACGGGGTTGTGCTGTAGGAACTCCAGCATCAGCTCGTCATCTGCTGCGGTCAGATTGCAGTCGCACTTCCTCATCCTCCTCTTGTTTGCCCCCTGCTGCGTGTTTGATGAGGTGCAAGCGATGGACGAGGGGTGCCACTGAGGAATCGACGCAGACATGGACTACGTCTCCATCATCTCCTCCACTGAGTTCCCACAGGAGGACATGCTGGAGATTGTGGTGGAGATGGTGATGTCTCCCCTGTCATCCTCTTTCTGCCTTTCCCTTTCCCTTTCCCTTTCCCTTTGCCACGTCCCTGGCCAAACTGCCTGGGTGCTGATGAGGTCTTCTTCCCTGGCATGCTGGAGGTGTTGTGAGGAGAGAGCCAGACTCCAGCCTTATTTATACCCAAGGCGCGGGTGGGTCGGGTGCCCCCTGCATGTTGGCATGCGTTACTCATGCATTACGCCAACACTGCGCATGCTAGATGCATGCTGGCACAACACTGAAATGCGCTGGACTGTCGTTGACCATGTGTCGCTCATGCGCTGGCAGTACGCTCTCATATGTTGTGCAACACATTTAATTGTCGCTAGCGGAATGTTGGGAGCGCGTTATGCCAATGCTAGGTAAATGCCACGCGTGTGAGAGGCACATTAGTCACACTTTTTCTGGGGTTTTTTCTCAGGTGTCGACGTACATTACCACAACATCAGATCTATGCTACGCTTAGGTCCACAATGTTGCGCTGACTTCCAACTTTTCCCCCCACGCCAAAACCTTTGAAGCATCTCGATGTAAAAAAGTGATTTTACGTGGTGGTGGCGCACTTGGAAGATGCGTCGTAATATAACAGGCCCTTTAGTGTCCTGCTCTACCAAAACCGGCCGTTTGTAGTCCCTTTAGAAACACAAATTACAATTGATTGTAACAATAGGCCCGACCCGAGATTACCATACACACATTAAAACACAAAGGTCCATCCTATATCCCGCCATCCCCCTAATGTCACCTCTAGAAAGATAACCAGTTATGCCACCTCCCCTAATGCTTATCATACTAGTCTAATATAGCTACCTCCCCATATATTTTGTTTCCTGTTATCTTGTTCTTTACTCATCAATAATATTGATGCTTTGCTTATTGTCTTGTAATTGTCTATCTATATTGTTGTAGCTTTGTTTAGTGTGTAGTGGCAGTTGTCATTAGGTTTGGAATACCAGTGCATTAGCACTGACATGTTATTCAGAGGAATAAAAACACTTGAACAAACAAATACAAAATTGCTGGCGGGCACTAGGCATGATAATCGTCCGGAAACTGTTAAAACAATAACTGAGATTCAAGAAGTATCTAAAGAATCATTGAAGCATAGAACAATTCCCAATGTGCGCTGACTGTTCTGATGAAATTCCTGATTCAAAAGATTGTGTCAAATCTACCTTCATAGCTAGGATATGTATGAATGTAGATAGGTCTCCAAGGTGGACCTGACATTCCCCAGATTATGCAACTTTATCCGGACTGTAGGAATATCACCCTATGAGCTGCGTTTTTGCTATGTCATTTACTTTTTACTAACACTTGTATCTACATGATAAGGAAAGTCGCAGTTAATTGTCCCGTGTTTCAGGTGACTCCTGTCAAGGGGCTGTGGCAGGATGTTATCGGCACTCTGGAAGATAACAGCTTCGACGGTGAGTATCTTTCGGATTTTATGCCAATCTGATTTTTTTTAAATTGGTTTAATTAATGACGCCTCTAGAACCCATTGATTTTCATCATCGGCCATTGGACGTCAAACATATGGTCATTCTGACATATTTCTTTGGAGGAAACCCACTGCTGCCACATAGGCTACTCTTTCCGATAAGCAGCAACGGGTCTTTTATACGCACTTTCCCACAGACAAGACAGCACATACTACAGCCTTTGTTGAACCAGTTGTGGACCCGTGGTTGCCGATCTGGTGTAAGTTAAAGTTGCATAGTCCGATGGCTTTTGATTGTTTGTCATATATTTTCAGATATACATTTTAAACATCAGCTTGACGACTGTAATATACATTGTAAGTCTAACATACTATTTGTTTTTTTGGCTAACTTTGGAGCTATTTTAAATGAAAACATCCAAAGTAATGTTGGCAAGCACACCAACATTCCTGTAGGTATGACCTAAATTCCAGCCTAATGATGGTCAAATGAGACTAATGTAGGTACTTGCAACTAGGGCAAGACTAATGGCAGGTCATGAGATTAGCCTACTTTATCACTGTTGTCCTCACTTTATGGCATTCCGAACAAAGTTGTACATAGGGGTGATGTAATGACATCTTTAATTACTCCTTATATAAAGCCCCAAATCATTGCTTAATGCAATGGTATCTAAATTGGAGATATGGGACCAAATGTAGGGAAGCGTTTTGGTTTTGAAATATTAAGCCTGGTACACACCTCCCGTATACAATTCACGCGCTAAATCTGCCTGCCCGGCGTGACCCGTCACAACCCGACCCGTTCCGTTTCCCGAATAAAACTGAAAACAGGCACAACATACATATACCGACTGCTAAAGACTGGGGCACTCACATATACCATCCGTTTCGCGACTGCTCTCCACGCACCTGGTGTCATTTTGCCTGAACTACACCAGCATGAGCGCCTCCTAGCTGTTTCACGGGGAACCGCAAGGCAAGATGGTGCCGCGTTCAGCTCTAGAGAGGAGAAAAGTTGCTATCAACCTTGCTCTGCTTGCCATCTGTCACCTCCAATTTCGGAGGAGAGCTTGGCATGTGTGGGTTCGTCCACAATTGCTCAATGTGAGGAACTTGGGGCTTTCAATGCCCTGCTGGCAGGTTTACGTAATGAGGAGCCCCAACTCTTCACCAACTACAGCAGGATGCCGTCGGAGCTATTTGACGGGCCGGGTGAAAGACCTCATAGCTCGGCAAAACACTTGCTACAGATCGTCGATCTCGCCTGCTGAGAGGCTTGACATCACACTCCGCTTCCTAGCCACCTCCGGGACTTCGTCGAGCTGCCCAAGTCCGACCCAGGGAAGAGGAGGGTCATCGTTGACTTATCATACCCTCCCGGGGGCAGCGTCAACGCTGGCATCCCCCGCCGCGAGTACCTCGCGAATCCCACACCTACAGGCTCCCCTGCATTGCGGACATGGGACACAGCCTCCTCTGGGAGGGTTTGTTTGTTTGTTTGTTGTTGTTTTACGTCCTAGCAACATCTACAGTCATATCAGGACGGGTACCGACTTGTGACAGTGCGCACTCATGGTGACTTTATAGTGCTGTCTCACTGGGAAACCAGGCTACCGGCACCATGACCTGGTATCCCACTCAGTCACATTATCCTGACACTGAGCACACCAGTCCTTGCCCTGTCCTAATAATGCCGAGCACCTGGCTAGGAAGTGACCAGCACCAATTTTCGGCTCTTATATATGGACGGCCGACGTGTCCCGGGCCTACCGTCAACTCCGGGCCGACACCCTCGCCTGCCGCCTCTACGGCATCACCTTGGACGGATTGCCTTGTTCCCTCGACTGTATTTTCCTCCCTTGGCATTGTCATTGCCTCATTTTATTTTGCTTAAATAAAATGTTATTTCTCCACCCCCGCCTCCGATCCTCCTTCCTCGCGTATCAGTACAGTGTACCTAGTTATCTCCTCCTCTTCACCGTATCAGTTAAACCGATATGGAGGCTGATATAGCCTGATAACGCGCAGGTAGTAGCAGATGGTCACTCTGCCTGGCTGTCTCGTCACGCAAGCATTTTATTTTGTGTTCAAGTGTTTTTATTCCTCTGATTAACAAGATGTCAGTGCTAATGCACTGGTCTTCCAGCCCTCATGACAATTGCCACTACACAGCAAACAAAGCCACAACAGAATATACAGATAATTACAAGATAATAAACAAAGCATCAATATGACTGACAGTTTTTTTTTTTTGTTTTTTTTTTTTTTTTTTTTTTTTTTATTGAGGCTGTATTTATACTGTCCATAGCATATAAGCCCGGGTACCCAGGCTTGTTTTCAATGCTGGCCAGTTGTAGTGTTGGTGTTATCTTACCACACAGTGGCTGCTGATAAGGTATTTGGTTGCCTGCATTTCAGTAGCAGATAGATAATTGGTTGGTATGGTTAGTAGCCTATGTTAGTTTTTTTGGATTTTCTTGGTATATATGTTTTTATTTTTCTACTCTTATTACTAGACTAGCCTACTCCTATTTACATATCATAGGCTTGTACGTAGCTGTGTGGTGTGTTATCTGGCTACTTTTGGCATGGTTACCTTCCATTGGGCATCCCGCTGGTGGGCCGTGACATATCACATGCCCCTTTGCAGTGCAGCTTACTGGGGGTTTCCTAGCCTTATTTTGCACAGATATTTTTTGTAAGTTTTTAGGTCAGGAATTTGTCGTTCCTTTACCGTTTGGGCATTCCACAACTTGGCAGCCATTTCCAGCGTGCTTCTCTCATGAGCTTTTATTCGGCTTCTGGTCTGCTTTAGTAGTGGTGCATTATTTGCTCTAGTAGCCCTTTGTGGTTTTGTTAGAAGTTTACTGTTTTGACTATAGGTATATGCTAATGTTTTCAAATGAATTATTCTCCTATTTTCTAGTAGTTTCACTTTGGTTCTTTTGTGTATGTCATAGGTTGGGTGCAGCTTGTCTACTCTTAGACAGATTTTTAGGGCTCTGTTCTGTAGTGTTTGCAGTTTTTTTAGTAGTTCTTTTCTCGCACCCATGTAGTTTACATCTCCATAGTCAAAATAGGGGAGCACCATGCCCTTGAAGATTTTTATTGACATTTCTTGTGTCATGTAGTCTCTTAGCTTTGCAAATAGCCACAGTTTGTGGTTTACTTTTTGTATAATTTTATTTATACATAGGTTGTAGTTTAGTTGGCTGTCCAACTCAAGGCCTAGGTATTTGTAATGGTCTACATTTTCTAGTGTTTGGTTTCCTAACTTACAGTGTAGTTTTCTTTCTGGCATTTGTTAAAGAACAAGATAAGAGAAATGTATGGGGAGGTAGCTATGTTTGACTGGTATGTTAAACGTTAGTGGGTTGGGGCCATAATTGATTATCTTTCTTGAGGTGACATACTCGTTGAAAGGGTGATGGTGGGATGTAGGATGCCTTTGCGTTTGAACTGGTCTTTTTGGTAATCCCAGCTGGAGGCTATTGAGTGAGTAAGCAGGTTAATAATATTGTTTAATCATGTACCTCAGTAGGATCCAACTAGAATTGTTGCGAGGCTCATTCATTTGGTAGGTGGAGGTTTTGGTCCAGTTGGTCGCTAATAGTTGAGTGGACCAAACGGGATGGCCGAATGAGTCAGTGTCCTGTTTTGAGAGATTGGGGGATCCGAACCCATGGGTTTTTGGGTTCGAACCCTGGTCGAGTCAAACCAATGATTTAAAAATTGATACTTGTCACTTCCTAGCCAGATGCTCATCATTATTAGGATAGGGCAAGGACTGGTTGGCTCAGTGTCAGGATAATGTGACTGAGTGGGATATCAGGACATGGTGCTGGCAGCCTGGTATCCCAGTGCGGCAGCACTATAAAGTCACCATGAGTGTGCACTGTCACAAGTCGGTACCCGTCCTAATATGAACTTAGATGTTGCTAGGACGGAATGGCAACACTGACTCCAGTGTGGCATTGTCCTGCCTTGACCTAGGCTGGTTGATTTAAGTGTGCGTGGAGGTTTACCTTAAAGTTGTGTAACAATCACTGACACCTGCTGTTAGTTGGTTCCAGGGTCCTCTTCCTATAACAACTGATAACGTTTTCATCTTACTAGTTTTAACAGGTGGTACTTTGACCCTTTTATGACGTCACTAAAACTGAACGGCGACCGTATGAGGCGGTCAATCGTTCGCTCCTAATGGAGTACTCGTACCGTTTGGCTCGTACTACTTCCAATTTAGACCGTTTTGGTAGATCGTGGGATTCAAACCCACGGGTTCGAACCCTGGTCGAGTCAAACCAATTGACTTTAAAATGTATACGTGTCGCTTCCTAGGCAGGCGCTTGGCATTATTTGGATAGGGAAAGGACTGGTTGGCTCAATGTCAGGATAATGTGACTGAGTGGGATATCAGGTCATAGTGCTGGGGGTCTGGTCTCCCAGTGGAGCAGCACTATAAAGTTACCCTGAGTGCACACTGTCACAAGTCGGTAACCATCCTGATATGACCTTAAATGTTGCCAGGACGTAAAAATCCAACAACCAACCGATCCAATTTAGACACGTTCGGACAAGAAACAATAACAGAAGTCAAGAAGAAAGGTGACACTGTCTCCTTTCAAGTTGAAAGTTGAATATTCAATCAACAAATACATTATCAACAGGCTGTCAGGGACAGATGCTGATGTGATGGTTCGGATTGGAAAGGCAAGGGCAGCTTTCCATCAGCTAAAGAATGTCTGGGGATCCTCGGAGCTGCCTAGGAACACCAAGATCAGGATATTTTGCTCCATGGTAAAGCCTGTTCTTCTGTATGGTGGAGACTTGGAGAACAACGGTCACCACCATGAAGAAAATCCAGTCCTTTATCAACACCTGTCTCAGACGAATCCTAAGAGTATGCTGGCCAAACACCAGGGGTAACCTGGAGCTATGGCAGCGAACAGGACAGCAGCCTGTTCAGGATGAGATCCTTCGGAGATGCTGGAGATGGATTGGCCATACCCTTCGCAAGCCTGCATCCAACTCCGCAAGACATGCCCTCTCCTGGAATCCACAGGGGAAAAGGAAGAGAGGCAGGCCAAGAAACAGTTGGCGCCGTGACCTGGAGGCAGATGTGAAGAGGTCTGGCCATACATGGAGACAGCTGGAGAAGATGGCCCAGGACCGGGATAACTGGAGAGCCCTTGTTCATGGCCTATGCCCAAAGTTGGGCGGTAGGCGTAAGTAAGTAAGTAAATACATTATTGCAAATTTGGTATATCTAACTAATAATGAACATATTATTAGTGTGGTATAATAAATAATGAATGTTAGCTTAAACATAATATTAGGGTGATTTAAAAAACAACTAATGTCAGCTTTCCACTATTAAGGGGCCATCTATACTTTGACAGCATGTGACACCGTCAACTTTACTCCGGTTGGCGCCGTGTATCGGCACAAAACGGTGGTGAGTGTTACGAGTGGAATGTGGCCGTGAAAGTCTGAATGCTTTAACACACACGGTCGCCAATGTCGACCTATGCTGTCCATGTTTTCCATATGGAGAGTTGTGTCTTAACTATTTTAATTATATTATTATATTGCATTTGTGCATCCATGTTTATGCAAAATTGCTCTGTATTTCTATTAATTTAGAGTAAAATTGACGTTTTGCACTGCGCGTATCGGCAAACTCAATGGCTGGGCACCTTTGTTTTGCTCTCGATGACGTTTTCAGTGCATGCGCAGTCGGACGATATCATTATAATCTACTGGTCGACATCTTAATCCAGACCTGAACTGCCAACGTATGGAAACGCTGACCTTGAAAGTTCAACATAGTTCAACTCTAGCCAACGCTTGTGCCGTGTTGCACCGTCTAACACTGTCAAGCGTCGATGTAAAGTCTAAATGGGAGTATTGGCTTGTGCCGTCACATGCCGTCAAAAGTATAAACAGGACATGCTCTATTATGGATTGATGTCAATGTAATTTCAGTTATTTTGATATACAACCACGATAGGTGTGTGTTGTCGTGTAAGTTTTAAATATTGTTCCCATTAGCAGGAACAGGTCGTTAAAGCTGCCTAGTTTGGTGAAAGCATAAACCTTTCTAATCCAAAATATCTACCTAGATTTTATCCGACATGTGCATCTTACATAGGGATGCACTGATTAAGCATATAAGCGATTATTAGTCAATTTAATAGAACCTGTTAATACTGAAGCCTATGGGGTTGGAGCAAAGACCCTATAATAAGGTCTTTGGTTGGGGTTAGGTTTGACAAGCACACCGAAAATAATTGTGCATGTTTATACTTAAAATAGTTGGTAAGTTAGTCATTTTAAATTCAAATTTGCTTCAAGATAAGGTGAAGTAGATTATAACAATGAATCGAATAAATATATCTACAAAAATGACTGAAGCTAAAAAACCATCGGATTGTGTGCAACTTTAAGTATATGTATTGCATGTGTATTAATTTTATGTTGGCCTGCCTTCTGCCGTAGTCCTCTTAGGTAATTGGAGTGATTTCCCCATGGGCATCGGCCTTTATTTTCGTTTCATTTGTAATCATTATCATTTCACTGAGACTTAACTATCATTACGCGTATGTAAATTAAGCTAAGATTATATATACGCAGTATGCGGCATGCGAATGTGGTATATGCGGCATAGATATATGCCAACCCCCAATACCTAATGTTTACTTTTTGTGCTGGGGGGTCGTTAAACAAACAAACAAACCAAAAAAGATACCCATGACATTTTTGGCTTTTTTTCCTCCAAATTTGTGAATGAAGGTCAAAGTTACTATTCTTTTCTATGACAAACGCAGCAGTATTCGCATTCGTATTCGGACCGATCGGTCCATGGGTCAATCCATTTTTCACATTCGCGTTCGCCTTCACGTTGGCAATCGCATCCGGACGTATGGAAGCACTACCATGCCTTTAGATGCTTTTCTATTTTTTGCCGCATTCGCATACCGCATACCGCGTTTATGGAATCTTAAGCTTTAGGCCTACTGCTAGTGTAGCGTGACGTAGAGATCCCTAGTTAGAGAATGAACGCGAGAAAGAGTAAAGAATTTACATAATGGGCATCAACGGCTAAGAATTGATATAGGAAGATTTAGGTGCAGTCGAAGAATACAGGTGTTTCTGCTTGTCCCTCTTGAAAGACTAAAACTGCGACATAGGACGCCGGGTCGCAGCTTCAGCTTACACGGCAGAGTCCAATAGACACATAATTGATTGTACGCTTTTACATTATATGTACAGGGATGAAAGATCTCTGCGATTTCGCGGATTTCGGCGATTTTTTATATTTACCGATTGGTCATGTTGCATAGGCAACATGGGTAATTTGTGATCGACACCGGACTCATGCCACCCACCGCTACCCCCTCCCCCGACCTATACCTTAGTTCCCCCTTTTAACTATAGGGGGCCCTGGAGGTGACTCAAGACAACAATCAAACAAACATCACCTCCAGACGCCGACCCGAGACCACCTCCCGCCTTTTCTCACCGCCCCACCCGTCCCTACTTTCAGACTGACATGTGGGTTGAGTACCCGGTTCACGCAGATACTTGAACTTTATCTCTTGTTATTGACCTCATATTGACTTTTACATGTATGTCTTCTCCTGTCTAGATTAATAAATCCCATACTAAGTAGTGCCGTGTCATGTCCTGAATTAGCGTTAAGCAAAACACCATGGAATCTTTAAGCATATGAAAACAATTCGGTTAGAATCCCGTTCTTATATGACCTCAGATGTTGGTAGAACAGACAACTCATGCAAGAACCAGTTAGGTATGGGCAATAATATAGGCACAACAAGGATAGTTCAAACCTGACTTAAGGAATTTTACCACAATTCCCTGGGAGTGCTAAACCTATTATGGAAAATTCCGCGTTTTCGCGGAAATTCACCATCGGTGTAATAATCTCGGCTTGATTTCCGCCATTTTTGCTGGAGACCACTTTCATCCCTGTACGTAAAAGCGATGGGTGAATAAAAATCAAACAATTCTCCCTGTGAATACTGCCTATGCTGCCGACATGGCATAAAGGCTCTGTCACACATCACCGGATTGGGGAAACAGAAAGAAACCTAACAAAGTCTGTTGATATCTGGCAAAGTCCTTTTGGTATCCGTTGCATATCCGTTGATACCCATTGATATCCGGCCTGATCCGTTACAAGTTTTGAGCATGCACAAAACTTGGAATGGATGCCGCCGGATTGACGTCTACGGTTCTTGTCCGGTTTGAGTTTGTTTCATCCGCTTATCATCCTTTGGCTATCCGTTCATGTATGTTTCATGTCTGTTTAATCTTCATTCATCTGGCAGCCTTGATATCGCAACATTTTGACATATTTTGATACATGTTGATACTTATCACGCCCGAACACCACCGGACTAGAAAATTCTGTCCGTTCCTCAAGCCGGCTTAGTGTGACATGCACTTAAAGCAACCACCAATCAATCAACATCAGTTTTCAGCGTATTTTAAAAACCAATATTTGTGGCCATAGAACCACGCTGAAGACTCGTATCGATTTGTGAGCGTGCCAATCACATATATTGCGCACACCAAAAACTATAGTCCTGTGCGAATAATGTACTATTATTTCACCAATAAAGGAATATTAAAATTAAAGTGTTTGCATAGCACCAATACATTTTATAAATCGAAAAATTAGGATACTGTATGGGTTGGGAGTTAGAATTGGTTAGTTAGCTGAATTTATGGTTTGGCAGAGAATTTTATGGTTTGGGGGGAATCTGTGGCTACTGTTTTCCTTGGGCGTTGACAGTTATGGAAGAGGCAACTACTCCAAGTACTACTAAGAATAACCTAGATAAAGGATTCACCTGGTACTCGCAGTACACGGGTGAATACCAACCCTATATAAAAACGGTCGAAAAAGCGGGTTAATGAAATGAGAGCCTAATTTCCCAATCTAAGAAGCAACATTTATTCTTTGTAGATGTTTCATATTTACCCGCTACTTTCGAGTTGGAAAATATAAGAAAACATATACTTTAATGCAATTTAAAAGTGAAATCGATGGCGTTCTCTGGCCGCCATCTTGTCTTTTTGCATTCTCTCCCATTTCACCAAATCTGTGCCAATATATGTAGCTATTTGATCATGGAATCACAGTTTCTACTTCATCTTCCATGCTAAAGCTATTTTCGCCCGTATTTAGACTACGTTGTCGTTTACCCGTGTACTACAGTACAAGTACCGGGTGAATCTTTTATATAAGAATAACCATGACTTTTGGGTACTCCTGTTTACAGGCATCATGTACGACACATACCCACTGTCGCAGGAGACATGGCACACGCACCAGTTCGAGTTCATTAAGGGACACGCATTGCGGCTTCTCAAGGCCCGCGGGGTGCTGAGCTACTGCAACCTCACCTCTTGGGGCGAGCTAATGGCTGCCAAGAAGTACACGGATATCAGCACCATGTTCAAGGTACGGCCATAGACTTACTAACTATGTATGCCATAGCAGGTGTGATACTAGATCAAATATTCACCCTTACCTTACAGTTGGGGGTGAGTGACAACTATATCTAAATCCGTTCAATATTGAGTTCATTAAGGGGCACGCACATGTGGCTATTCAAATCCCGCGGGGTGCTGATCTACTGCAACCTCACCTCTTGGGGGGAGCTAATGGCTGCCAAGAAGTACCCGGATATTAGCACCATGTTCAAGGTACAGCCATAGACTTACTATGCGGGGTATGTCCTACTTATATCAGGTCTGACACTAGATCAAATATTCACCCCTACCCTACAGTAATGGCTGAATGACAACTGTATCTAAATCCGAGCAAAAACTCCTTCGATATGAATCAACTGTATATAAGATTAAGAGGTGCAACTACTGGTTCCAGCATCTAGTGTTTATCTATTTTGAAGTAGAGTTGATGAAATGGGAAAGAAAGCTACAACAACAAAAACACACAAAGCAAAAAACAAAATGGTGGCCACTGCTCTCAATTTAACTTTTAAAGTCTATTAATCTAGATGATTTAATATATTAAAGTTGCATAGTCCGATGGTTTTGAGTTTTTCTCATTTTCTGAGATAAGCATAATAGGTTGATCATTTGAAGTAACTTTTATTTTAAATGGCAAACTTTTGAGATATTGAAAGTGCAGATGTGCTAAATTAATTTTGGCAAGCTTGCTAAAACTCTAACACCATAGGCTTCTGCAGTAACAGGTTCTATTAAATTGCCTCAGTATTCCCTTATATGTGATGACAAATGTTTAATAAGCGCACCAGTATCAAAATTAGATATGTAGAATCAAATCTAGATAATTGTTTTTGTTTTGACAATTTTATATTGTCATCGGACCATGCAGCTTTAAGATTAGGTTGGTTTAGGTTTGTTTGATGTATTGAGGTTTGACATCCTAGCAACATCTATGGTGGCAACAGGATGGGTACCGACTTGTGACAATGTGCAGTCATGGCGACTTTATCTTTATAATGTTGCCTGCACTGGGGTATATTTGGAGTACTCTTACCTTTTGGGTGGTACTACTTCTAAGTTAGACCGTTTTGGTAGATCGTGGAATTCGAACCCACAGGTTCGAACCTTGGTTGAGTCAAACCAATTACTTTAAAAGTGATACTTGTCGACTCCTAGCCAGGCGCTCGGCATTATTAGGATAGTTCAAGGACTGGTTGGCTCAGTGTCAGGATAATATAACTGAGTGAGTAGGATATTGGGTCATGGCACTAGCGGCCTGGTCTCCCCTCCCAGTGGGGCAGCACTATAACGTCGCCATGAATGCACACTGTCACAATTCGGTACCTGTCCTGATATGACCTTGGATGTTGCCAGGATGTAAAACTCCTAACAACTAATGAATGATCTACTTATCAGCCCGCCCGTATCGCCTGTTCTTCTCTCACTTTGTTCTGAAAGTTGTCTATGACAGTGTAGTAGTCTGCACTGACCTCTCAGGCAAGTAACCACATAGACAGGTAGGCGTGGGTAGTGTGGTGGTATCAGGGAGCCTAGGTGGTGTAATGGTTAGCACACTGGCTCGGAATGCAAAGAGATGTGGGTTCGAGTCCCGCTCTAGGCACAATATTTCCCATTTTCATCACCCCCACGATAACAGTATCAGACATTTTCGTGTAAACTACCTGGTAATTTACATATTTTATGGCCATAAGACGGATATGCCTCGATCCTAAGGACAGATATTATTCATATATAAAGCAAACGTGCTAGTAAAACAAAAAAAATGGGGGGGGGAGAATATTTGATTCACCTGAACATATATATTGTCAGGGGCGAGGCACTGGTTTTCCAGTCGCTGAAGCGATCATTTGTTTCACTATTTCTTTCTAAGTTGTGCATTTAGTAAATTACAATGCAAACAAAGGGCTACTGCCCAAAAATCTACAGTCATTATTAAAAATAAGTTCAGATAGTAGCCATGATACATGGCAGAATAACAACCCAAGACAAGTATTTGCAAGAACAACCTTAAAGTCTCAATGTACATGGTATAAAAACATGGAATTTACTTGATAATAATATTAAATGTTAAGAAAACATCTATGTTTCAAGGAATGCATTAAAAGAAAATCTTTAAGCTTTACCAGAATGAAAATACATAGTAGTCTAGTATATAAACAATGAGATGTCATTTACAGTATTAAAGGTAATGTCAATATATGTTTTACTTTTATTTTTCTAGTATTAGTAATGTATATGTGTTATTTTTAACTGGGAGAAGCACCTTATTTTTGTGTACTTCTGCTTTCTCCTTTTTCATGTGAAACATTGCTGATATAGATATCAGCTTGTATATACAGTGATCATGTGGAGATAATTAAATATCTTATCTTATCTTACCTCATCTTATCTTATCTTAGTATGTCGATTCTCTACCTGTTTGCAGGATACTCAGATGTCACATTTAATCGAGGCCGGATTCCTGGAGGAGAATGTGACCACAGAGGTCATGCCCATAGAGCCTGAGGCGGGGTGTGCCTACTACCAACACAAATTCATGATCGCGCCTAAATGTCGCAAGGCCTAAATTCTAGGTGTACATCTTCTCAGCCTGAATTACACATATATAAATTTGCCTACATTCAAAAAGGGAAGAAAGCGTAACGGTGATGGGATGGACAAGTCTTTATTGCTGTCTGGGCTAGCAATTATATGCCTACCAGTTAAAGTTCGAAATCTGGGCCAACAATGAACAAATATGGCGGACCTGTTGCCAAACCCGCCGTTTTTGCGGCATCTAGGGCAGTATCGGGCTCGCAGGCAACGGCCATTGATTGGACAATATCGAGATATCCTTATCGAGTCAAATGCCCCATAATAAATTATTAATCTATCGCTAATAATTAATCATTAGAACCATTTAATTCCGGCATTTAATTCCAGCATTTATATAGGCATAATATATTATACTCCTTTTATATTTTTCTTTTTTCTTTAAATAAAAAAATCTTTTTTTTAAATAAGTGTTGTTTTATTTGTTGAATAATATTTGTGTTAGCGATATAGTCTGAATTGTGCATATAAATATAGATATATATTTATATTTAGCCAATGTAATTTTATACGGTGTACTTTGACATTATCAGAATACTTATTTTCTGGCTGAAAAAAAAATAGAACTGTTTGTTACATTAAATAGAAGTGTTTGTTAAATTAATGAGGTTTTCTGTTGCAAAAAAAACAAACAATAGTAAATTACTTACAGTTGTAGTTGGATAATAACTTAAATACATAGGCTGAATATATATTTTATTATAACAGATTAACAGTATAAAGTCAGTGGATATAATTTCTAACAATACTCTCGTGCCGAGTAGGTGTGTTAATTAACATATGAAATTAAAGTTGCATGGTCCGATGAAACATATTTTTTTTCAAAACCAAAACACATATATATTTGGTTCTATATATCCAACTTAGATACTAGTGCATTAGCTAAGAATTGGGAACAGCCTATAAAGAATGATCAGTGAATTTATTACCTCCATCCCCTTGGACACCAAATTTGAGACAGGAACACTCATTAAGCAATTAGGTCAATCTCATGGCCTAATTACCCATACGCTCATTCCAACTACCATACAAAGACCCTATAATACTAAGACGGCTCACTCAGCCTGTACTGTGTAATCAAAATGATCAAACCCACCACTTGGTGCGCTGGCTGTTCTCTTGCTTAAACAAGTGCTATATTATATGTATAAATGTATATATGAATGTGAAAGATGTGTGATGAGAGCGATGCTGATGATGATGCTGATGACGATGTGTATTTGTTCATAGCAATTTCATATTGATGTGTATTCATACTTACCTATCTCATGTATAATATAATTGTATGTGTTTACATGTGAAACACCCACCAGCAGCCGGGCTGATCAAACCCACCACAAGGTGGCACTGCAACATTTACATACCATGGGAGAGATAGGGAGTGAGCCGTCTTAGTATTATAGGGTCTTTGTACCATATATTTAACGTGGTCATCGTGAGATGTCAATACACGTCATAGCTCGAGGACTTTTGGAAAGCTTGTCAAAAGTACTTAGGGTTCTTTCAGCTCAAATTGCTTCAAAACTAGCCATTTTTCATCAAAGTTACTCCGGACTAATGATTACTTGGTTACAACGATCAATTTGATATATTCATCTAAAAAATAAAATAAAAATTCAAACGCCATCGGACCATGCAACTTTAAGTTACTGTGTGTGTACAGTGGAGGATAGGATGTTGCTACAAAGCTTCCAGACCTGCGTACCCATACAATCTTTGCGTATTTTGTCTCGATTTGAGGCGCAGTACTTTGTTTTTAGGGCCTACACTAATAACCAAAATAATAATTGTTTAGGAGTATTAATAACATTTGGAAGGTACACAATTTGTTTCACTGGAGTACCCAAATAGAAAATGTGTGGTAGGCAGGTTTGAGAATGGCAAGTAAAAGCAGAATAGTGTGGATGCATGTGCAAAGAAAAGTTAGTAAGTAAGAATAGACGATATGAATAGAATTGTACTCATGGCCGTTGATCTGTATGGGTTAGGGGTTTGTTTGTTGGGGTTTTATTTCCTAGCAATATACAAGGTTATATCAGGACGGGTACCGACTTGTGACATTGCGCACTTATGGCGACTTCATAGTGCTGCTCCACTGGGAGACCAGGTTGACAGCACCATGACCCCCCATATTCCACTCAGTCACATTATCCTGATACTGATGTTAGCCAGTCCTTGTTCTAGTAAGGCCCAGCACCAGCCTAGGTGGCAACGAGTATAAATTTGGTAAGTTATTAGTTTGACTCGGCTAAGACTTGGGGGAACTCCAGACAATTTGCACGGCAAGTCTACGCTTTTAACAATTTGGCCATCGCGTCTGATCGTATGAGTTAGCTGCAGTGTACAGTGTAGATATCATGTAAGTGCATCCTACTGTGGCTTGACAGGACAGGTGCGGTGTGAGTAGTTTATTAGTTAGTTGGTGGTTGAGGTTTTACGCCCTGGCAACATCTAGGAACTAAGCAACATCTACTGTCATATCAGGACGGGTACCGATTTGTGACAGTGTGCACTCATGGCGAGTTCATAGTGCTCCCCCACTTGGAAATCAGGCCACCGGCACCATAACCCAATATCCTACTCAGTCACATTATTCTGACACTGAGCTAACCAGTCCTTGCCTTATCCTATTAATGCCAAGCACCAAGCTAGTAAGCGATAAGTATGATCAATTTTATAAGTAGGCCCTAATTGGTTTTGACTCGACCAGGAACCAAACTCCTGATCTCCCGCACGCGAGGCCTGCGCTCTCCTAATTCGGCCACCGCACCCGGTCTTATTAGTTAGTAGGGGTATGGCGGGTAGCATAGAGTAGGCATCCCCCCCCCCCCCCACCCGCCTCACTCATCAATGTATGTGTTATAACCATGATGTAACTTTACTATCTATAGTTATCAACTGACTCGCATAGCCATGTGTAGTTGTAACCACTGTAACCGTTGCTGTTATCGCAATACAGTATAACCCCGTTAAACCAAACTTGAAGGGACCCTAGAAATTTGTTTGGATTAACCGATCATTGGTTTAACCAAGCTTTGGCTTTGACTTTGAGTAAGCTTGTATTCCAGATGTAATATACAATGTATGTCGACACTTTGATTATTGTTTTTTATGTATATACAGTACAACCCCATTAAATCAAGCTCGGTTAAACCAAACGATCGGTTAATCCTAACTTTTTTTCGGCACCCCGGCAAAAGTACGACCATTTATCATATAAAAAAATTGTTGGCGTCTCAGATGACCTTATAACCACATGAAAGTTTGTTTTAACTATCGGAAGTGGCTTGGGGCCCGACAATTTTGTTTGGATTAACCGATAATATGGATTAACCGACTTTGGTTTAACCAACTTTTTTATATGATAAATGGTAGTATTTTGCCAGGCCGCCGAAAAAAGTTGGGATTAACCGATCATTTGGTTTAACCGAGCTTGGTTTAACGGGGATATACTGTAAAGGGATAATTCGGTACTAAGTCCTGAACGCGCATTTATTATCGTACTTATCTCTCGCAATCCGCTTGATGTCCCAGAAAGGTGTTATCTAGAACCAAGATTGGAAGCTCGCGCAAACAATTTTAGCGTAATTCTTTTCAATGCCTAATATATGCATTCTTTTATTTTGTGCTTATATTTTCTCTTTTTTTTTCTCCCCTGAAATCACGCGCAAACAATTTTGTCCTGACATTAAAAACAAAAATGTCTGGCTACACCCCTGATGCGTAGCAAGGAAGGACGAGGAGGCGTGAGTGGATAAAAGGGCACTTTATTCAGAAGTGCCAGAACATTCAAGGATAGTACAAATCAAGCATGAACAATTAGATATGTGAAAAATACAAGGCCTCAATGTAATGAGGTAAGTAGAGTATAATGCATGAGGCATGTCATGATAAGTGTCAATTGTCAGTTGGATAATGGTAATAAAAGTAAGAGATATATAAAGTATAATGGTGGTATATAAAGTGTCAATGTCAGGATATGTTAGTAGTTGGGCTCGGGAAGTGGGCCCGAGGAGCTTTCAACCCTATGGTGGAGAGTTGGTGTATAGGGATGGTGGGTGTGGAAAAAAGTGTATAGAGGAGCGGAGAGTCTGGAGGCAGGAGGGCGAGTGGCCTGAGGCGGGAAGGGGAGCGGTTATAAGGGGAGGAGCGGGGGTGGTTAGGTAAGAGCCAACGGCTGGAGGAGAGAAGGGGGGGGGGGGTCCTCCCTCGCCTCGCATCAACCGTAATGCGAGCATTGCGACCAATGTGAATTAGCATAGTTTAGTTGTGAGTTGCGAGAAGCAGTCACTAACATTGTGTGTATAGCCAATATTATATAAGTGACACAAAGCAAGTGATTAAAGCTGCCATAGTACGATGAAATATCAAATTTTCAAAACCAAACCAAATATCTAGATTTGATTTGATATATCTAACTTAGATACTGATGCACTTATTAAGCATTTATTTCTGCATAGAAGGCAATACTGAGTCAATTTAACAGAACCCCTTACTGCAGAAGTCTATAGCTCCGTTCACACACGGGCCTTAAGTCGCCTCAAGTAATTCACCTCATCTAAGTCGACTCATATCGCGCGTATGAATGGTCCTCTGAGACGAATTAGGGCTGAGTCGACACAACTAGTTCGCCTCAAGTAAACCGTGTCGCGAGGTAGATTAGATGAGGCGAACTAGCTTGAGTCAGCCTAAGTGGCACGTGTGAACTCAACTGGTTTAGTTGAGGCAGCTTAAGCACATGGATGGAGACTGCTCCCTTCCTTGATTGGGGTGGTTTGTAACCTTACAACGTTTACTGGTTGCAGAACTGCAACATTATAGAGAGGCTCAATCTTTGGTTGAAGATTAATCTTCAGTAGGGACGGTTGTAGAAGCTCGGGACATCTTTACAATATTGTAACGGCAAAGCATTGAGGCGGTCCTGAATCTCTTCGGTCCGGTGGTAGTTGAGCGATTGTATCCAGTCGACAGCAGCAAGGGTTTCGAGGAAGGGTGGGTAAAGATGGGTGCAGTGGTGGTTCCAGCAACGAGAACAAAGCCCTGTACCTTTACGTTTCTCTCGCTTTGTTCTCGTCCGTGAAGTAAATCCACCATGTTTGAATGAACCGATTGTACCATCTGACTACCTCAGCCAATGAAAATAACTGGTTCCTGACCTAGATTGGGTTATTACCCAGGAAGCTCTCAACTTCCTGCTAATGGCTGCCATGTGGATATGAGGGCTCTATCAATTCAAACTTTAAAGTGCATTTATCTCCTGGACTTAATCTACTAATTAATTCAAAAGTTCCGGGAAAATATATCAAGGTATGTGAAGAGTATACTTTGCTTTTTAGATTAAGAATTTGTGTTCGCATTTCATTTACACACATTTTCTCCACTTTTTATATATAGGGTTGTTCTTCACCCCATGTTAGGCGACTGTAGTACTGGGTGAATCTTTTATCTTGCGTGTTCTAGGAGATAATTACTCCGGCAGCACTGTCTGTGGCAGGGGGTGGCTTCGCCGTTTAGGGACACACTCGTCTACAGGCAGAGTTTTCGTACGCAGTTAGCTGTACCATCTAGTGTGTGGTCATGTCACAGGCCGACGGGCATAGTGTGCCGGCCTTCTGTTTCTTCCCCTTTTCTTTTTCTTTATTGACAAGGTATTTACTCTGCCCATAACGTATAAGCTCCCGTGAGGGTGCTTGTTTTCAATGCTGGACAACTGTGATGGTGTCTTGATGCAAGTATGGGGTGAATATTTCATCGGGGTCTCAGCATTAATAGAATTTGGCAAGGACTGGTTTGCACAGTGTCAGGATAATGTGACTGTGTGGGATATCGGGTCATGATACCGCCGGCCTGGTCTCCCAGTGGGGAAGCACTACTGTAATAAGTTGTTATTCATGACTGTCACAAGTCGGTACCCATCCTTATATGACCTTAGATGTTGCTAGGACGTAAATCGACAACAAACACACACATAACTTTGCCGCTCAGTGTTCACGCCCTGCCCCAGATAAGGAAGCAGCGACCGTGACAGTGTTCGGATAAGTACCGACACCTTTGAGAAATAAATCCTTGGGCCATGTGTATGAGCAACTTTTTATCGGCTCCGGTGTTAACGGCGGGTCCCGGGTTATCTAACGCCGCAGTTCCAGATGTGTCACGGGGTATGTATGTGTCCAAAGCGCGGCGGGGTTAGTTAAATATGATCGCATTGAATAGATTTGGGCCTAATATATTGCTGCCGATGCAGTGGCATTCTGGCAGTATGGATATCGACGTCGCTGCGGCGGTGGCGGTTTGTTTAGTTTACATTCGCCGATTCGACAATATGAATTACACCGCCAGTGCGGCGCCAGTGTTAATAACGGTTTGATTTTAGGGTTAATTTGATTAAATTTCACTTATTGCGTATGTAATTCTGTTAAATATGATCGCATTGAATAGATTTGGGCATAATCGGTCCCTAACATCGACGTTAACCGTTAACCATCCTATGGCTTGGGGTTAGTGCAGGCGACTTTAAGCTCGCAGTGTTTGTCTAACGCCGACACATACATACAGAGTTATCACCGCTAACCCGGTAAACCCACCGAAAACCAGCTTCGCAGCGCTAACCCCGACACATACATATGGCCCCTTGAGAAATCCTCCTATCTCTACTCAGATGAGTGATGACCGATGAGCACCATTCTCCTGTCACTGATAGTGACACCACTGTTACTTGGGGATGACTGATGATTCTGGTGATAATATATTCGCTGTAAATCAGCAGTAATCGCAGTCAGTCGATAATTGGTAATGCTTCTATTTCAATCAGCATGCCCTATTACTGATGATTCTACTGTCGGGAAAGCAATGGGGTTATGTTAAATTGGGGTCAGTTCACTGAATTACTTCTGAATTAAAGAATTCTGGGTATAATCAATCATCGCATTAAATCCGGATTCACGTCAAATCTGGGAATGTAATAATGGGATTTCACTGTATATAAAACCTGGTGGATAAGACATGTAGCATGTGTACACATCTCTTCTTACATTCCGTTCATACATGATGAGGTAAGTATATATATATATATATATATATATATATATATATATATATATATATATATATATATGACGAGGTATATATATATACAATATAGTTGCAGACAACCAAAATAACAGCTTTTTTTTTTATTAGTAGGCAACAATTACTATACTGAATGTTGCAAATGGAATTGGGCACCTATATAACAGGCACGTACACAATAGTAGCCTACACATAAGTCTATAGATACACATGGAGAGGATATGTCAGCATATATGATCAGTTGAGGAAAAATAGAAGGAAAACAAGAAGGAAATCTTGTTTTATTATCGACGCCTCTAGAGCACATTGGTTTATATCATTGGCTATTGGACAACAAACGTATGGTCATTCTGACATATTTCTTTTGGGGGAAACCTGCTGCCAATAAATTTGTTCTGATAAGCAGCATGGAGTCTTTTATATGAACTTTCCCACAGACAGGACACCATATTCCACAGCCTTTGATGAACCAGTTGTAGTATACATATATGAATGTGTACATACCAAGTATTATGTCTTCATTTGGTATTCATTTCTATATATGAGTAATTAAGTCATATATAGCCTTATATATCATGTGTGTTTGAAATAATACAAACATAATATAAAGTCGACATACATGTCACTATATATATATATATATATATATATATATATATATATGAGGTATAAAGTAATTATGCAAATATTAGTATGTTTGTAATGCTCCTGTCTTTATTGTTCTTATTCCGATGATGCTCCTGTAAACCTCCTTTGACATGCTCTTTGCTTCCATGGGTTACAGGAGGTTGGGGTGTGGCCTGGAGACCGGGAAGCCGGCTACCAAGCAGCTCCCCTGATTCCCCTCCTTTCCTCCAGGCGGCGCCTTACCCACCTAATAATGGCCCATTTCGCCAGCGATTTAGTTCAATAAAATTAGAGGTAGGTCTTAAGGACCATCCAGAGTTATCGGCTCGATCCACACACATCTGACTTGTCTCCTTTCTTCTGTTGTCTAATTGTTATGGAAGGAATTAATAATATACATTAACATAAATATGCATAAATATATGTTAACACCATCTTTACCTATTTTTTGGTTCTTTACCCCACTTTGATTTTCCATTAAATACAATGTAATCGTTCTTTCTCCACACATTTCCCTATTTTGACAGAGTGTGCATCGACAACTTCCTAATTTTCTCCCGCGGAAACATTAAACGTATTTCCTGATAGACTAGTTTTTCCTGACGTGAGACAAAAAAACTTGTTTGTTGGAGTTTTATGTCCTAGTAACATCTACGGTCTTATCATGCCTCGTACCAACTTGTGACAGTGCGCATTCATGGCGACTTCATAGTGCTGCCCCACTGGGAGACAGGACTGCTGACACCATGACCCAATTTCCCACTCAGTCACATTATCCTGACACTGAGTTAAGCAGTCATTGCCCTATCTTAGTAATGCTGAGTGCCAGGATAGGAAATGACAAGTATCAATTGTGTAAGTCATTGGTTTGATTTGACTGGATTTTGAACTCCCGCTACTGACCTTCTGCACAGGAAACCAGCAGTCTACCAATTCTGAAGACCCTTGTGTTAGATTTAGTGATTTGTATAACTAGATCTATATCATAAATAAGTTATACTGTGAATTTCGTATACAGTGCATTAGCATGGACCGGCTAGTAATGTTGCTCCCTCAATGAAAGCTAAATAGTCCGATAAAAGGATCAACTTATCAAAACTAAGACACTTACCCAGATTTGATCCTGCATATCCAATTTAGATACTGGTCCACTTTTTAAGCAAAATTAATTTAGCATGCTTTCATTTTAAATATCTTCAAAGTTAGCCATTTATAATAGCTCGTATACAGCCCGCTGTATACGGGTGTAGAGCAAAGGGGCTCCGGCAACTCTATTCTGCCTGGTCGCTACCATTATGGTTCGCGGGTTCGACGCTAGGGGCACGTGCAGCGCTGATGTCGCGCACTGACACAGGACGACAGACGGGATCACGGTCCCGACTGCGCATGCGCTGAAAACGGCCTTGGCAGCAAAGCAAATGCGAATGGCCATTGAGTTTGTCGATACGCGTAGGGACAAACTTCGATTTTATTCCAAATGAATACAAATACATAACAATTTGGAATAAACATGTATGCACACATGCACTATAATGATCTGATGAATATAGATAGCTAGGACAAAACTAGCCATTTTGAGTTAAGAAACATACACTTCCACACAAAACAATCAGAGATATCCACATCACCATTATTAATTCTTGTTCTAAATGTCAAATGTGTCAACATACACTTGTTTCAGAGAAATATATAACCAATATCTGATTAACCCTACTAATTTTCTATTTCTACATCTGTCATTAACCATAGGATATAAATAAAAACATGAATAAAATAAGTAAACGTGACTCTGGCTATGGCTCTAACACTAGTCTGAGTGCCCAGATTTGTCTAAATTTAAATGCACATGGCAAAGATGTGCTGATTATATTGATATAAATGCAATGCTGGATAAAAGATTAATATCTTAATTTATTATATATATTTTTTTAGTTGGTATCCTATGTTTCAAACAAGAGCTGAGATGAGCTGAAACTAGCACATTTCATAGCTGCACCCAGTGTATTAGCATGTGCCATGTGCTTCTCGCAGGTTTGTTTTGCTCTGATGCATCCCATAATGCACTGCGCCGCTGGAACGGTGATGTAGACTATAGGCCAAGGTGCACTAGACTCTTCACTCGGCAAAG
The DNA here is from genome assembly GCA_030323885.1 of Branchipolynoe longqiensis. Classification (NCBI taxonomy): domain Eukaryota; kingdom Metazoa; phylum Annelida; class Polychaeta; order Phyllodocida; family Polynoidae; genus Branchipolynoe; species Branchipolynoe longqiensis. The sequence continues at coordinate 93,899,748 of CM059187.1, forward strand.
AGGCACTGCAGAGGGACACACCTCTGAGATTTGTTTTGATTTTGTTTTAACTACTATTCATTTACCGGTAGGGCAGTTGCCCAGCTATTTGTCTTAATTCGCTACACTCGGCTGTCATGGAGAGAAGACAGGAGAAAAGATAGAAAACAGACAGAAACTGGTTTAAATAAAATTTAATAGAAAACAAATCGGACCTTGGCAGGTGGATCAACATGTAACAGGCGGCGGCACGGCCAGAAATCATACGGTGATTGGAGTGCATAGCCAGGAGATCAGTCCCAGGCAGGTTGTGGTAGATTCAGGTAGATTCAAGTCGAGGATCAGCAGTCACCCCCGAGAAAGAGGGTGTGGGTGGGGAAACGATGTGTACAGTAGCAGTGTCAAGCGGAGACTGAGTGAAAAACAGAAAGGCGATTCAGCAGGAAAGGTAGACACCGGCAGCCTCGTGAGCAAATTACCCATGTTAGCCTCGGGCCAACATGCACAATTACACTGATCTACTACTGATTCCCTATTGTTGATATTGCCTATTGTCAACTGATGATATCTTACTGCTATATATTCACTGTTATTAATTATTACCCATGTTACTTATTACCTGTTACATTGACTGGATAATAAATGATATCGCCTGTACTTCATCTCTTGTTGCCTACCTTCTGCCTACAAATGTTATTTCAAACTAAAGTGAGATACACTGTAATGATCGACCTATTATATGTATCTCAAAATTTGACAGAAACTCAAAAGCATTGAACCATTGTACTTTAAATCTGCAATATTATTATTAATTTCCGTGGGGTTGATGCAAACAGAGATTTTCGGGCTATCATCCTAACCATTAGACTATCTAGGCTCCCTGACGCAATCACTCTATCCATGCCTACCTGTCTATGGTCAAGTCAAACCATTGACTTATAACATTGATGTTTGTCGCTTCCTACCCTCATACTCCGCATTAATAGGATAGGGCAAGGACTGTTTGAGCTCATTGTCAGGATAATATGACTGAGTGGGATATCAGGTCAAGGTACCAACAGCCTGATTTCCCAGTACTATATAATCGCCATGTGTGTGCACTGCCACAAGTCGGTACCCGTCCTGATATGACCTTAGATGTTACCAGGAAGTAACATCTAAGGTCAACAAACCAAACGCGGGATACTTCTGTAGTTCTGGCAATAACCACCCATACATATTGCGTGAAGTCAGGCAGGCAGGCAAGCACTCAGAGGGCGTAATCGATTAATCAACTCGGGTCACCCGAGCCACTTTTTGGCGCATGCGCACATCCTACAGATTCGGGTTGAATAAACGAATACGCTTCTCCACGCTTGGGGAGGACAAAATGGTGACTTAATCTAAAACTTTTTTCTTTTTTTTTAATAACCAATACAAGTAGAGCAAAATAGGATTTAAAAAAAGCACCATTAAAACAATATGTCGGACTTGTACTGGTAGCTGTTATCCTACAGGGCCTATATGTATGAGCCTGGGTTAGCGGTCGTAACCCTGCATCGTGCGGATTTCCCGGGTTAGCGGCGAAAAGTGCGTATGTATGTGTCGGGGTTAAACTAACTCGGCGAGTTTGATGCGCGAAAAGGAAGAAAGCAAGGCGGGGGTGGGAAAAAAGGCGCTTTATTTAACGCCTCATAACAACAAGGAAACAAGCAGCTATATACAACAAGTCAAATGTCAAGGTAATCTGAGAGTAAATGAGCTCGGGGGAGCTTGAAATGTTCGGGTGAGGGGCGCCGAAGAGCCCTCCACTAGCATGGAGGGAGAGTTGGGTGGGTGGGTGGAGAAAAAAGAGAGCTTGGGTAGGGAGGACGGCAGGAAGGCGAATGGCTGAAGGAGGCCGGCGGGCGGCCTTATAAGGGAAGGAGCGGGGAGGCGTGAAAGCGGGGGAGGTGAGAAAGCCGGTGGGCAGGGAGAAAGGGCGAGGCGGGAGAAAGCTGAGGGCGGGGTGACAGGGAAGGCGAGAAAGCCGGGCGGCGGCGGGAGAGAGGTGGGGGGAGGGTCTCTTCCTTCCCTCGCATCAAACGCAATGCGAGCATTACGACCGATGCGCGAAAAGGAAGAAAGCAAGGTGGGGGTGGGAAAAAAGGCGCTTTATTTAACGCCTCATAACAACAAGGAAATAAGCAGCTATATACAACAAGTCAAATGTCAAGGTAATCTGAGAGTAAATGAGCTCGGGGGAGCTTGAAATGTTCGGGTGAGGGGCGCCGAAGAGCCCTCCACCAAAAAAGGAGGAGAGGGCTTGAGGCGCGCCCGAGGGGGCAGGGCGGGGCACGGAGGCGTGCCCGCCTCTGAGGTCCAGGTGATGATGTGGTGAGGGGCACCCGGTATCGGGGGGTGGGCGTCGGTGGAGGTCTTGGGTGTCGTGAGAGTCAGGGGCCTACGGCGACAGGGGAGCGGGCGGCCAAAAAGTTGGGGAGGCCCGCTCCCTGGAGGAGGTGCGGCAAGGGTCGGAGAGGGGGGCAGCTAAGTCATCAGGACTGGGGGGGGGGGTGGGGGTCGGGGGGGGGTCGGGTGGGTTGAGGAAGGCGGTGTCGCCGGGGGAGATGTGGAGGTTGTGATGGTCGGCGTGATGGTCGGCGGCTGTGATGTCTGGGGAGGGTTTGTCGTCAGTGTGGGCGGCGTCTGGGGCCTGCGGCACGAGGTGATGGTCCCCGGCTGTGTCCTGGGTGGCGTTTCGGTCAGTGTTCGTTACAGGGTTGTCGGTGGTGGTCAAGGGGTTGTCGGCAGAGGTGTAGGTGAGGCGCCAGTTATGGCCCCCCGGGCCGGCCGGGGGGGGCCGGCGGATAAAAAATCCGCCGAGGCGGCTGGGGTCTGGCGCTCACGGGCTTGTTTGGTGAGGCACAGGGCCTCGCTGTGAATGGTGAGAATCCTCCTCACGTTAGCACAGTAGGTGCATATGTGCTGGTGTCTGTCCTTCGCCTCGCCGTGGGCCTCCCCGACGGCGGCCCGATCGCATGAGGTGGGCTCGCGGTTCCAGGCGGCGCAGGGAGCCTCGTGAGCCTCTCGGCTGTAGGTGAGGCGGGTGTCGGCTTGGGTCCGGGGCTGCTGTGCGCCTCGGGGAAGGTCCGCGTCTCGGGAGGCTGGTGCTGTCGGGACGGCCTGGGGGGCGGGCATGGTGAGAACCTCCATTCTCACCATGTTCAAGGCGACCGGGTTGTGCCACCCCTGGTATCGACGGACGGTAGCCCAGGGGTAGAGGAGGTTGTCGCGGAGAACTGTGAGGGCGTGGTGGTTCAGGCCCGGGAGGGAGTGTGCGGGGGGGGGAAGGCAGGGTGGCTAAGGAGGGTGAGGAGGGCGAGGCTGTACTCGTCTTTGGTCGCCTCGCCCAGCTTGACGGGCTTCCGCTCAGGGCCCCTCTCCACGAGGTCGGAGGGGAAAAGGTAGTCGGGGGAGATACCTTTTCTCCTCCCGGTGTGCTGCGCCTCGGCCAACGCCAGGATCTGCCTCACGGCGTCGGCCGCGGATGCCGGGGTTTGGTCGACAGCATCCTGGATGTAGGCCGGGGGCGCGGGGGCCGAGGGCTGGGCGGTGTGGCGCGTATAGCGCTCATACTGCGGGTGAACCGCCCCCGGGAGCGGCGCCTGAGGCGGGGGCGGAGGGTGAGCTCCCCCAACTACGTGCGCCCGAGGCGCCGGGATGGGCGGTGAGGTGTAGGTCGGGCGCCTGCTCGCCGCGAGCGGGGTCGTCTCTTGGGAGCCGTGGGCGCTCCCGCAGTCGAGGGCGTCGAGGCGGGTGGTTATCCGCTCCAGCGCCTGCATGATGGAGACCGTGTTGGCGTCGACGCCCGCAGCCCAGTCGCCCGAGGGGCGGTTGCGAGGTGGCGGGGGCGAGCCCGGGGCCGAGGGGGCAGGTGACGCCCGTCGTCCTTTTCCTTTGCCGCTTCCAGGCATGGTGTAGATCGACCCGAGGGTGTCGTGGAGCGGTCCGAGGTGGAGAAGGTAGCCAAGAGAAAAAAGAGAGCTTGTGTAGGGAGGACGGAGGGAAGGCGAATGGCTGAAGGAGGCCGGCGGGCGGCCTTATAAGGGAAGGAGCGGGGAGGCGTGAAAGCGGGTGAGGAGCGGGGAGGCGTGAAAGCGGGGGAGGTGAGAAAGCCGGCGGGCAGGGAAAAAGGGCGAGGCGGGTTAAGGCTGAGGGCGGGGTGACAGGGAACGCGAGAAAGCCGGGCGGCGGTGGGAGAGAGGTGGGGGGAGGGTCTCTTCCTTCCCTCGCATCAAACGCAATGCGAGCATTACAACCAAAGTCGCCTGCACTAACCCCAAGCGAAACCAGGGTTAAAGGTGGGGTTAGGCACCGATCATATTTAACAGAATTACATACGCAATAAGTGAAATTTTATCAATTTAACCCTAAATTCGAACCGTTCTTAAGGCTACCGCCGCATTGGTGGCGATATTCATATTGTCGAATCGACGAATGTAAAGTAAACAAATCGCCACCTCCGCATCGACGTCGATATCCATACTGTCTAACGTCAAATAAAAATGGCCGCCGCCATCGCCGCCGAATCGACGGCAATATATTAGGCCCAAATCTATTAGGCCCAAATCTATAGTCATATTTAACAGAATTATATACGCAATAAGTGAAATTTATTAAAATTAACCCTAAATTCGAACCGTTATTAACGCTCCCGCCGCATTGGCGGAGATATTCATATTGTCCAATCGACGAATGTAAATACGCACACAGGGGTTCCCCAAATCTATAAATAACTGAAATGTTAGCTAACCCGGGCGCGCTTTGGTCACATACATCCCCCGTGACACATTTGGAACACCGGGGTTAGCTAACCCGGCACCTGCCTTTAACCCCGGTCCGATTAAAAATTGGCTCATACATATAGGCCCAGGTACCAGCACATATGTGATGTCATTGCTCCTAGCAAACCCCAGCCAAGAGGTGGGTTACTGGGGTCGGGTTGTTTTGCACACGGCATGTGTATTTGTCGACTCTACTCGTGGTGTTCGATCTGAAATTCTGATGATTCGGGTGACCGGAGTCGCCCGGGTCGTGTTAATCGATTACGGCCAGACTGTCTGTCGATTATCATCCGACCCTGTCAAAGTGCGTAGGCGCACAAATTAGGCTATGGAGCCTAAAAATAGCCGAGGCTGCCAGTCGATATCATTTGAACTTCGGTCCACAAATTTATTCACTGCTGTCACGTTGAGATGGGAGGTCTTCGGTCTTTGACATCCACTCCAGGGTAGTTGACCTTCAAGCCAGTCCCATATACACTGGCCAGATCATGTCCTTTGACCTTCTAATCATTCGCATGTTCATTCACATGTACATTGGCCATGTTAAGACACTCCATGGTAATTCTCAGCGCGGCGAGGAGTCAATCGATCTGTTGGTTCTTGGAGTGTTACATCCTGGCAACATCTAAGGTCATATCAGGACGGGTACCGACTTGTGACAGCATGCACTCATGGCGACATTATAATTCTGCCCCACTGGGAAATCACGCCACCGGCACCATGACCCGATATCCCACTCAGTGACATTATCCTGACACTGAGCTAACCAGTTTTTGCCCTATCCTATCAATGTCAAGCATCGGACTAGGAAGCAACAAGTGCCAATTTTAAGGTAATTGGTTTGACTCGAGCGGGAACGAACTCCCGACCTCCCGCACACGAGCACCACGCTCTACCGATTAGCCCATCGCGCCGGGTAGAGTCGATCGAACTATGACCGTATGCCGATAATGAACTGACACTGGCTTCGAACCCACTCGAGTATCGGTTTCATATTCCTCCAGCATCTGATGTCATAACCGCCTCCGGGTTCAAACCGTCACTCAACCAGACGGGATGGCCGAATGAGTTAGGGTGTCCGTCTCCCGTGTTGGTAGATCATGGGGTTGTGTGTTCGAACCGTGGTCAGGTCAAACCAATGACTTAAAAATTGCTACTTGTTGCTTCCTAGCCAGGCGCTCGGCATTATTAGGATAGGGCAAGGACTGGTTGGCTCAGTGTCAGGATAATGTGACTGAGTGGGATATCAGGTCATGGTGCAGGCCGCCTTGTTTCCCAGTGGGACAGCACTATAAAGTCACCATGAGTGTGCACTGTCACAAGTCGGTACCCATCCTGATATGACCTTAGATATTGCTAGGACGTAAAACAACAACAAACAAACCGTCACTCGCCCCCTGGACGCAAATCTGTGAGGTCAGGCCGTTCTCCCGTTTCTGCTGCCACCCATCCCACAACATACAGTAATGCTTGACTAAGGCCAAATAAACACAAATTAGTGATCGTCCCCGCCCGTGCTTGAAAAATCTCCCTCCCTTGAATTAATATTACTGTTCGTATTAAATGGAGAAGGCGGGTGGAGTTAGAAATGGAGTTCTTGTTGTTTGTTGTTGCTTTACGTCCTAGCAACATCTAAGGTCATATCGGGACGGGTACTGACTTGTGACAGTACGCACTCATGACTTTATAGTGCTGCCTCACTGGAAGACCAGGCCGCCAGCACCATGCGTACCACCTCAGATTACAAATATTAAAAAGAAAAACACATTATAACATGATGTTTCATAGTGCTTTATTCCATTGCGTTGTATTCCAATAGCATTTTATTCCATTGCTGAAAAGGTCTGCGTATCATCTGAAAATCCCAAGCTCGCTGTCTGGACACACACCACTGGCAAACTTCTGGTCATATTGGCCGTGGCGCCCCCTTGGTGATGCTACATGCACCATCTAAATCACAGTTCTGGGATTGGTGGGAGAACAAAGAACTAGCCAGGCTACATAAATGGCTTCTTTATAAAAATGATGAACACACAGTTATACAAATGAACACAACAATTCATATTATAAATCAATTTCACATTCGTGTAATGCTGCCAGTATAAAATGAGGGTATATATTATGAACACAACATTCATACTTAACTAGTTGTTCCTAATTCATAGATGAGCAAATCTAACCAATCCTAGCCAATGTTGTCTGAACATTAGTCCTACATTGATTATAATATCAGTGACATTATCATTATTCTAATGATCAATTGTGTTAAAGCAGTATATCGAACAGTGACCCAGATTGTGTGCGTCAAATAGTTTCAGCCGTTCATTTTAATGTTTTTATGTTTAATTCTTACAACCATCATCGTCCTACAACCCTTAATATTATAAATAGAACCTACCGATAGGTAATTTAAATCGAACCTTTCACAATCACTCCTTGGTTTATTTACAACATACTGACCCTACCCTACATGCATGGATGAATTTACTAATTGCTGCACACCAGAAACAAGCATACCACAGCCACTGATCGCCAGCCATAATATCTAATTTAAAGGGTTGAGCGAGCTCTAGGACGTGAATAAACCATTCAGTATCCAGAAGTCAAAGTGTTCAGACGTTGTACTTTCACATATAGGAGCTATTATAAATGGCTAACTTTGAAGATATTGTCGTGGGGGTGATGAAAATGGGAATTATTGTGCCTAGAGCGGGACTCGAACCCACATCTCTTTGCATTCCGGGCCAGTGTGCTAACCATTACACCACCTAGGCTCCCTGATATCAATACACTCCCCACGCCTACCTGTCTATGTGGTTACTTGCCTGAGAGGTCAGTGCAGACCACTACACTCGTTCCCCCTGGAATTGTAAGTCTTGTAATGCTTACAATTACATACATACAGGCAATGCACTAACACATACATACACAGGGTAGGTTCAACAACCATACAGCGCAAAGCTTGTACAGGATCCTGATCACGGCAACCAGTGTCGTGGGGGTGATGAAAATGGGAATTATTGTGCCTAGAGCGGGACTCGAACCCACATCTCTTTGCATTCCGGGCCAGTGTGCTAACCATTACACCACCTAGGCTCCCTGATATCAACACACTCCCCACGCCTACCTGTCTATGTGGTTACTTGCCTGAGAGGTCAGTGCAGACCACTACACTCGTCCCCCTGGAATTGTAAGTCTTGTAATGCTTACAATTACATACATACAGGCAATGCACTAACACATACATACACAGGGTAGGTTCAACAACCATACAGCGCAAAGCTTGTACAGGATCCTGATCACGGCAACCAGTGTCATGGGGGTGATGAAAATGGGAATTATTGTGCCTAGAGCGAACCCACATCTCTTTGCATTCCGGGCCAGTGTGCTAACCATTACACCACCTAGGCTCCCTGATATCAACACACTCCCCACGCCTACCTGTCTATGTGGTTACTTGCCTGAGAGGTCAGTGCAGACCACTACACTCGTCCCCCTGGAATTGTAAGTCTTGTAATGCTTACAATTACATACATACAGGCAATGCACTAACACATACATACACAGGGTAGGTTCAACAACCATACAGCGCAAAGCTTGTACAGGATCCTGATCACGGCAACCAGTGTCGTGGGGGTGATGAAAATGGGAATTATTGTGCCTAGAGCGGGACTCGAACCCACATCTCTTTGCATTCCGGGCCAGTGTGCTAACCATTACACCACCTAGGCTCCCTGATATCAATACACTCCCCACGCCTACCTGTCTATGTGGTTACTTGCCTGAGAGGTCAGTGCAGACCACTACACTCGTTCCCCCTGGAATTGTAAGTCTTGTAATGCTTACAATTACATACATACAGGCAATGCACTAACACATACATACACAGGGTAGGTTCAACAACCATACAGCGCAAAGCTTGTACAGGATCCTGATCACGGCAACCAGTGTCGTGGGGGTGATGAAAATGGGAAATACTGTGCCTAGAGCGGGACTCGAACCCACATCTCTTTGCATTCGGGGCCAGTGTGCTAACCATTACACCACCTAGGCTCCCTGATATCAACACACTCCCCGTGCCTACCTGTCTATGTGGTTACTTGCCTGAGAGGTCAGTGCAGACCACTACAATATTTAAAATGAAATATCTAATTTAAAGCTGCACAGTCCGATGACAACATCACATTTATATTGGTTTGTTGTTGTTTTACGTCATAGCAACATCTTAGGTCATATCAGGACGGGTACCGACTTGTGACAGTGCACTCATGGTGACTTTATAGTGCTGTCCCACTGGGAAACCAGGCTGCCGGCACCACTCAGTCACATTATCCTGACACTGAGCACCCCAGTCCTTGCTCTATCCTAATAATGCCGAGCACCTGGCTAGGAAGCGACAAGTATCAATTTTTAAGTCATTGCTATGACTCGACCAGGGTTTGAACCCGCGACCCCACGATCTACCAGCACAGGAGATGGACGCTCTAACTCATTCGGCCATCCCGTCTGGTCACATTTTTAAAAAAAACTAATATTTATTTAGATTTGATTCGACATATCTTAAAAAAAACTTTAGATACTGGTGCACTTATTAAACATTTGTCACCATATAGAAGGGAGCACGGAGGCAATTTAAGAGAACCCGTTACTGCAGAAGTCTATGGTGCCAGAGTCCAAAATTAATTTAGCATGTTTACACTTCAAATATCTTTAAAATTAGCCATTTAAAATAAAAGTAAATGTAGAATATAACGATCAACCTAATATATTTATCTCAGAAAATTACAGAAATTCAAAATCCTCGGACTATGCTACTTTAAATTCACCGTCATAAATATGCATAGCATGGCAGTTTGAGAACTTGATCACCCTCACCTCAGACCGGGCGCGGGCCTCACGTGCGGAAGGTCGGGAGTTCGGGTTTCCGGTCGAGTCAAATCAATCACTTTAAAAATTGATACTTATCGCTTCCTAGCATTGGCTTGACATTAATAGGATAGGGCAAGGACTAGATAGCTCAGTGTCAGGATAACATGACTGAGTAGGATATCGGGTCATGGTGCCGGTGGCCTAATTTCCCAGTGGGACAGCACTATAAAGTTGCCATGAGTGTCGACTCTCACAAGTTGCTACCCATCCTGTATGACCTTAGATGTTACCAGGACTTAAAACTCAAACAATCAACCGTGAACTCAGTGAGTCCTGATAGGCTGGCTTGCCCGCAGTCGGTTGCCAACGTCTGGTCCAAGTTCCGCTGGTACCTCATGGGGCGTAATCGATTAACATGACCCGGATGACTCGGGTCACCCGAGTCGTCAGAATTTCAAATAGAACACCACGAGTGGAGGCGACAAATACACGTGCCGTGTGTAAAACGACCCAACCCCAGTAACCCACCTCTTGGCTTGGGTGGCTAGGAGCGATGACATCACATTTGCACTGGTAACGTCCTGCAGGATAAAAGCCACCGGTACCAGTCATACATGTTTTTTTTTGGTAATAACATAGATTAATGAAATGGAAATATCACTAAACTATGCCATCATAAAACAATGGGGGACCTCTGACTTTTTAGTTCAAATTCCTGCCGTTCGCGTCGCCACTGAACGAGTGGGCCTATTCGGCACACTGTCACACTGCAAACCCAATGGCTATGAGCAATCTTCATACAGAAGAAGTGAAATATCTCTAAAACCACACCACCTAGAGACAAACCGCTTGATACACATATAGAAAACATTAAACGAATAGATTATATTAAATTTATACGGTTAGGGTTCTGCATTTCTATTAATTTTGAATAAAATATACGTTTTGCACTGCACGTCCCGGCAAACTCAATGCATTGTCAATGGCCGTGAGCAATCTTCGTACAGAAAAAGTGAAATATCTCTAAAACCACACCACTTAGACACAAATCGATTGGAACACATATAGAAAACATATTCAATGAATAGATTATGTTAAATTTATAAGGTTAGGCTCCTGCATTTCTATTAAATTTGAATCAAATATATGTGTTGCACCGCGTACCCGCAAACTCAAGGCATTGTCAATGACCGTGTAGGCCCACTAGTACCGACGCGCCACCAAGTGTCAGAAAATGAACTACGCAACATGTCCCACATTACATCCTATTTTGCTGTATTTATATCGGTTATTAAAAAAAAAAAAAAACACCATTTTTTCCAGTCCGAGCGTGGAGAAGCGTATTCAATTATTCGACCCGAGTCTGTAGGATGTGTGCATGTGCCAAAAAGTGGCTCGGGTGACCCGAGTTGATTAATCGATTACGCGATGAAGGGCAGAGGCTGCACCCCAGCACGCAGCTATGAGTATGACCTACCGGGCAGAAGGTAGGTGCGGGTGGGTGCGGAAACCAACACAAAGTAGTGACCAGACGGGATGGCCTAATGAGTTAGAGCGTCCGTCTGCCGTGTTGGTAGGTCGTGGGTTCGAACCCTGGTCGAGTCAAACCAATGACTTTGGAAAATTGATAATTGTTGCTTCCTAGCCTGGCACTCGGCATTATTAGGATATGGCAAGGACTGGTTGGCTCAGTGTCAGGATACCAGGTCATGGTGCCTGAGTGGGATACCAGGTCATGGTGCTGACGGCCTGGTTTCCCAGTGGGACAGCACTATAAAGTTGCCATGAGTGTGCACTGTCACAAGTCGGTATCCATTCTAATATGACCTAAGATGTTGCTAGGACATAAAACAACAACAAAACAAACAAAACACAAAGTAGTATTGTATCAAACAGAAAATAGTTGCTAGGGCAATTTCACTGCGATCTACATTAGAAATTAAAGCATGCAAAGAACATTACCATGTATGGTAATTAGGAGATGTGTGATTATCAGTGCAAAGTGAGTTTAACGCATAGGACCTATAGTGACGGATCGAGGGGGAACTGACACCAACCCCCAACTTCCGCCATGTAAGCTGAAGCTGTGACCTGGCATGCTGGGTCACAGCCTCAGTCCTTCCTGAGGGACCAGCAGAACTCGGAATACCCGTATTAACTAACACTGTAACAGTAACACTCTGGCCCTCTTCCTCCCGTATTTGGGGCAGATGTCCCATTTCAAGAGGTCATGTGGTTGTCCTGTTATCCACCAATCAGGACACTTACTGAGTTGCACCATGTGTTTGTCTGGCTATGTGGTGGCTGTTATTAAACACAAAACAGACAGTTTCTATGGGGACTGACTTGGCAACCACAAGCCGATACCAGTTTATGCTATTTGAAATAAAATTGTATAAAACCATGGTTTATAGCTACTAGGGAGCATACTATTTCTAAACAAATAGCTATTTCTACGTATTTAATGCTCACAGAGACATGGAGCTAACATAGCGATGAACAGCGAGCGAATTCCTGGATATTTTTCAATATTTATTCAGAAATGTGTCACCGACCAGTTGTGTTTGAAGGTGGAGGGAGGAAATATCAAGGTCAAACTGTTGCCTCTATTTTTAGTCTGGGTCAGGCATAGGCCGCTGAGACTGACACCGTTCTCCGACAAATGCTCTCCAAGCACACCTTTTCAGTTTGTATACGTGGAGGTAGAATGCCATACTGGCTAGTGTGCAAATGCAATCTAAAGGGGTTTCCCAAGTGTTCCACAGTCCATGCAGAACCATATTTGGTCATGTGGGGAACCATATTAGGTCATGTGACGAGGGAATCCCACTCGTGACATCATTAATATATTACACACCAAGTTTGTTTGTTTGTCGTCTCAGTGGACCATACCGGGCGACTTTAAAGTTTAAACGATAGTGGTGCCATCCAACCGCAAAGCTATAGCAATCCTGTCTAAGCACCAAAGGTTATCACCACAGTTTAATGTTGGTGAAGCCCAAATCTTACGTCACTTCCGGAAATGCCCGCCACGCTGCTGGCACTTATGAACAAGATGACGACCTGACAACACCATACACCTTTTCTTGGCCGCCCACCCAGCCTGACAAACAATAAAACAGCGACATCCATAGGGTTGAGTGCTGGGTCTTGGATTTGACTCTCAAATCTTCAGAAGATTTCACTTTTGTTTACTTGATGCTCATTCATGCTGAACTTATCCTCAATAAATGTCCATACTAAGTAGTCCCGTGTTGTGTCGTGAATTGTCTGTGATGCTCAGCAACACGGGTAATTTGACATCCGTACACAGCCATAACCTCATAGTAACTAAGAAGGCCTTATGCTGCCACCTATCGAGGAATGGTTGTACTACTATATGCCTTGTACACCAGCACCACCTATATTCACTTTCAAAATACGAAACCTGATTACCTAACTAATGCTATCGATCTGCCATCTGCAGTCGTATTCCTGAACTAATTAACCTTACGAGCCTATATAAGGCCAGGTCCTGCAGCTGTGAACTCACATCGACACAGACACAAGGAGGACACTGACTAGCCTGAAAAATTGCCACCCGCCCACCCCTACATGACATTGTTAAGGGCAAGGGTTAAAAGCTTCTTGACCTCACTGTAATTGAACCTGTCGTTGAAATTGAACTTTGTACTGATCAAAAACTTACACTGCTGGCGCTTAAAATTAAACCCAACTTTAAACTAATATGCTGTGTCATTGTCTAATTATAAACCGGTGCTGGGATTGAGATATTTCCTGTTTGCAGCATCTCGGCTTCTGGGTTCCGGCGGTCACAGTTGGGTGAGCGGTGGCGTCTCGCTTCGGCCGGCCGCCGCTAGGTGGACTTGGTGGGCAGTGGGCATGCGCTGATGTGGACCGCCTGTAGCTGGTACATGGCGTGCCACTGTGCCAGGGCCTCGTTGATGGCGAGGTTCTTCATGCAGCCCTGGTAAAACTCGCCCGTCGACGCCGCTCCTTGCGGGTTGGCGTACACTAAATTGGAGTGAAAGAGGAGATGAGGTTGTTTGATGGTTGGTTGTCAGGAGGTTTCACATTCTAGCAAGTTTTAAGGAGATGAGTTGTTTGATGGTTGTCTGTTAGGGGTTTCACATTCTAGCAAGTTCTAGGGAGATGAGTTGTTTGATGGTTGGTTCTCAGGGTGTTTCACATTCTAGCAAGTTTTAAGGAGATGAGTTGTTTGGTGGTTGGTTCTCAGGGCGTTTCCCATTCTAGCAAGTTTTAAGGAGATGAGTTGTTTGGTGGTTGGTTGTCAGGGGGTTTCACATTCTAGCAAGTTTTAAGGAGATGAGTTGTTTGGTGGTTGGTTGTCAGGGGGTTTCACATTCTAGCAAGTTTTAAGGACATGAGTTGTTTGATGGTTGGTTCTCAGGGCGTTTCACATTCTAGCAAGTTTTAAGGAGATGAGTTGTTTGGTGGTTGGTTGTCAGGGGGTTTCACATTCTAGCAAGTTTTAAGGACATGAGTGCTTTGATGGTTGGTTGTCAGGGGTTTCACATTCTAGCAAGTTCTAGGGAGACAAGTTGTTTGGTGGTTGTTTGTTGTGGGAAAGCAGAGGGGAAGATGAGAAGAAAAAGACGAAAAAGAAGAAGAAGAAGATAAAGAAGAAGAAGAAAAAGACAAAGAAAGCAAATAGGAAGAGACAAGAGAAAGATGATGAAATGGAAATGAGCCGAGAAAGCGGGAGAAGACGGAGTAGAGAGAAGAAGAAGTAGAAAACGAAGAAAAAATACGAAGCAGAGAAGGGGCGAGAAGAAGACGGAGAAGAAGAAAAAGAAGGAGGATAAAAAAAGGGAAACAAACTTAGCACCTACCCGGGAATCCTCCAATGAAGAGCTGGTGGTAGGTGTTGAGGGTCTCCTCCCCGCCTGGACTGACCCGGGTGTGCAGGACTCCGCCGTCCACCCTAATGGCGACCACGTTACGCAGGTAGGACGCCTCCACATGGTGCCACCTGTTGTCGCACAGACAGAAGCGACACTCCTCGGAGGACACGGAGAAGGGGCCCTCCGAGTTGACGGCCCGGAACGTCAGCTGGAAGTGGCCAGACATGCAAGGTTTAATTATTGTTTTAATGTGTGTATTGGTGTTTAATATGCTCACAGCGCCACCTATCAGTTCAACACCGCAATAGTGTACAAGAAACAATAGGTTGAATTATTGTTTGAGAGTGTGTATTGGTGTTTAATATGCTCACAGCATCACCTATCAGTTCAGCACAGCAATAGTGTACAAGAAACAATATGTTTAATTATTGTTTGAAAGTGTGTATTGGTGTTTACTATGCTCACAGCGCAACCTATCAGTTCAACACCGCAATAGTGTACAAGAAACGATAGGTTTAATTATTGTTTGGGAGTGTGTATTGGTGTTTAATACTCTCACAGGGACACCTATCAATTCAATACCGGAACAGTGTAAAAAAAACAATAGGTGTAATTATTGTTTGAGAGTATATTGGTGTTTAATACGCTCACAGTGCCACCTATCACTTCAACACCGCAACAGTGTACAGCAAATAATAGGCTTCAAACAAACACCAGTGCAGTTGTCTCATAGAGTTCCCCATTCTTCCCCATGCATTGCTGTGTATTTTCTTGTTAAGACATAGTGCGTAGTAATGTTTATCATCCGGCCTGGAAGACCAAGGTTTCGGTGCTAACACCAAGTGATCCGGAGGAATAAAACAGTTCATTGATAAATAAATTTGATAAAAAAACATAAATAAAAAAAACATGAATCAAAATAAACATAAATAAAAATAAATAAACCAAAATTAATATAAATAAATATAAATAAACATGTATATAAATATATATTAATACATATAAATAAAAATACATAAATATAACTAAATATAAATAAACGTAACTAAATCTAAATAAACATAAATAAATATAAATGATTAAAATTGAATATAACTAAATATAACTAAATATAAACAAATATTAATAAATAAAAAGCATGCCCACCTGTCCATTCACCAGTTCGAGGGCGAGTGCTGGGTGGGTGCGGGGGTCGCTGATACTGAATATGATGCCGTTCATGCTGGTCGTACGGAAGTCAAAGGCGATCTTGAATGCCGACCGCACTTCAAACTCATTCGCTGATAAAACAAAACATGGCATATATGAACCATATAATGACTCATGAAGCATTATACAAATATTATGGCACATGAGACCACTTTACCAATATACAGTGTACAAATGTAATTTTAGAGTTCATAATAATAACTGGACTGTATCACCTCCTGTAATTTTATCAATGTTTTATGAGTGAAATGTTGTTGTCATTTGACACAGATTTCACCACTTCAAAATTGCATCGGAGATCATTTTTGCTATTATTTGAAACTTGTATCCATGAATATGGTCCTTCCTGCTGACACAGCGATAACGCATTAGCAATCAATCAAGCAACAAATATTACTACAATAAAACCTTTCTAAATCGACTGTCCATGGGACCGACCTTAAATGGTCCATTTGCGGAGGTGGTCAGTTTAGGGAGTTTTTTTAATATCATTACAATGGACATTCATTTGGGACCCAAATAAAGCGATCGATATAGGGGAGTGGTCTATCTGTGGATGTGGTTCGCTAGAGAGGCTTATATAAGGAGTGGCGCAAACTGGCGCAGACATTGAGTATACATTGGTGGTGGCGGCACCACTGGCGCTTCTGGGCGGAACCAGGCGCATGCTCACTTCTATGGTCCGAACTCATACAACCTTGAAACGACTTCTTCTCCGATACTTATATATATATATAATATTATTATATAATTTATATATATAAATATATATAAATATATATATATTTATATATATATATATAAATAAATAAAGAGAAAGACAGAGTAAAACCTCTCTAAATCGACCGACCTTGGGAGCGACTTTAACTTTAAGTGGTCCATTTAAGGAGGGGGTCGGCTTAGGGAGTTAGAATATGGTTACAGTGATATTGTTGGGACCCAAATAAAGCGATCGATATAAGGGAGTCGTAGATCTGTGTAGGCGGTCGGTTAGAGAGGTTTTACTGTAGACGTGTGTGCTTACAGTAGACGGCGTGTCCGAAGCCGTCGAAGTGGACGCCCTGCTCGACATGCATGAAGCAGGGCCGGACGCCCATGATGGCCTTAGAGTTGATCAGATCCACCAGACGGCCATTCAGGTGGAACTCGCGCATGCAGCCCTTGAAGCTCTCCGCAATCTGTGAGTGAGGCGGGAAAAGCATGAGGCGTTATGGGAAAATACCCCAAGGAACCAGCGCTGTGTTAATGTTGCATGGCCCGATGGTTTTAAGTTTCTGTCATTTTCAATTTGATTGATTTAATGTTTGCGTTTATAGCAGGGTTGAACGGTTGGTTGATTCGGCAGTAACATGGTCTATTAAGTTGTACTTTACTGCATGTTTGTGGTTAAATAAAACAACTCAACTCAGGGTGGCGGGTAGGGGTCTGGGTGGGTGGGTTGGGGGCGGGTAAGCCTAGCATACAAGTCATAGCCGCCACCGTGTACACCTTGGGGATGCCATATAGGTGTACCATACTACATCTTTGTAGTTAAATCAAACTCAACTTAACCCAGGAGTGTGTGTGTGGGGGGAGGGGGGGGGTCGGTAAACCTACCAGTTCTGGCTACAGCGTGTAAACCTTGACGATGCCATATAGTTGTACCATACTACATCTTTGTAGTTAAATCAAACATCAAACTCAACTTAACCCAGGAGTGTGTGTGTGTGGGGGGGGGGGGGGGGGTAAACCTACCAGTCCTGGCTACAGCGTGTACACCTTGATGATGCGATATAGTTGTACCATACTACATCTTTGTATTTAAATCAAACTCAACTTAACTCAGGAGTGTGTGTGTGGAGGGTGGGGGGGGGCGGTAAACCTACCAGTCCCGCCCGCAACGTGTACACCTTGGGGATGCCATATATGTGTACCATACTACATCTTTGTAGTTAAATCAAACATCAAACATCAAACTCAACTTAACTCAGGAGGTGTGTGTGTGGAGGGTGGGAGGGGGGGGGGGGGAGTAAAACCTACCAGTCCCGGCCGCAGCGTGTACACCTTGGGGATGCCGCCCACGTACAGCGGCGCGATCACGTCAACACGCCGGGTGATCCGCCCATTCAGCCCAGGCGAGTCGTCCACCTTCAGCATGATCCGTTTCCGGTTCTTCGTCAGGTGCAACTGGACAGCCCGAAGCGGAATATGAATTAACGGGGCACTCGACGAACCGACTACTGCCACAAGCCATATGTATACATACAGGTGATATGCTCATGTGTGTGTGTATATATATAAGACTCCCCTACGAAATGACAAGGAGACCAGCAGATTGGGTTGGCTCGTTTATTCGACCCCGGGCTTAGCAATAAACGAGAGGCAAGTGACGATTCAAATAGCTCGAGAAGCATCGAACGCCACTGTGCCCGGTAGGTCCGCAGCAAAGCGGCTGGATGACAGCGGTTCACTAATATTAACTCGAGTTGAATCGACTAATAAATAATCAAATAATTCTCTGAGCGTTTATATGTATATAATAGATTATATATAATATATATATACACATATACATATATATATATATATATATATATATATATATATATACAGGGACGTATCTGATTCTAGGTAAAGATTTCAATTACCTATTTGTTGTAACAATGTATATTGTATAACTATAACTATGAACTTTAATTTATTGTAATGTTGGTTGCTCGGCTGGAAGATCATCCTTTGGGGAAGTCATACAGTGACCTTACATGTTTGTTGTTAAATAAAACTGGACTCAACTGAACTCAGGTAGTGGTGTGAAACAATTTGGGCCATCAGTGTCGGATTTATTGTATAATATATAATGCAGTCAGAACATTGGCATATAAACACAGGTGAGCATTGGTATACAGGGTGCGAGAAGGATGGTGG
Source organism: Branchipolynoe longqiensis (assembly GCA_030323885.1). NCBI lineage: Eukaryota > Metazoa > Annelida > Polychaeta > Phyllodocida > Polynoidae > Branchipolynoe > Branchipolynoe longqiensis. Next base: position 93,918,379 of record CM059187.1, read on the forward strand.
TTCAGCAGTACACAGGGCATAGATGAAGTAGACTCAAAAGCACCAACGAGAAGGTACATTTGACATTAGTAACCTACATTATTGTGCTGCTGACTGCACGGGTGGCGCCACCTAGTGTGTGAGGTGAGCACCAGGCCTGAATTACATATCACTTATCAGTGCCACCTATCGACTAACTGGTAATTGTAGAACACCATTTACTGTGACTGGTGTAATGCAATCGATAAATAAAATTATATATATATATATATATTTGGTGTGTGATATGTGTGGGATGTATGAGGTGTGATAGGTATGTGAGGTGTGTGAGAGGTGTGAGAGGTGGATGAGGTGTGAGAGGGGTGAGATGTGTGGGAGGTGTGAGAGATGCGTGAGATGTGTGAGATGTGGCTCAGATGGATGGGGTGAGAGGTGTATGAGATGTGAGAGGACGGTGTGCAAGGTGTGTCAGGTGTGAGAGGAGCGTGAGGTGTGAGAGGAGCGTGAGGTGTGAGAGGCATGTAAGCTGTGAGACCTGTGAGTTGTGTGAGCTGTGTGTGAGTTATGATAAGGGTGTGAGCTGTGAGAGCGGTGTGTGAGGTGTGAGCGGCGTGACCCCATCGCGTGCCACGTTCCGTCACTGATGTGTGTGAGGTGTATGAGCTGTGTGGTGTGTCCCAGCGTGCCCTTACCGTGTGCCACGTGCTGTCACTGATGTGTGTGAGCTGTGTGTGAGCTGTGAGAGGCGTTCCCTCACCATATGCCATGTGCTGTCACTGATGTGTGTGAGCTGTGTGTGAGCTGTGTGTGAGCTGTGAGAGGTGTGCCCTCACCGTGTGCCACGTGCCGTCACTGCTGTGTGTGAGGTGTGTGTGAGGTGTGTGAGAAGCATGCCCTCACCGCGTGCCACGTGCCCTCACTGATGTGTGTGAGCTGTGTGTGAGCTATGAGAAGCGTGCCCTCACCGTGTGCCATGTGCCGTCACTGATGTGTGTGGGCTGTGTGTGAGCTGTATGTGAGCTGTGAGAGGCGTGCCCTCACCATGTGCCACGTGCCGTCACTGATGTGTGTGAGCTGTGTGAGGTGTGTGTGAGCTGTGGGTGAGCTGTGTGTGAGCTATGTGAGGTGTGTGAGCTGTGAGAGGCATGCCCTCACTGTGTGCCACATGCCGTCACTGATGTGTGTGAGAGGTGTGTGTGATGTGTGTGAGCTATGAGAGGCGTGCCCTCACTGTGTGCCATGTGCTGTCACTGATGTGTGTGAGCTGTGTGAGCTGTGTGTGAGCTGTGTGGGAGCTATGAGAGGCGTACCCTCACTGTGTGCGATGTGCTGTCACTGATGTGTGTGAGCTGTGTGAGCTGTGTGTGAGCTGTGTGGGAGATGTGTGGGAGATGTGTGGGAGCTATGAGAGGCGTGCCCTCACTGTGTGCGATGTGCTGTCACTGATGTGTGTGAGCTGTGTGAGCTGTGTGGGAGCTGTGTGGGAGCTGTGTGGGAGCTATGAGAGGCGTGCCCTCACTGTGTGCGATGTGCTGTCACTGATGTGTGAGCTGTTGAGCTGTGTGGAGCTGTGTGGGAGCTAGAGGCGTGCCCACTGTGTGCGAGTGCTGTCACTGATGTGTGAGCTGTGTGTGAGCTGTGGGAGCTATGAGAGGCGTGCCCTCACTGTGTGTGGTGTGCTGTCACTGATGTGTGTGAGCTGTGTGAGCTGTGTGGGAGCTGTGTGGGAGCTATGAGAGGCGTGCCCTCACTGTGTGCGATGTGCTGTCACTGATGTGTGTGTGAGCTGTGTGTGAGGTGTGTGAGCTGTGTGTGAGCTGTATGAGCTGTCTGTGAACTATGAGAGGCATGCCCTCACCGTGTGCCACGTGCCGTCACTGATGTGCCTGTCGGACCTGATGCTCCTCGTCTGGTCCCTGTCGTGGTAGGAGGCGATCACCTTGCCGCCGTCCAGCTGAACTGCGATGAACTCGGTCTGCTCCTCATTGGTCACGTACAATAGGAGGCTCACGCTATAGTACGTCTTGAAGCTCATCGATATGTTGAAGCTGAAACATTGGGAGAACATGGTCAGGTGATATACCATACTGGATCCATGTACCATATAAAGAATAAACCTGAGTTCTTGGCTCTCTCTCTTCTTTCTCTCTTTATACTCTTCCTTTCTCTTTTTGCCTGTATTGATTTCACTATAGCCTGCCTACACAACCACAGATTCGAGCCGTGGACTTCATATAATGACTTCAAAATGTATACTCGTTGTTGGTACTTAGGCGGGTGCTCGGCATTACTGGGATAGGGCAAGGACCAGTGGAATTATGAAGACCAATTGTCTGTGATTGAAATTTATCCTGCTTAATCGATGAATGTAGGAAAAATACCATAACATTTTTTTCGGTGATTTAACATTTTTTGTGAGATGTCCATAGGCATGTTCTGAATAACCATAAATAGTAACCGGAAGTGGTCTGTTGCTGGTGTGCATCCACACTGGAAGAGGAATGGGTGTTCTCGTTCTCTGATCCATTGTTTACTCTGAGCAGTGTGACAAAGGGGGGGGGGGGGGGGAGGTTCTATCTGTTAAAAAATGCACTACATCTACAGAATGTTTTTACCAATTTGATATAGCGTGATTGAGATGGGATTCCTATGACTTTTAAAAATTGTGCTAGTCATTATATTTATATATATGTCGTTTTTTTGTTCAAGTGTTTTTATTCCTCTGAATAACATGTTGTCAGTGCTAATGCACTGGTCTTCCAGCCCAAATGACAATTGCCACGACACAGTAAGCAAATCTACAACAATATTAGATAGATAATTACAAGACAATACGCAAAGCATCGATATGAATGCCAGCTTCGCTTGATTGTTGGGGTTTTACATCCTAGCAACAGGTAAAGTCATGTGTAGACAGACCACAGACATGTGCATGAAGGAATAATCCACAATGAGCTATGATAACACCGAAGACTTTGTTTTTGTTCCAACATGACAAATATATCTTTCTTATGGTAGAATTGGGAGTATTTAATTCCTTAAATATATTTTCTATAAATATCTGTTGTGTTTTTCAAGTGTTATCACTTAATTGGAGTAAAGAAAGTCACGGACAGAGTGACTGAGTGTGGCTAGACAAGTTACCACGTTTGCAGACAAGGGGTGACACAATCGGCCCCGGTTGCATAGGCGATGAACGATTAATAACAGATCAGTACAGTAGATGACTTAGAATATAATAAGGAGTGAAAGCTTCCAATTATGTATACTTGTAATGTTTATACACCACATAATAAGGTAGATAACGATAAGAAACTTTGACCCTATTGCCATCCATGCTTTTACCGTAACTTAAATCTTGTTAACTTACTTTTAAACAACTTAGATTTTAACGTACCTTTAGGGACCTCAATAAAAACATCTTTAATTCTCATATTAGCTGAATTTTCCTAAAATTGTCCAGGTTGTCCAGAAATATATACAGTGAAACCTCACTAACTTACCACCTCCACAAATCAACCACTCCCCTATATCAGCATATCAATCGCTTTATTTGGGTCCCAAACGACCACCCATACAATACCATTGTAACAATTTAAAAAAACTCCCTAAACCGAACACGTAAATGGACCATTTAAAGTTGATCTCATGGTCGGTCGATTTAGAGAGGGGTTTACTGGTATGCAGAACCGTGTATACATTTTTTTTTTTTTAACGCTGCGACTGGCCATGCGCGAGCAGCTCGGACCCCACTCACTCTCTATTGACCTCCCGCCGCTTCACGACGATCTCGGCGTGACTGTTGATGATGTCACCGAAGGCCACAGCCTCCTCGTAGTTCTGGGTCTCACCCTGCACCCCGCACGTCCTGGGAGGCTGCAAGAGACACACAGTGGGCCGTCAGTCGGAGGTCGGAAGTCAAACATCAGGGCCTCGGAGGCGCCTCACAGATATTCCTGACATCGCGCTAGTCTGAACGACTTTAGCTGGCGGGTGCCTCAAAAATGGCATGTGAAGGTAGACCAGACGGGATGGCTGAATGAGTTAGAGGGTCTGTCTCCCGTGTTGGTAGATCGTGGGTTCGAATCCTGGTCGAGTCAAAGCAATGACTTAAAAATTGATACTTGTCGCTTCCTAGCCAGACGCTCGGCACTACTAGCACTGACTAGGATAGGGCAAGGATTGATTGATTGATTGGTGGTTGCTTTACGCCGTGTCGGCAGCATAGGCCATATTCACGGCGAGAAATGTTTGTTTTTGTTCAAACCATCGCTTTTACATGTAAAAGCATACAATCAATTTTGTGTCAATGGACACTCATGAATTTTGTAAACTCACAATCATATAGCTAAATAAAAGTCTAAATGATAGTATTATTCACTGATGAAATTTGTTTAAAAACTTATATGAGTTGGTACAAACCAGCTGCCCTCAAAAAGGCTAAAATCTTCTCTTGTTTTACTTTAGTAAAAAGGTCTTGCATGTTGTTTGCAGTGTAAAATTGTTGGCGCAGGGCCATGAAATCCACACAGTTTAATAAAATGTGTTTTAATGTCAGTGGGGACTGACATCCAATACATTCAGGGGGAGGCTCCCCCTTGAGCAGAAAAACGTGTGTTAGCCACGAGTGGCCAATATGGCATCTTGTTAAAATAACCTGGTCGTGTCGCCCTTCCAGGCGACTCTGCGGCAGTCCGTTCACGGAGGGGGTAATTCTATGGAGTTTGTTGTCTGGGTGTTCATCCCATTCCATCTGCCATAGGTTCCAAATGTATTTTTGAATGGTAGGTTTCAGATCAGAGTGGGGAATATGACAGTGTTCCAAAGGAGCAGTCAGGGCTCGAGTGGCCGCTTGATCTGCTCTCTCATTTCCTGGGATACCCACATGACTAGGCACCCAACATAGGTGAATGTCAAATTTTGCTATTGAAAGAGAGTTTAGTTTAATGAGTACTTTAAGTAGTTTTGGGTGGTCCAGTTTCCTATTGTTTAAAGCCTGAAGGCAAGGAGCAGTGGAATGAGTAAGACCAGTCGTCTGCGACTGAAATTTCCCCTGCTTAAACAACTAATGGACAAACAACAACAAAACGGTGTCGGTCATCCTCTCGATCCTGATCAGTGGACCCATTGCAGTTTGAGCTATTTTCCATTCCAACCAACGGTCCACAACTGGTTCATCAAAGGCTGTGGTATGTGCTGTCCTGTCTGTGGTAAAGTGCATATAAAAGACCCATTGCTGCTTATCGGAAAGAGTAGCCTATGTGGCGGCAGTGGGTTTCCTCCAAAGAAATATGTCAGAATGACCATATGTTTGACATCCAATAGCCCATGATAAAAATCAATGTGCTCTAGCGGTGTCATTAAATAAATCAAGCTTTCCTTTACTTTTTATTTGGCCTTATCTGCGCTGCTCCTCAGTCGAAAAAAGTATGCTCACCTGACGGGCTGTGGTTGTAACGTCACCCATGACGGCGGTCGTGAACAGCTTCGTCACGTCCGTCGTGGACATGACGGGTGGCAGTGTGACGGTGACAGTGAAGCTGGAGATGGCCGTGACAGTGCCAGCCCCAAGACCCGGGAAGAGAACACTCTCGTCACACCGGCCCACGTCCACCCGGCTGAAGTCCAACGGCTCATCGAGAGCAATCACTCTGGTCACCAGGACAGGGAGGAGGAGGTCAGCAATTAGCTCACTGTGTTATACAGCATTAACATCTTATAGTTAGTTATACATGGTTCATACAGGTATTCAGCAACCAAATTTAAGGCCTTTTTAGGACCTTTTCAGGTAAGAAATTCATTTGTGGGGCCGAAAAATATGACATTATAATGATTATATATACAATGTCATGTCAACTCTTTATGGTCTTACTTAATGCGATTACATAAAGCAAAAGAAGCAATTAGGGAATCAAAATCTTTTTTATAATGTTATATATAAATACATTACATAAATATTATTTAACGGAGGGCCTATTGCTTCAACATCTTTATTATCCATAGCAATTGTTCTAGATTAGTTAATAAGCCACACATCTAGCCATTCAAAACACTGTTGTCAAACAAATGTGCCCTCGCTCCTCCCTCAAAATTCAAAGATTAATCAAATTCAAAATATTTTTTTTGTCACTTGGTCAATTTTCAAGGCCTTTCATGGTACTTTCAAATGTAATGCCTTTTAAAGAGACACCTTCAAATTGTAGGCCTTTTCAAGATTACGCGAAGCGTGTTATATGGAAATTAACTTTTTCTTTTTTTTTCTTGAAGATTTATACTGCCTGTTATGGATAAGTCTGAATAGACTTGTTTTCACCATTAGACAGTTTTTCGATAGAAAGCCCGAGCATACACTTTTTTAACCTCCCACACCACATAGACATGGTATGAGAGCAATAGGCCTTTGATGATGCTGTAAGTTATACACAGCGATGGAAATCCAAATTTGCAGAGGTGGGGGGGGGGGGGGGGGGGGCATGGGGAATTGAACCACCCACCTTCAGATTAGGAGTCTGACCTAGAAAAAAGTCAGACACTCTAACCACTCTGCTACACGGAAACACCACAGAGAACACCACAGTAGTATGGTAGTATGGTAGAACTTCTCTATAACATATCTATGTACCCAAATACTGGAACATCTGAATCTAACCATCAACATGTAGGCTGAATCATTCTGCAGCACTCTCATTGGTTCAAATGTGTCAATTTATTTTAGTAACTTCCAGAGTTGCAGCACTGCATTTACAATATATATATATATATATATAAAAGTATACCTCAACCACAATACAAACAAAGTGAAGTGGACAAAAACAGGTTGAGCTCACTGCGTGTTGATGATGACAGTGCTGAGGCAGCCCCTCAGGCGTTCAGTGGAGGCGGCCATTTGCCCCAGTTCAACCCCTGGTGGTAACCCGCCGAGGTACAGCCCGCCACTGGGACGCGCCTTCAAGGTCCCCGACCCAGGGGGAAGATGCACTTCGCCAACCACCTCATCGTCCAGGTACACCAGCAGACTGCGGGAACCAGCAGAGAAAAAGAAGCTTGTTACTTGCAAAGAGGTTTTATATGTTCTTATATGAGGACCACCGGGCACGGTGGCTGAATCGGTAGAGCGCGTACCTCGCATGAGGAAGGTCGGGAGTTCCGGTTCCCGGTCGAGTCAAAGCAATGACTTATAAAATTGATACTTGTCGCTTCCTAGCCTGCCGCTCGGAATTGATAGGATAGGGCAAGGACTGCTTCGCTCAGTGTCAGGATAATGTGACTGAGTGCGATATTGGGTCATGGTGCCAGTGGCCTGATTTCCCAGTGGGGCAGCACTATAAAGTCGTCATGAGTGCGTACTGTAACAAGTTTGTACCCATCGTGATATGACCTTAGATGTTGCCAGGTCGTAAAACTGCACCAATCAACCAACCAATCTTACATGAGGAGGCCTTTCGAGTGCTGTGTTCAGCTCTTTTGTCAATGGGAGCCATAATGGGAATTATTGTTTGTGACACCCGTAATTGTTATTTCTCTCAATCGTGGGTGCAAGGCTGAACAAGTTGGGTGCTCACTTGCCAAGTGGCAGTTCATAGGTTCAATCACTGGCCGAGTCAAACCAATTACCAATTAAGTTATGTGAATAAATCCATATTTACACGAATTTGTGTAAGTAGATCAAAATTTATACAAAGTTATCTGAATAAATCTTTATTTATGTCCGTATTTACATGAATTTGGATATCAGGTCATGGAGCTGGCGGCCAGATTTCCCAGAGGGGCAGCACTTTAAATTCGCCATGAATGTGCAGTCACAAGTCGGTACCGGTCCTGATATGACGTTAGATGTTACCAGGACGTAAAACTCCAACAACCAACCAAGCCCCCGGTCAGCTAACACGGGTGCTTACACTGCCAGCTTCCTCTGCAATGATACCACATGGAAGAGCCCGTCGTTGTAGACTGCAGTCGACTCGATCATCACTAGTCCCGAGCCGGCGTTAATCCAGACAGCGAAGCGCCCCCCAGTGAGTGAAAAGGACAGGAACTGCAATAATAAACCAGCATGGGTTTAGAAATTACAGTAGGCAGTGGGATAGGTCATTTGGTTAAAACTGCATAATCTGATCCAGGGTTGATACCCATTTGTATGTATCAAATTCAAGGACCTTTGAATATTTATTCATCTCAATATGACATTTGTCAGTGCCGGAGCACTGGTCTTCCACCCATCTTACTATTGGAATTGACATTCTAAATAATATAAGTTTGGTCAATGCTGTATTGGTCACAGCACCGATCCTGTAGAATTTAGGGAGTGGCTCCTGCTGTATAATGTACAGCACCAGTCACTGCGGTTCATGCAAAAATGGGGAGCAGCACCGAGTAGAAGATGTATACTCGGGGCAACTCAAACAATCATTGTGGGTTCCATTTTTCTCTCATAAAACAATCTAAGTTTATAGTTGACAAGACATTGTGTCTGTCTTATATAATGTTTAATGTCTTTAAACAGATTGATAGTTGTGTAGGATGTTTGGTGTGTTGATGGTTTGTTCATGATGGTTAAGGGTGGTGGCAGGGTAGGAGGGGCCCATTCTTCCAAGACTTTCTAGGACATTTCAGTACTCAATTCAAGAATATCAGAATTTTTACATATGGACTTCCTCTGCCTCCAGTACTACTCAAATTTACTTCCAAACTTAGTTTATTTTGAAAAAAAGAAGAACACAATTTAGAACACTCACATTGTTGTCGACGGCCCTCAAGAGGAGCAGCAGAGCGTCTTCCTGTAGCGTCCGGAAGGAGAAGGATGCGTCTGATTGGTCGGGAAGGTCAGGTGATACATGTTCCGTGTAGCCGTCGCCATGGAAACCCGTCGTGCGCGCCACCTGTTGGGGGTGAATCGAAACAAAGGAGGTGTGTTATTTTCCCAATGTGCAAAGTAGGATATATAATTTCGACACTTAAATGATCTTCATATGTTGAATGTCCAACCCCCCCTCACACCCTCACCCGAAATAATATGTATCATTCAAGTTAATAAGTTCAATCTGATTTTGGAATATTAGAAGTTATGGCGATTTCAACTAATGCCCTATTATTCTCTGAGACCGTAAGAGGAATTTGCTCAGGGAATAAAATATAAATTTATGGCGAATTCAACTGATGCTTTATCATTCTCTGAGGCAAAGAGAATTGCTGGGAAATCACAGAACGTATAGCGATTTCAACTGAAGTTTTATCATCATCTGAGGCCGAAAGAAGAATCTCCTTGGGAAATCACAGAACGTATAGCGATTTCAACTGAAGTGTTATCATCATCTGAGGCCGAAAGAAGAATCTCCTTGGGAAATCACAGAACTTATAGCGATTTCAACTGATGCTTTAACTTCTCAAAGGCTGGAATTTTAAGAGGAATTGCCCGATTTTTGGCAGGAACTGGCTACCAATGCTGTGCAGTAGCTTTAGGATAGTGTGGAGAACAGGGTACCTGGCTGAAGCAGCCCTCCTGGATGCCGACGTGGGTGTCTGATAGAAGATTCTGGCGGTAAGATCCCCTGGAGGACACCTTGGCATCACGCAGACAGCCGTAGAACTTGGTAGTCTCGATCCCGTACCTGCCAAATCCATAATGACACATGATCGTTATTTTAGCAATGCGCGAAATTTCAGTAAAAAAATAAGTACTTGTCAAGATGGGATCTCCAAATGAGTTGAGTGTCCCCCTCTTGTGTTGGTAGGTCATGGGATTCAAAGTAAAGTCAAATTAATAGAATATGTGGTGTTCTCTGTGGTGGAGTGGTTAGAGTGTCTGACTTTTTTCTAGGTCGGACTCCTAATCTGAGGGTCGGTGGTTCGATTCCCCATGCTCCCACTTCTGCCAATTTGGATTTGTGTGGATGGCGTCATCAAAGGCCAGTTGCTCTCATACCATGTCTATGTGGTGTGGGAGGTTAAAAATCTCTTGGGTCGGTAAAATTGTAGGCTCGGGCTTTCTATCGACAAACTGTCTAATGGTGAAAAGATGTCTATTCAGACTTATCCATGATAGGCAGTATAAATTTTCAAGAAAAAATAAAATGTAACTATTGAAGCCTATGAGGTCACAGCTTTGACAAGCACATCACCATTAATTTGTCATTTTTACACTTCAAATATATCTTAAAGTTGCATAGTCCGATGAAATATCAAAGTTTGAAAACCAAACCAATTATCTAGATTTGATTTTACATATCTTACTTAGATACTGATGCACTTATTAAGCATCTGTGTCTGCGTAGAAGGCAATACTGAGTCAATTTAACAGAACCTGTTACTACAGAAGTCTATGGTGTCAGTGTTTGGCAAGCTTGCCAAAACTAATGTTTCATGTTTGCACTCAAAATATCTCAAAAGTTTACCATTTAAAATAAAAGTAACTTTGAACTAATGTAAAGTAGATACTAGTGATCGATCTAATATATTTAAATCAGAAAAAATACAGAAATTCAAAACCATCGGACTATGCAACTTTAAGTTAACCGTTTAAAAGTTGTTACTTCAACTTTTAAGGTAAATTAAGGTAGATTATACTGATCAACCTAATATGGTTATCTAAAAAATTTACAGAAATTCAAAACCACCGGATTATGCTACTTCAGATAGATAGGCCTACTGCTGATTGAGTAAGAGGTTACCCAAATAATTCAACATTTCCACTGTTGTATAACAACTACTACTTTTCCAGACCCCAATCCCTTCCTCCACAAAGTAAAACAACACCACCATTTTATCTCAGAAGCTGACAGTGTTTTGTGTTACATCACTACTTTAAACACAATTATTGAGGGTATATTTACTCTGTCAACAACATATAAGTTCATGATTGAACTTGTTTTCAATGCTGAACAGCTTTATTCATTACATAAACAAAGCTACTAACACACACACATTGTCAGACACTTTGTAGGATCATGACAATGTTGACAATTTGCTAAGGACCCGTCCTGATATGACCTTAGATGTTGCTAGGACGTAAAACAACAAACAAACAACAACAATTTTCTATGACCTCCCCCCGACCCACACCCACCCACATACACTAAATCAGTTGTGTAGCGGCACAACCTCACTATTACGATACACCGGTGTCACGTGACATGGCGAGTCACGTGCCCTGACGCTACTAACCTGGAGAGGTCGACGTCGGTACGCACGCCCCCGTAGTACTGCATGCTGCCCGCCAGGTGGAGCCCCTGGTCAGAGTGCTGCGGGATGTCGGCGTACACCCTCTCCTCGTTAACCTTCAGCAGCACCTTGCCTGCAATGGGGTCCCGCCGTCACAAGTTAGTCACCAGGTGGCGCTCATATGCAATTCGAGCGTCGATATAATCTATCTTACTGGTGTGGGGGGTGATGGAAATTAGAAATATTGCGCCTAGAGTGGGAATCGAACCCACATCTCTTGCATTCCCGGCCAGTGTGCTAACCAGTACACCACCAAGGCTCCCTGATGCAATCACCATATCCACACCAACTTGTATATGTGTCTCCTTGCCTGAGAAGTCAGTGCAGACTACTACACTCGTCCCCCTGGAAATCTTTTAAATGGTCATTTAATGCTTACAATCTCACACACTATCACGCAGAGCTAATGGAAGGGCAGCATATACATGATACAGCTGTAACACTCACGGGTAGGTTCAACAACCATGCATCACACAGTTTGTACAGGATCATGGTCACAGCAACCAGTGTTGTGGGGGTGATGAAAATGGGAAATATTGTGCCTAGAGCGGGAATCGAATCCACATCTCTTACATTCCGGGCCAGTGTGCTAACCATTACACCACCTAGGCTGCCCAATGTCACCAACCTATCCACGCCTACATATATGGTCAGTTCTCATAAAGCTGTAACAAACGTGTTTTAATAGCACAGGTTCGTTAATAATGTGGTTAGAAGGCTGGAATGAGCTTGTATGCACTCGTCTGTCCTAGGGCTTTCTGGGGATACCAGTTCTGTATCTGTACGATGTGATCTCATAAAACTATGGCCCTAAATGGTCATATTTCCATGGTTTTTGGACAATTTCTTGGCCAAAAGTAGGTTTAAATGTCTCCTTTTTAGATAATCCTGTATGTAGGGCATTCATAAACAATTTTCTTACCATTGACTATGTCTCTGCCATTATTAACCCTCAAATTTAAGAGTTCAAGTCGACTGCCTGGATATTAATCAGCATTTTTGTGTTGGGGAAGTTTTAGCATAACCGTCCATCTGCAATGGTTTATAGGGGCATATTGGTATAACCTATCAATAACTAACACTAACTGCACACATAACTTCATTGACATGGTTGGTGCATTCCATATTGAGTGATAAAAATCTGATATTTTAATTAGCATCCATATAGGCATCCAAAACCTAATTTGGTGCAGATATGACCATAACCGTCCGTCTTACACTCACATATGTGCTGTGGCATGGATTGTAAGAATTAGTGAAGGATATTCCAGATGGCTAACTATCATGCGTTACCCTTTATATCTGCCAAAGTTTAGATAATTATTCCTATTTCTCTGGATCTGGTAGCATTTTTACATTTCCCATTGCCCTCTATGAAAGATCCTCTGATCAAAAAGAATCTCCGGTGGACTGGACACCTCATGAGGATGTCATCAGACAGGCTACCAAAGCAGGTCCTCTATTCTCAAATGTCTTCTGGTTACAGAAAGAGAGGGCGCCCTCGTCTCCAGTTCAAGGATACCATCAAGAGAAACCTGAAGCTGAGAGACATTAAGACCGACTCATGGACGCAACTCTCACAGCAGAGAGCTAAATGGAGAGTGGCAGTCAAGTAATGAAAGCAGTATTTGTTGCATCGCGACCGACAGCATGATGATGATGATGATGAGCTGAACTGATGGAGCCTCACCTTCTGTCTGTGAGAATGTGGCGCGTGCAGTGACCCACTCGTTAGTGTTGTACTTGTTGGTGGTGGTGAGTGCCTCCCACAGCCCGGCTGGTGCTCGACGCCGCCGACTGCCCTCCCGGCTGGTGCCCATGCTGTAGCGAAACACCACCCGGCCGCCCTCTAGTTGTAGTGAAACGAAGTCACCCTGCCCACACAAAACAAGACCAGGAACATCGATAATTCACAGCGAGACAATGAGGGGTATGATAGTGCTTTATTTTTCTCAGTGACATGTTAATAATTGTGGAGTGGCATAGTTCATTGTTCTCTGTGGCAGAGTGGTTAGAGTGGCTGACTTTTTATAGGTCGGACTCCTAACCTGAGGGTCGGTGGTTCGATTCCCCATGCCCCCACCTCTGCTAATTTGGATTTCCACTGCTGCATATAACTTACAGCGTCAACAAAGGCCAGTTGCTCTCATACCATGTGTAGGTGGTGTGGGCGGTTAAAAATCCCTTGGGTCGGTAAAAGTGTAGGCTCGGGCTTTCTCTCTACAAACTGCCTAATGGTGAAAACAAGTCTATTCTGACTTATCCATGATAGACAGTATAAATCTTCAAGAAAGAAAAAAAAAAAAAAAAAAAAATAGACTGGATGGCCGAATGAGTTGAAGGTCCGTCTCCCGTTTTTGGTAGATCGTGGGATTCGAGCTCTGGTCGAGTCAAACCAATGACTTAAAAATTGATATCTGACTGATATACATTGAAACAATGGGACAGGTTCCCTAGCCCACTCTGACTGTTGTGCCATCAAAGAGAATGTATGACAATTATAGTCTATTATCCCCTAATATTAATAACAAAAACAATATTATGGCATAGTAAAGTTCAAACATACTTTAAGCACTTTAATCTATCCCATACATGAATAGAATTTGTGATTATGTCTGAGTAAGAAAACTACTACTACACCTGACCAAAGACCTTGTTTGTCGTGGGATGGCGCCACTGCGTGATTATTTCACGCATTCCTACATGAAAGCGCTGAGTGGCGTCTCGTCATACATTGTCTTTAGTTGGGTGGGCAGGTGGTAAGTTCCCTCAGAAAGTGAGGCAATGATCGAGCAGCCTGACCCGAAACCGAGTGTTAAACAACCAGAACTGACGCATTGTTTGGATTTGAGATTTGAGATCTCCCCTATTGATTAAAGCTGCATAGTCCAATCAAAGCATCCAATTCCTTTTTTAACCTCTGATCTAGATTTGATTCTACATATCTAATTTAGATACTGGTGCAGCTACTAAACATTTGTTTCCACATAGAAATGAATACCAAACTGAATTAATATAATAGAACCTATTAGGCCTACTACAGAAGCCTTTTTTTTCTCCATTTTCTTTTGTTGGTAATGGATGTATTTATGCTGCCCATAACGGTTAAGTCTAATGATTTGTTTTCGCCGCTAGACAGTAATAGTCTTGTGACTCCCCTTCTTTTTTATCACTTTCAGTTGTTGTGTAGCTAACTACTGCATGCATTCTTTCTCTGTTTGTAAGCATTCTCCCACATCCCCCAAACCTCTGTGAGTTTGTTCGTTCTACAATCGGATAATTGTTTGGTTACCAATAGTTACTTTCTTTGACTGTCTTCACCTTGCTGTGTTAGTGGTCATTAATCTTTTATTGTAAGTTTAAAGTTTACCTTCTGTATCTATCATACCTAGCGCAAGCTTGCCAACATTATGTTGGCATTTTTGCACTTCAAATATCTCAAAAGTTAGCCATTTAAAATAAAACTTACTTCAAACTAAAGTAAGATAAATTATAATGATCGAGCTGATATATTTATCTCAGAAAGTAACAAAAGTTCAACTATGCAAGGTTTACGAAACAAAGAAGTGTCTACCGTTTGGTGATTGGCTGTGAAGTAGAGATGTGCCTCTTCCCAGAAGGTCTTGAAGGAGAGCGTCGAGCTGAGAGACGCTGGGTTGACGGCTCGCAGTGGGGGCATCTCGGCAAAACCAGACCCGTCAAACTGGAAGCCGTCCAGACTTTTGTCTTCGCTAGGCCTGGTGAAGTGAGGTGAAACATCAATGATGTGAAGAACTCTGGCATATTTATTGCGGAATATAATACAACAGATTATATCAATATTATTTATCGAACTAACCCGTTAGTGTCAATGGTTGGGCTGTTCACAGTAGAGCAGCCTGGGCACATTTGGTTTGCAAACCCCTCATGAGCAGCTCATGTGTGAGCATGTCACCGACTATCGGCTCCCATTCACAGCAAAATCTTGCTCAAATAAATAAACGTGGTTGGCTGATATTGTTTGGCCAGTCAGAGTCATTGTTCTTAACCAATCACGTATCATCTTGTCTTTATTGCGATCCAAGTAATAACTGTAAAAATTATGTTGATCATACATTGGTCATGTTGCAGAGGCAACTTGGGTAATTCGGAATCGACACGAGACTCCTGTCCCCCCTTCCTCCCCCCCCCTTTCCCTCCACTCCCCTCCTACACCTCGTTCCCCCTTTTAACTATAGGGGCCCCCACTGACTCCAGGTGGCACCCCCTCCGACTGCTGGTAGCACGCTTGTACCCGGCCCGCCCCTGTGACGTTACTTCCGCCCACCCGCCTCTCCAGACCTCATTTCACCTCCAGATGCCGACACACAGTGGGCCGTCAGTCGGAGGTCGGAAGTCAAACATCAGGGCCTCGGA
Source organism: Branchipolynoe longqiensis (assembly GCA_030323885.1). NCBI lineage: Eukaryota > Metazoa > Annelida > Polychaeta > Phyllodocida > Polynoidae > Branchipolynoe > Branchipolynoe longqiensis. The sequence continues at coordinate 93,933,970 of CM059187.1, forward strand.
GGCGCCTCACAGATATTCCCGACGTTGCGCTAGTCTGAACGACTTTAGCTGGCGGGTGCCTCAAAAATGGCATGTGAAGGTAGACCAGACGGGATGGCCGAATGTGTTAGAGCGTCCGTCTCCCGTGTTGGTAGACAGTGAATTCGAATCCTGGTCGAGTCAAACCAATGACTTAAAAATTGATACTTGTCGCTTCCTAGCCAGACGCTCGGCATTACTAGGATAGTGCAAGGAGCAGTGGAATGAGTAAGCCCAGTCATCTGCGACTGAAATTTCCCCTGCTTAAACAACTAATGTACCAACAACAACAAAAAGGTGTAGGTCATCCTATCGATCCTGATCAGTGGAGCTCCTCCCGCCTATGTCACTTCCGCCCACCCGCCTCTCCAGACCCCACTTCTCCTCCAGTCACCGACCGAGACGTCCTCCCGGCTTTTCTCACTGCCCCACCCGACCCAAATCTCACATCGATGGGGTTGAGTGCCCGGTTCTTCAGAGACTGACTTTCCTATTGTTGATCTGAACTCCTATGACTGTTGCCTATGTACTATCTTGTTTAATTTAATAAATGTCCACACTAGTAGTCTCGTTTCTTGTTCTGAATTAGCTATGGTTACATGTACTTCAACGGCAAGTGCCCGGCATAAACTGATAAAACTGATATCAGACTGGCCAGGTCGATATCAATCATTCTATTAAGCATTAAACTAACACGATTTTACATATGCATAAGCATAGGAGATAATCCGATAATAGTTTTGCTATTTGCTCCATAAGTATATATCCTGGTGACTTCACATGGCATTTCCGTCATTCAGTGGAGCAGAAGACATCCCTATAATTAAAGTTGCATAGTCCGATGGTTTAACGTTGTTTTCATTTTCCTGAGATAAATATATTAAGATTTATTGGTATAATCAACCGTACTTTAGTTTGAAAGTAACATTTATTTTAAATGGCTAAGTTTTGAGATATATTTGAAGTGAAAACATGTAAAATTAGTTTTGGCAAGCACGCTAAAACTCTAACACCATCGGCTACAGCAGTAACAACTTCTATTAAACTGTCTCAGCATTCCCGTTTACATGGCAATAACTGCTTAGATATGCAAAATCAATTCTAGATAATCGCTTTGGTTCTGAAAATGTGGTGCTTCATTGGACTATGCAGCTCTAAAATATCACGCGTTGAAAAAATGAAAAACTTACACTGATGCACATCCGCTGCACTTGCCCTCTTCCACCAGGGACCGGAAGTTGTACAGCCCCACGTGCTTCCCGTCTAAGATGACGTCACCCACACATCCTCGGAACATCCGGGTCTTGATGCCATGTGGCAACTGTGACACAGCAAACAACAGGAAATTGCCAGAAATACATCAATAAATAAAGTCAAGTTGTTCACCATTTAAAACCTGTCAATAAACCTATTCTGAAATGATTCTAACAAGAGCAGATAGATGTATGGCAAGGCCACAGCAGGACTGGACTGAAGACGCAATCCAAGGACAACCGAACAAACTATGCACGAGAGGAACCAGAAGCCGCTGCAGGCAACTCTTTTTCACTGAGAGAGTTACTGATGTGTGGAACAGCCTCTCGGATAATGTTGTCGAGGCCACAAGTATTTTTTTTTGTGTAAAATATTTTTTATTCATCTGAATACTTATTTTGTCAGCGCCGGGGCACTGGTCTTCCAGCCGTTGGAGTGATCGCATTTGGTCTGTACATAGTGGAAGTGGAATGCGTTGCATTGCGTGCAGCGCAACCCATTCTGTACATAAAAAGAAAGTGGTAGAGCAGCCTATGCTGCATAGTGTACAGCATAGGTAGTCAACATAATGCAAGGTATATGCATCAATATAGAGTGTGCAATAATTTACACTAGTGGTTAAATCATATGCTGTGTTTGTATATCAGTTAGATTTGGTTTTAATAATGGTTAGTCTTTTACTAGTGCCATGTTGTGCATCTATAGTGGTTTATATTGTGTGAATTGCTGGTTGAAGATGTAGTTATTCAGTGGTGGCAATGGGTCTCGAGTAGTGGTGGTGGGTTTCGAGTCATTGAGTTATAATAGTTGTTTGTCAAATGTGGATGTGGGGGGGGGGGGGGGATGGGCCCATGGGCAGGGGGGTGGACATGCAGGGAGAGAGCAGGCATGAGAGAGGGCGAAGTCAATGGGTCGTTCAGCAGGTCGTATTATATATTTGCAGTTCCAGGTTTTGGGCCTGAATAACCAGGTGAGCTCTGTATGCATTTTTAAAGGCAAGGATTGAACCCGCTTCTCTGGTTTTGGTTGGGAGTTCATTCCACATGACACTTCCTTTGTAAATCGGAGCTCTGATTAACTTATTTGTATTAGGGTTGGGCACCCAGAGCAGAGTCGATGTCCCCCTTCTTGTTACCCTGGTTGTGCGATCTATGTATTTTTCATCACTTGCACATTTATACATCAACGTCATTAGGTGTAGGTTCCTACGTACATCCAGAGTGTCCAGCCCTGCTCTGCTATGCATTTCAACCACACTTAGTATCTTGCCTTGGAATTCTGTTCTGAGGGCTCTGTTTTGCGTTCTTTGTAATTTGGTCTCTTGCTGCTTCGTTAGTAATCCATAGATGATATCATTGTAGTCTATAATTGGTAATATTGTTGATTTGTACAGCTGCAGTGCAGTATTCTCACTTACATAGGTCCTTATTTTTCTGAATGTGTTCATTTTTAGTGCCAGTGTTTGGTTAAGTCTTGCCAACTGTTGGGTACCACTTAGAGTCACATCAAGAGTTGTGCCTAGGTACTTATAGGAGTTCACTTCACGGAGCACTAAGCAACCCATCTGCAGTTGTATTGGCCGGGCCCTTGCCTTCCTCACTTTGGTTCCATAGATTATGTACTCAGTTTTAGTGCCATTTAGTGTTAGTTTATTCTCATGGCACCATGTGTTCACTCCATCCAGCACCATTCCAGCCTCGGTTGCGGCTATGGCAAGGTCATTGTTATGTATTGTTAGTGCTGCATCATCGGCAAATAGTGTGAAAGATGCTTTGTTGGAAGCTAGAGGTAGGTCATTTATAAATATGAGAAACAGTAGGGGTCCCAGAGTGGAACCCTGCGGAACTCCTGTTTTTATTTCTCGAGTGGTCAAGTTGGTATCACTTAGTTTTGTGTATTGTTTTCTATTGCTGAGGTAATTTGTGAGGAAGCTATGTGCTCTATTGCCTAGCCCAGCTGGTTCTACTTTATGCATGAGGATTTTGTGGTCGATCGTATCAAATGCTTTCTTGAAATCAAGGAAGACTGCGATAGTAAGATCACCCTTGTCTATGTTTGACAGAAGTTCATCCAGTAGAGAGGCCAGTGATCCGGTGGTGGACCTATTTTTCCTGAAGCCATTTTGCTGGTAGGTCAAATAGTTAGAGGACTCAAGGAATGTCTTAATTTGGTCATGTATTATTTGTTCTATGATCTTGCCAGGCAGTGGAAGGATCGATATTGGGCGTAGTTCGCTACAGGTTTGTGGGATGTTGACTTTAGGTATGGGCATCACCGTGGCTACTTTCCAGTCATCAGGGAAGATGCCTGTGCTGATTATTAGGTTATATAAATGTGTAAATTCTGCAATCAGTATTGTGATCGCGCTTTTTATCAAAGTGGCACTGATGTCCTTCATTCCTGATGATTTGTAGTTAGAGTATTACCGCTCAATGAAGAATTAACCAATACTGAAGGAACCAAGGTATTGTATATAACAGGGATGAAAGTGGTATCTGGCAAAACAACGCGGAAATCAAGCCGAGGTTATTACACCGACAGGGAATATCTGTGAAAACGTCGATTCCCCTCCACCCCCCCCATAGGATTAGCATTATCAGGGAATCGCGGAAAAAGCCGGAAGTCAGGTTTCAACCAACCTTGTTGTGGCTATCTTATTGCCCATACCTAACTCTGTTGTTTGCGTTTATGTTCTAGCGACATCTACGGTCAAGTAAGAATGGGATTCAAACTACCCAATTCCTGTCAGATTCATCGTGGTTCCACGGCATTTTTATTTAAGGTTAGTCGGTAAATATCTTTTAAATCGCCGAAATTCGCGAAATCGCATTTGACCCCGCTAGAGATCGATCCCACGACATGCCACTCAAACAGCATCGGACGGGATGGCCGAGTCGTTATAAATGTTGGGTGATTTCCCACGCAGGAGGTCATGGGTTCAAAAACCCAGCCGAGTCAAACCAATGACTTACAATATTGATACTTTTCGCTACCCCGCCTTGCGCTCGCCATTAATAGGATAGCACAAGGACTGCTTTGCTCAGTATCAGGATAAGACGACTGAGTGTGATATCATGTCATGGTGCTGGCAACTTTGTTTTCCAGTGGGGCTGCACTATAAAGTCACAATGAGTGCGCACTGTCATAAATTGGTACCCATTAAGAGATGACCCCCAAATATTGCCAAGAACTAACCCCCCCACCACCACCCAATAGGTTGGTAGTCGGTGAAATGACCTTACGGGTTGCCAGGATGTAAAACTCCAACAACCAACCAACTTTCTGCCTCCTCTCTTCGTTCGCTCTCACCTTGTAGTAGCTGATATGACGTTAGATGTTGCCGTGCATATAAAGCTCACACAACCAACTAACCTTCTGCCTCCTCTATTCGCACTTTCACTTTGTAGTCGCTGAAATGACCTTATGTGTTGCCAGGATGTAAAACTCCAACAACCAACCAACCTTCTGCCTCCTCTCTTCACTCGCTGTCACCTTGTAGTCGCTGATATGACCTCAGATGTTGCCAGCAAATAAAACTCCAACAGCCAACTAACCTTCTGCCGCCTCTCTTCGCGTGCTCTCACCTTGTAGTCGCTGAAATGACCTTACGTGTTGCCAGCACGTAAAACTCCAACAACCAACCAACCTTCTGCCTCCTCTCTTCGCGCACTCTCACCTTGTAGTCGCTGAAATGACCTTATATTTTGCCAGCATGTAAAACTCCAACAACCAACCAACCTTCTGCCTCCTCTATTCGCACGCTCTCACCTTGTAGTCGCTGAAATGACCTTACATGTTGCCAGCATGTAAAGCTCCAACAACCAACCAACCTTCTGCCTCCTCTCTTCGCGTTCTCTCACCTTGTAGTCGCTGATATGACCTTAGATGTTGCCAGCACATAAAACTCCAACAACCAACTAACCTTCTGCCTCCTCTCTTCACGCGCTCTCACCTTGTAGTCGCTGATATGACCTTAGATGTTGCCAGCACATAAAACTCCAACAACCAACTAACCTTCTGCCTCCTCTCTTCGCGTGCTCTCACCTTGTAGTCACTGGTATGACCTTAGATGTTGCCAGCACATAAAACTGTGAGCACACAGCAACCTTGTTGTGTCTATCTTAGACAGCAACATCTAACTAAGATGACCCCGAAAAAACTCCAACAACCAACCAACCTTCTCCCTCCTCTCTTCGCGCGCTCTCACCTTGTAGTCGCTGAAATGACCGTACATGTTGCCAGCATGTAAAACTTAAGACAATGACCTTGTACATAACAACCTCCAAATTTGGTTTTATGTTGCCAGCACATAAAACTCCATCAACCAACCAACCTTCTGCCTCCTCTCTTCGCGTGCTCTCACCTTGTAGTCACTGATATGACCTTAGATGTTGCCAGCACATAAAACTCCATCAACCAACCAACCTTCTGCCTCCTCTCTTTGCGTGCTCTCACCTTCTAGTCGCTGAAATGACCTTACGTGTTGCCAGCATGTAAAACTCCAACAACCAACCAACCTTCTGCCTCCTCTCTCCACGTTCTCTCACCTTGTAGTCACTGATATGACTTTAGATGTTGCCAGCATGTAAAACTCCAACAACCAACAAACCTTTCTGCCTCCTCTCTTCGCGTTCTCTCACCTTGTAGTCACTGAGCACCCCGCCCACATACAGGTGGGCGGTGTGGTCGAGGTTCAGCTGGGTGAAGGAGGAGGAGGAGCTGCCCTCCACCATGTCGGGGTCCTCCAGTGTGTTGGAGGAGACTGCGTACACGCTCAGCTTCACTGTCCTCGAGATGCTGCAGGAGAAAAGCGGCTTAGTAATAAACACTGTGTGTGACGTCTCGAGACATGGCAGTAACAATAACAATGATAATTATAGTAATACTCAGTGTTAGTAATATTAATAATACTAATTTAATTTGGGTTAATTTGGTTAGACATATAAATGGCATACACTGTGTGTGACGTCTAGAGACATGGCAGTAACAATAACAATGATAATTATAGTAATACTCAGTGTTAGTAATATTAATAATACTAATTTAATTTGGGTTAATTGGTTATAAATATAAATTACATACACCATGTGTGACGTCACGAGAAATGGCAGTAACAATAACAATGATAATTATAGTAATACTCAGTGTTAGTAATATTAATAATACTAATTTAATTTGAGTTGATTGGTTATAAATATACATGACATACACCGCGTGTGACGTCACGAGACATGGCAGTAACAATAACAATGATAATTATAGTATTACTCAGTGTTAGTAATATTAATAATACTAGTTTAATTTGGGTTAATTGGTTATAAATATAAATTACATACACCGTGTGTGACGTCACGAGACATGGCAGTAACAATAACAATGATAATTATAGTAATACTCAGTGTTAGTAATATTAATAATACTAGTTTAATTTGGGTTAATTAGTTATAAATATAAATTAGATACACCGTGTGTGACGTCACAAAGTGACTAGCTAAGCACATTACTATTAAATATTAGCCAGACAATTAGGAAATGTCAAAGAAACATAGCAATAACAATGATAATTACAGTAATACTACTAATACTCGTTTTGGCTAAGATCAAAGGGTAGTATTTGTCTAAGATCAAAGTGTAGTATTTGTTCGCAGAGTTTTGCCTTAGCTGCTAGGGCAGTGTGGCACTGCGGTGCCTAGATATCCGCCTGACGAGGCCACTAGGCCCGGTGTGTGTGTGGGGGGTGGGCGGGGCGTGGGGGGGGGGGGGGGGGGGGTCCGTGGGCACCTATCCAAGGAGGATTTTCCGAGGATAGGAGGACTCCACACACAAAAAAAAAACCAGTTGTCCCAAGCAGGGGAAATCCCAGTCACAGACGACTGGTCTTCCCCTCTCCACTGCTGGTCGATAGAAAGCCTGAGCCTACACTTTTACCGACCCAAGGGATTTTTAACCTCCCACAACACATAGACATGGTATGAGAGCAACCGGCCTTTGATGATGCTGTAAGTTATACACAGCGGTGGAAATCCAAATTGGGGATCAAACCACCGACCCTCAGATTAGGAGTCTGACCTAGAAAAAAGTCAGACACTCTAACCACTCCGCCACACAGAATGCCATTAGGAAATGTCAAAGGAACATAACAATAACAATACCAATGATAATTACAGTAATACTAATAATACTAATTTAATTCAGTTACTTCCAAACTTGGCGAGTGGGAGGATGGGGTCGATATAATGGGAGTGAGCAGAGTCACAGCCTACCGCTCCACGATGACCTTGTACCACGCGTCGTCGTCCTTGACCTTGGCGGACTCCACTTGCAGAGGGTGCACGATGGTTTCAGCGCCTCCGCCCATGTCCCACGAGAACTGCACACGTCTGTTGACCAGCTCCAGGGCCATGAAGTCAGTCTGCGCACCATAGTCACACTCTCATTTGCAGTTGGCGGTCATACAACACTTTCAACATTTTCACGGTCGCGCAAAGTGTACGACCCGTGGCATGGTTGCTTGTTTATCATACTCATAACCAGACGGGATGGCCGAATGAGTTAGAGCGTCCGTCTCCCATGTTGGTAGATCATGGGATCGTGGGTCCGAATCCAGGTCGAGTCAAACCGATGACTTAAAAATTGATACTTGTCGCTTCCTAGCCAGACGCTCGGCATTACTTGGATATGGCAAGGAGCAGTGGAATGAGAAAGACCGGTCGTCTGCGACTGAAATTTCCCCTGCTTAAACAACTAATGTACCAACAAATACTGTCCTGATATGACCTTAGATGTAGCCAGGACGTAAATTTCCAACAATCACCCATCTTAAGTATCACGATAGGTACTGACTTGTGACAGTTCTTCTTGACCTAACGATCATTGGCTTCAGTAATGCAGCATAGTGAAACGGCGCCGTTAAAACGGCCCGTTTTTGGTAGTTTTGTTCGTTTTCTGTTTTTCTCTTTTGACAGTTCATACTCATGGCAACTTTATAGAGCTGCCCCACTGGGAAATCAGGCGGCAGGCACACTGACCCCGATATCCCACTCAGTCACATTATCCTGACACTGAGCTAACCAGTCCTTACCCTATCCTATTAATGCAGAGCGCGAGGATAAGAAGCGACAAGTATTAATTTTATAGGTCATTCGTTTGACTCGACCAGGAACCGAATTCCCGATCTCCCGCACGCGAGGCGCGCGCTCTACCAATTCAGCCACTGCGCCCAATAAAACCCCGGGGAAAGAGTATGACTTTTAATTTATAATAAAATGTTGATATTTTTTGGAGAACTATTTCCTTTTTGTACATTAGTTGATTAAGCAGAGGAATTTTAAATCCCAGACAACACTCCTTGTTCTATCCTAGTAATTGTGAACGCCGGGCTAGTTAGCGACAAGTATACATTTTTAAGTCATTGATTTGACTTAACAAGGGTTCAAACCTAGGGGTTCGAATCTTATATTCTACCAAAATGGGAGGCCGGTGCTCAACTCATTTGGCCACCCCAACAATTGAATTAAAATAAAAAGTTAATTTTAATTCTCATTAATTCCACTTTGCTTGTGAAGACATGATTATGGAGCAATGGGCAAAAAATAATTAAATCTAAAAAAACTAACTTTTTAAAAGTTTTATTCCAATGTTTATCTGAATTTTTGGATTGGCGTTTACGGGGATTTGCACCTGAACTCTTCATATGCATAAAACAAGGAGCATATGTGAAAAGCTAACTACACATTCGTAAGAGAGCGCTTGTGTAAAGAATAGAACTTGCGGTGCGTAAGACACATGTCTAAGTTTTACATCTATCTTCGGTGGCTTACAAGAATGTTCTATGTTTGATGTGTCTTCCCAACCGTATGCATATGTTTTGCATTTGACACATGTATTTGTGTTTTACCACTATGTGCTGTGTTTTAATAATATCTGAGGTATAAAATACTTATGCAACTATTATTATGTATGTAATTCTCCTGTTTTCTTATTGTTCTTATTCCGAGATAGCTCCTGTAACCTTCCTTTTGATAGGATCCTTTCTACTATGGGTTGTGGTAGGTTGGGGTGCAGCCTGGAGACCGGGAGGCCTGCTTCCAAGCAGCTCCCCTAATTCCCCTCCTTTCCTCCAGGCGGCGCCTCACCCACCTACTAACCACAGAGTTATAGGCTCGATCCATACGAATCTGACCTGTCTCCTTTTCTGTTATCTAATTGTTCTGGAAGGAATTAATAATACTCCGTGTTTTACAAATATGGTTTGAATCATTTGTGCTATACGCATCTTATTAATCTCCTGAATGCGTCCTGTTCTTTATGTGAAATATAAAATGGAATTTTATATAAATATTATATTAATGGAACTGGAGTAGGTTATATGTATGAAGGCCTGTGTAAAGTTCGAGAACAAATGGCTTGAGCTGTATGGTTAGCACTTGTGTGTGCATGCAAATAGGGCTAGTGGGTGCTATGTAGGGATTTATAACCCGGCTCCACACAGCAGTGAGATGCCTGCTGCCACTGGATTTTGTTTTAAATAAAGCGTTGGTCTTATCCAGCCAGAGATTTGAGAACCACATTGATACTGTGTTGGTTGGGTAATGGATAATACATATATTCTATGTGGCATGTAGGTCTTGTGTGTTTTACTAGAGTGCTTTACAAAATGTCATGTGACCGGACATGGAACCCACCTCTTCCTGCTTGCCGACGAAGAGCAGCATCATGGGCCGGTCCGCGTGGCGCGTCTTGAAGTGGAGGAGGATGTTGTTTCGGCTGGACGGCTCGATGCGGGGCGCGTACCGCCGGACACAGTCGCCGTCAGACTGCAGTGACACCTTGATCTGCAGAGCGCAATGTGGAGTGGAGGTAGATTTGAATTAGATTTCAGTATGCTTTGAGTATGATTTGAGTATGATTTGAAGTGGATTTGAATTAGATTTGAGCTTGATTTGAATTTGATTTGAGTCTGAATTGAATTTGATTTGAATTCGATTTGATTTGGATTTGATTTGAATTAGATTTCAGCTTGAATTGAATTTGATTTGAATTTGACTTGAGTTCGATTGAAATTCGATTTGGGCTCGATTTGAGTTCCTTTGAGATTGATTTGAATTTGATTGAATTTGATTTGAATTTGATTAAAAATCTGATTAAAAATTTGATTTGAATTTGATTGAATTGAATCAGATTGGATCTGATTTGAATCTGAAATGAAATTGATGTGAACTTGAATTGATTTAGATTTAATTTTACTTTGATTTGAAGAGAATATGGTAGAATGGATTTGGTTGGCATCCCCCAAGGTAGTGGTCTTCTTGCCTCTAAATTCAAATGAATCTATACAAACTAACATTAACAATAACATCCCCACAAGGGAATGATCTTCTTGCATCTACATTCAAATGAATTTCTACAAACTAACAATAACATCCCCACGAGGGAATGATCTTGTATCTACATTCAAATGAATCTTTACAAACTAACAATAACATCCCCACAAGGGAATGATCTTCTTGCATCTACATTCACATGAATTTATACAAACTAACAATAACATCCCCACAAGGGAATGATCTTGTATCTACATTCAAATGAATCTCTACAGACTACAACCACGTCCTCCCAAGGGTGTGTTGCTATTGCCTCTAGATTCAAATGAATCTCTACACACACCAGCATTTTAGGAATACAGTAAAACCTCTCTAAATTGACCGACCATGGGACCGATTTTAAGTGTTCCATTTATGGAGGTGGTCGATTAGGGAGGTTTTCATTTCGTTACAATGGGATTGTATGGGCGATCGTTTGGGACCCAAATAAAGCGATCGATATAGTAGAGTGGTCGATCTGTGGAGGTGTCCTGTTAGAGAGGTTTTACTGTATATTATCTTTTTTACACAAAAGTATCGTGTGTAAGACATATGTACTGCCTCTGTTTTAGGAATGTGTTTCAAACTATACATGAGCGTCCTGTGTTTTACGAATGCACACTGTGCTACGTACATTGTTGGCCTGTTCGCGTGCGAGCTGGATGTTGTCGCGGAGCTGCTGCAGTGCGCCGCTGATGTTGCTGTTCACCTCCTCCAGGAGCTCCATGTGCTCAGACAGCATCTCGGTCATGTTCACCACCTTCCCGACACTTTCACGGGCCACGTCCACTGTAAGCACACGCGTCGTGAATTATGTGTCATGTGAAAATAAACAAAGCGACTATTCCATACCATTACCATACTATATATACTGTCTTATGTGAATATAAACAAAGCAACACTTCCATGCCATTATCATGTTATATATACTGCATTATGTGAATATAAACAAAGCGACTATTCCATGCCATTATCATGCTATATATACTGTCTTATGTGAATATAAACAAAGCGTTTAATTCATGGCATTATCATGCTATATATACTGCCTTATGTGAATATAAACAAAGTGACTATTCCATCTAGGTATGCAGGTATTGCAGGTATAGCAATACCTCAGGGAGTTTGACGCCCCTGCCTTGCAAAGTTGTAAACCACTGCCTTGTGGTACAGGTTCTTGACAGAACCGAAGGCTAAGGGGAGCAAACCCTAAACAGAAAACCATGTCACTGTGGCAGCATTAAGGGCGGTTGATGTATGGAAGTCCCAACATCTCCCGACCAGCCACTGCAGGGACAAATAGTTGTGCCCCTATTCCATGCCATTACCATGCTATATATACTGCATTGTGTGAATATAAACCATGTGACTATTCCATGCATTATCATGCTATATATACTACATTATGTGAACATAAACAAAGTGACTATTCCATACCATTATAATGATATATATACTGCATTATGTGAATATAAACAATGGGACTATTCCATGCCATTATCATGATATATATACTGCATTATGTGAATATAAACAAAGTGACTATTCCATGCCATTATCATGTTATATACTGCATTATGTGAATATAAACAAAGTGACTATTCCATGCCATTATCATGATATATATACTCATTATGTGAATATAAACAAAGACTATTCCATACCATTATCATGCTATATATACTATAGTATGTGAATATAATCAAAGCGACTATTCCATGCCATTATCATGATATATATACTGCATTATGTGAATATAAACAAAGCGACTATTCAATACCATTAGCATCCTATATATACTATATTATGTGAATATAAACAAAGCGACTATTCCATGCCATTATCAAGTTATATATACTGGATTATGTGAATATAACAAAAACAACTATTCCATCTTATTATCATGCTATATATACTACATTATGTGAATATAATCAAAGCGACTATTCCATGCCATTATCATGTTATATATACTGCATTATGTGAATATAAACAAAGTGACTATTCCATGCCATTATCATGTTATATATACTGCATTATGTGAATATAAACAAAGTGACTATTCCATGCCATAATCATGCTATATAAACTGCATTATGTAAATATAAACAAAGTGACATCCATCCCATTATCATGCTGTATATACTTTGTTAAGTTAATATAAACAAAGCGAATATTCCATACCATTATCCTGCTATATTATATATATACTGCATTATCTTATATAAACATGTCATCTATTTGTAATGCTCAGCCCCCAAAATCTCTGCTAGAATGTAAAAAACACAACTACCCCCCAACCCCACCAATTAAAAGAGCCCGGAGACATCTGATTGGGTGGAGTGCTGAGGAATTGGGAAGTGCTGAACAGAATTGCGCACTGTGGTTTTTAAAACGGTGTCGCTCTTGCCACTTACGCCTGTGACTGGCTCTGGCGAGTGGGTTGCCCTCCAGCAGATCCTCCAAGGCCTTGATCCTCGGCTCCATATCCTGCTCTATGATCCGGTGCTTCTCCGTCACCTGTGCTAGGATCTCGGAGGCTCGGTCACCAGTCTTCTCAGCCCGGTAGGCCAGCACCCGCGCTACTCTGTTCACACCTGGAGCGATGACAAGTCTAGCGTAAATCCAGGGGTGGCGGAAGTTAAAATACACGCGTAGCAGTCTGCACATATCTCTCAGTCAAGATGCCACATAGCCAGGTGGGTGCGGATAGGGTGATGACACCAGGGAGCTTAGGTGGTGTAATGGTTACTACCTAGTCCAGAATACAATAGATGTGGGTTCGATTCCTGCTCTAGGCGCAATATTTCCCATTTTTATCACCCCCTCTCAACACCGGTTGCCATGACCTGGATCCTATACACGTTGTGTGCTGCATGAGTGTTGAACCTACCCTGTGTATGTATAATATCTAAGTACATTGCCTGTATGTAAGTGTAAACATAAAAGAACTTATGGATGTAAACCATTTAAAAGATTTACAATTCAAGGGGGACAAGTGTAGTGGTCTGCACTGACCTCTCAGGCAAGAATCCATATAAACAGGTCGGTGAGGATAGGGTGATGACATCAGGGAGCCTATGTCGTATAATGAATGGTGAATATGCTAAACCATTTAAAAGATTTACAATTCTAGGGGGACAAGTGTAGTGGTCTGCACTGACCTCTCAGGCAAGAATCCATATAAACAGGTCGGTGAGCATAGGGTGATGACATCAGGGAGACTATGTCGTATAATGAATGGTGAATATGCTAAACCATTTAAAAGATTTACAATTCCAGGGGGACAAGTGTATTGGTCTGCACTGACCTCTCAGGCAAGAATCCATATAAACAGGTCGGTGAGCATAGGGTGATGACATCAGGGAGACTATGTCGTATAATGAATGGTGAATATGCTACCCCAGAATCAAGAGATGTGAGTTCAATTCCTGTTTTAGGTGCAATATTTCCCATTTTCACCCCCCCCCCCCGCCCGGATATATGAATACACCTAAGGTTGATAAATCCCTGTTAACTTTGTGTTAGCCGAGTTCTTAAGGCGCTGGACTATGAAGTGATATAACCCTGTCGTTGCATTGAATTCGAAGATTATTGAGCCAGTGACAGCAAAATATTATGCTAGGATATAGTTAAATCACATGATGAGGCTATGAGTATGAGATACTGGTTTAAATGCTATAAAGTTTACTCACCCATTGTCATGTTGTTCAGTTCATATCTGATGCGGTCAAGTTGCTTGATCACTTTGGCCTGGTCCTGCTTCGTACTGGCCACCTCATGTTTGGAGACGCTAATACGCTCACCCAGAGCTGAATGAAGACAGGATAAGTCAAGTAATAGCTGACAAATTGTAATAATTGTTAAAAAAGTAAAGTATAAGAAATAGCTTTAAAGAAATTTAAAAAAGGAATAATCTTTTTCAAAAGTAAATTATAAGAAATGGCTACATCTTTTTTTTAAACCACACAACTACCCACACAATATGACTCACAGAGTGAGCACCAGCAAGATAAGAGTGCAGTTACACATTTTATTTACAGCAAGGCAACAATTACAAGATAATAGCTGGGAGTGGGCAGAAGGAGGGTGAGCAGGAGGCCACCTGGAGGGAAAGCGGGGAGTAGGGCTGCTTGTAGCAGCTAACCTGCCCTCCAGGTCGCACACCAACCACCAGCTCCACCTACCCAACACACTAAACTTATACAATTTGTTGGGGGGGGGGGGGGGGGAAGACAATAGAGAACAAGATAATTACAGGATAATTACATTGCATGAATAATATACGCATAAGAGTTTATACATAACATAAAGTGAAAGGTCTAGAAGACTTGTTGCGAGCAGGCCACAGGGTAATCTTTAGACAGGAAAGAGAAATACTATTTGGGTGGGTGGCCTCAGCACTGACAAAAACGGTGCTCAGATGAATAAAATATTTACCACTAAAAAGGAAAACCTTCTGTGTCTAGGAAAATGGTGAAAATGGTGAAAATATATGCATGGAACCCCGACTTACGCTCAGGATTGAGTTCCGAGGCTGTGGTAAAGATGCCATGACTGTTCTTCTTTGCATCAGATGCCTGTTCAGGTAAGGGACCTCCCTCAGCCATGTCCGTCTAAGACCAGAATGACATATCATATTTCAGCACAAGTGAACACACTGTTCAGTTTTGAGATTCGAATTTAAAGATATCCGATATAGGCCGCTGAGATTGGAGCTGTACTCCAATGAAAGCTCTCCAAGCACACCTTTGTTTAGTTTCTCAGTTCATGCAATCAAATATGCGGGGGAAGAGTGCTCCAATTGTGCAGTGCAGGAATGACGTCACAGGTGGGATTCCTTTAGTTTACTTGGATTGTCTACCGATGGGATGTTTGAAAGCAAAAGGGGGTTTCCTAGGTCTGTGGGGAACCCCTCTAGAGCATGTGATGAGGGAATCCCAACCATGATGTCATTCATACATAATACATTTGGGGTTTGGACTATTCCAGGGTACTTTACCATATCTGGATTTTGACTACGGTAGTGTGTTTTGTACATTATAGCTCCATAGTCCGATGAAATATCACATTTTCAAAACCAAACCAATTATCTAAATTTGATTTGACATATCTAACTTAGATACTGATGCACTTATTAAACATTTGTTTCTGCGTAGAAGGCAATACTGAGTCAATTTAACAGAACCTGGTACTGCAGAAGTCTATGGTGTCAGATTTTTGGCAAGCTTGCCAAAACTAATTTTCCATGTTTGCACTAAAAGTATCTAAAAAGTTTACCATTTAAAATACAAGTAAGTTTGAACTAATGTAAAGTAGATACTAGTGATCGATCTAATATATATACCTCAGAAAAAATGCAGAAATACAGAACCATCGGACTATGCAACTTGAGACCAGCAGATTATTGGGTATATCAAGGACAGTGAAATCCTATTAAACATGAATATTGGGGTCCATACAATATCATCATGAATAAGGCATGGTCGCTCTAAATGAAGGTTAAGTTAACTGAATTACGTTTGGATTACAGAATTCTGAATCCAAGGAATCTTAATATTCTATCTGAATTGTTCATGATGGTTCACCAACATGGATAATTTGCGCGCGAACAGGGAGCCCTAAGGTGGCGCCACCTGGAGTCTTCCACTGCTCTTCCCCCCTACCGGCTCCACTCAGAACCAAGCCCGCGAGACTCTGACGTCACGATCTCATCTCCCCGAGACTATGACATCATAACCACTATATAAGGGATGCTCACAACCCCTATCACTCACTACCAACCCGGCAGTAAGACGAGCAGCTCACCGTACCGACTCAACTGAACCCCCCACCCAACCCTTCAAAAACGAACAGTCATAACCACGAGGTTGAGGGCCTGAGTCGAACTTTCAAACTGTCTTCATGTACTTGTCCTACTGTACTGCTATGCCTTATTTTCTTGTCATTAAAAATCCATAACATGGGCTCCTTGTTCGCGTGCTTAATTAGAGCTAAATCAGGGAACGCAAATTGGGGTTTAACCCCATTACTTTGTATTAGGACATGTGATGGGGTAAGTTACTGGCAACTACTTGTACGTGTACATGGTCCTTTCGGCTCCTGAAGAATGGGTTGTGCTAGCTACTACTTTGTTTTGTTTGATTTATTGGGGTTTTACACCCAGGCAACAGCTAAGATCATATCAGGATGGGCACCAACTTGTGACAGTGTGTACTGTATAGTTTTGCCCCACTGGGAGACGAGGCCACTGGTCCCATAACCCGATTTCCCACTCAGCTACATTATCCTGATACTCAGCTAACCGGTCCTTGCCCTATCCTAGTAATGCCGAGCACCGAGCTAGGTAGCGAGAAGTATCAATGTTGTAAGTCATCGGTTTGAATAGGCTGGGATGCGAACTCCGGACCTTCCGCACAGAAAGGCTGCGCTCTACAGATTCAGCCACCGCGTCCAGTCTGCTAACTACTATTTGATGTGATACGCTTGCCATGAGCGACAAGTGACCTGGTCAACAGCTAACACGCTGTCGATACAGCCAACAAAACTCAACAGGAGGTCACGTGTAACAGCGCCACCCCCTCACCTCACAGACCTCACTCGCCCAGAATGCTGACGTCAGCACACGCTATACTCTACCTTAATGATGACGTCATCAGCTGTGGTGCTGGCCTCCCGGGCGGCATTTTCCGCCTCTGCGGCTGCCTCTTTGATGTTTTTGTAGACATCAGCGGCCTTCAATGGATCCGCCGCCGACTCTCGCGTCTGCGCAAACTGCCTGGTGCCGACACAAATTTGTAGTTTTTGTTATTATTATCACTATTATTATTTTGATTTTGTTGTTGTTAAGTGATGAATTTATTTACCCTGCTCATAACGGATAAGTGTATTAACACTTGTTTTCATTGCTGGGCAGCACTAATCTAAATTTGATTTAAATCTTCTGAATTTTGTTTAGTAATAATTTTGGTTTTCTTGCTTCTTGTTTATGGCGTTTAGCTGGTTGAAGTTTGCAGGCTAAGTAATAGTCATCCTGAAACAGGCTAAGTAATAGGCATCCTGAAACAGGCTAAGTAATAGACATCCTGATACAGGCTAAGTAATAGACATCCTGATACAGACTAAGTAATAGAGATCCTGATACAGACTAAGTAATAGACATCCTGATACAGGCTAAGTAATAGACATCCTGATACAGACTAAGTAATAGCCACCCTGATACAGGCTAAGTAATAGACATCCTGATACAGACTAAGTAATATGCATCCTGATACAGGCTAAGTAATATACATCCTGATACAGACTAAGTAATAGACATCCTGAAACAGGCTAAGTAATAGGCATCCTGAAACAGACTAAGTAATAGACATCCTGATACAGGCTAAGTAATAGACATCCTGATACAGGCTAAGTAATATACATCCTGATACAGACTAAGTAATAGCCACCCTGATACAGGCTAAGTAATAGACATCCTGATACAGACTAAGTAATAGACATCCTGATACAGGCTAAGTAATAGACATCCTGATACAGGCTAAGTAATAGACATCCTGATACAGACTAAGTAATAGACATCCTGATACAGGCTAAGTAATAGACATCCTGATACAGGCTAACTAATAGACATCCTGATACAGACTAAGGAATAGACATCCTGATACAGGCTAAGTAATAGACATCCTGATACAGGCTAAGTAATAGGTATCCTGATACAGGCTAAGTAATAGCCATCCTGATACAGGCTAAGTAATAGACATCCTGATGCAGGCTAAGTAATAGGTATCCTGATACAGGCTGAGTAATAGGCATCCTGATACAGGCTAAGTAATAGACATCCTGATACAGACTAAGTAATAGAAATCCTGATACGGGCTAAGTAATAGCCATCCTGATACAGGCTAAGTAATAGACATCCTGATACAGGCTAAGTAATAGACATCCTGATACAGGCTAAGTAATAGCCATCCTGATACAGGCTAAGTAATAGACATCCTGATGCAGGCTGAGTAATAGGTATCCTGATACAGACTAATTAATAGATATCCTGATACAGGCTAAGCAATAGCCATCCTGATACAGGCTAAGTAACAAACATCCTGATACAGGCTAAGTAATAGAAATCCTGATACAGGGTAAGTAATAGACACCCTGATACAGGCTAAGTAATAGAAATCCTGATACAGGCTAATTAATAGAAATCCTGATACAGGCTAATTAATAGAAATCCTGATACAGGCTAAGTAATAGACATACTGATACAGGCTAATTAATAGAAATCCTGATACAGGCTAAGTAATATACATCCTGATACAGGCTAATTAATAGAAATCCTGATACAGGCTAATTAATAGAAATCCTGATACTGGCTAAGTAATAGACATCCTGATACAGGCTAAGTAATAGACATACTGATACAGGCTAATTAATAGAAATCCTGATACAGGCTAATTAATAGAAATCCTGATACAGGCTAAGTAATAGACATACTGATACAGGCTAATTAATAGAAATCCTGATACAGACTAAGTAATAGACATCCTGATACAGGCTAAGTAATAGACATCCTGATACAGGCTAATTAATAGAAATCCTGATACAGGCTAAGTAATATACATCCTGATACAGGCTAAACAATAGAAATCCTGATACAGGCTAAGTAACAAATATCCTGATACAGGCTAAGTAATAGAAATCCTGATACAGGCTAATTAATAGAAATCCTGATACAGGCTAAGTAATAGACATCCTGATACAGGCTAAACAATAGAAATCCTGATACAGGCTAATTAATAGAAATCCTGATACAGGCTAAGTAATAGACATCCTGATACAGGATAAGTAATAGACATCCTGATACAGGCTAAGTAATAGACATCCTGATACAGGCTAAGTAATATACATCCTGATACAGACTAAGTAATAGACATCCTGATACAGGCTAAGTAATATACATCCTGATACAGGCTAAGTAATAGACATCCTGATACAGGCTAAGTAATAGAAATCCTGATACAGGCTAAGTAATATACATCCTGATACAGGCTAAGTAATAGACATCCTGATGCAGGCTAAGTAATATACATCCTGATACAGGCTAAGTAATAGACATCCTGATACAGGCTAAGTAATAGACATCCTGATACAGGCTAAGTAATAGACATCCTGATACAGGCTAAGTAATAGACATCCTGATACAGGCTAAGTACAATACATCCTGATACAGGCTAAGTAATAGACATCCTGATACAGGCTAAGTAATAGAAATCCTGATACAGGCACATAGTAATGGATAAGTAATAAATAAGTGCTGACTCACTCTTCCAGTGCGTCCGCCTGTGCCTCCAGGAAGGTAGCATGTGCCTCGGCCTGCTGGAACTGCTTCTTGGCGGGCGGTAGGCTCTGCACCAGGAGGCCGCCTTTCTCCTCCACGGCGGCGTACTGTTCCTTGAGCCGGCCCCGGGCTGCCACACAAGCCTGCCGGCAAACAGCGAGCATTAGGTACAACTTTGACCACTTTGTGAAGGAAAGGTCAAAGGTTGATCCCATGTGATCGGGCGCCAACCGAGATGTAGAGCCCATTCACCGGTGGGCGTGAAGGGTGCACAGGCTACTTCCGGTTACCATGGGCGATAATGGGGATATACCTCTATATATATATATGAAGAGCTCTTATCCAAAACGCGATAAGCGCCGATCTAAAAGATGAGTTTGCAATGCCAATGTCAACTTTGTAAATTGTCTTTTGGAAAAGAACTCTTCAAATATTTTAAAGTGAGTGGTATAGGCAAGAGGCTGAGTCGTGACAGCTGAATAGGCCTGGTGCCAAGGCCTAGGCACCAGGCAAGGCAGAGAGCCTGTCCATTCGCCTGCGTTGTTAAGTGTCAATAGTTTTGAGGTGTCCAGATAAGGTGCCAAGGAGAGGCACCATAAAAGGATAATCAGTTTACAGATTATTATACTCGTATAATGCTTATACAGCACATATATTAAAATCCGGAGTTCATGTGAGTCCAAAGCAATCGGGAGGGCGCGTGACCTAAGCAGTAGTGGCGCCAGCCTCAGGTAGCAGGACCGGCCCGCAGCAAATAGTGCCTTCGATACGATTTATTAAATAAATAAATAGCATGCAAAATAATATATCAATTGCGAATCAATGCCCCGCCCCTTATTACTCATAATAAAATCCTCTGACGCGAGTGATGTTTTTAAGGTATGAAGGTACCGGGCAGTGCCGGAGGTGGCGCCACCAGTCATGACACCAGAGGGAGGCAGTACAGTGTATCGTGTAATAATAATAACAAAAGCTGGTATGTCGATATACGGGTATAAATCTTCAGTATGAGGTTAATTATTATTTATTATTGTTCACGCTTATATCATTGCTTATTGTCCAATAAGGAACCACCCAGCAGCTTTTCCCATAAGGTGCGGGCCTACTGACCTACGGTGGCGCCACCACAGTCGGCTCTTTGTACTTGCTCGCGCGCAATCAATAAATCACTCGAATAATTCCCTTCCACGCCTTTATACTCACATAATGCGTTATACATCACACATATATGAAGAGCTCTTTATACAGAAAGCATTAAAGGGTGTAACTATATTAATATTGAAAAGAAAAATAGTTTAGGATGTATTTAGCATGCTATGAATGTCTTCAACCCAAACATCAAAATCGATCAACTTTGCGGTAAACGAAAATTAAGCGCACAGCAAAACTGTTATGTTCATTGATAAAGTTTTGTGTGCCTAAATAAGGCAGTGGACGAGGGTGAGGTATGATGCTGGGTATATTACTAATCACTCATCTTCAGGTGTGGGTGTGGGTGCCTACTACTAGCTTGGTTCTCAGACCCAGTCATCTGATGGTTGATTGATTGATTGATTGGTGATGATTTAATGTCCTAACCAGTCAATATGATAACCCTCACGTAAGGGAACAAGCCATTAATGACAATCACAAGGCAATTAGAACTTGACTAAGAATTGTTTGAGAAGGTAGATGTTACATCATTATTTTTTCACGACACTATCATTATATACACAGTCCATACATTCCTACATATACAGAAACGACTCGAACTGCAGCACAACGGTGCCTAGCGGATTAGTTTGTGTGGTGCCTAATGCATCATGAGTATTGTTTTCGGCTTGTTCACCTGAATGAGGAATATAAGCAAACTGGATCCACAGAACCAGACTAGATGTGAGCAAACAGTGTTGTGCTTGGGGGAGGGGAGGGGAGAGGAGAGGGGAGGAGAGGAGAGGGGTGATGAGAGAAGAGGGGAGGAAGGCGAGAGAATGGGAGGAGAGGAAGGGGGGAAGGGGAGGAAAGGTGAGGAGAGGTTAGGAGAGCAGAGCAGAGGAGAGCAGAGCAGAGGGAAAGGAAGGAGAGGAGAGGGGAGAAGAAGAGAGGAGAAGAGGTGACGAGAGGTGAGGGGATGGGATGGGTTGGGAATGGAGGGAAGGGGAGGAGAGGAGACGAGAAGAGAGGACTGGAGAGGACAGGAGAGGAGAGGAGAGGTGAAAAGAGGAGAGGTGAAGAGAGGGGTGGTGAAGAAAGGTAAAGTGAGGAGAGAGGCGGAGAGGAGAGGACAGGAGAGTAGGGGGAGGGAGGGAAGGGGAAGGGAGGGAAGGGAAGGGGGAGGGCAGGAAAGGAGACTGGAGGAAAGGAGAGGAGAGGAGGGCGCAGGTTGGGGTGATAACACAGGCGAATAAGGGGGGGGGGGGATGTGGGGGATGTGCTTAGTCCAGAGAGGGTGTCTTCTACCTTATCTGTGTAAAGATCGCTCCGAAGTGTTATCTGTACCATCCCAGACTCCGCACAGGCCAGATACTGCACATGAAGGCCACCAAGGAAAAGGCTCAGGTCATCAAGGAGTGCTAATTTTTATGTGGTTTTGTTTAATTTCTTTCTAACTGATATATTTACTGGTCTAGATTTAAATCAGTGGACCCATTCAGACCCATGCCCTCGCCCCTGCCAATTTGGATTTCCACCGCTGTGTATAAGTTACAGCTTCATAAAAAGCCAGTTGCTCTCATACCATGTCTATGTGGTGTGGGAGGTTAAAAGTCCCTTGGTTCGATAAAAGTGTAGGCTCAGGCTTTGTATTGACCATCTATCTAATGTGATGGAAACAAGACTATTCAGACTTATCCATGATAGGCAGGATAAATCTTCAAGAAAAAGAGTTTTCATTTCATGTCATTGTCCCTCCAATGACCGGACACCTAGTATAGTAGGACAACTTTGGTTGGTGTGCTGAGTTATCCCTTGGGGACAGGTAGGTTACTACAGTAATAAATTACCCTTTTTACCAGAAGATAGAATCCTAGCAGTGCTGTTAGATTAAATACAAAACTATAATTGGTGGATTACTGACCCTTAGATGAATTTTCATTGGCCATTCATTATATTTGATATAATTCATAAATATTTAGGGGTAGATTAATATAAGGTTCCTGCACCTCTCAGCCAATCATATTTAATACCTTTTTAAGACGTTATAATACAAATTTTCATACAATTTAATACCTATTTTCGCGGCAAATATAATGTACATATTTAATTAAATATCCTGCGCCTATCAGCCAATCACATTTAATACCCTTCTAAGACTTTTTAATACCAATCTTCATACAATTTAATACCTATTTTCACGGCAAATGTGATGCACATATTTAATTTAATATTAACAGAAATGAGTGAGGTGATGCAATCTATGAATCTCTATGTTGACGATCACTTTGTCAGCCAGTGAAATAATGGGTCTGCTACATCTTGAAAAAATATCATAGTGGCCAAATCCAATTTAAGACATTTTTAAAACCTTTCACAGAAAAGTTACCATATTCAAGACTTTTCAAGGCCTTGAAAATTGACTAATCAATAAAGACTTTTAAAGAATTGTTAAGAATCCGCGTGAACCCTGTAATAATAGGCCAACTTATTTTTCAGCGATTTTGGAAACGAGATAAAAAGAACCTATCTGTTTTGATCAACATGGTGTCACCTACCTGGTAATTGGCTCTGGACTTATTATAGACGAGGAATGCGGCGTCCTCCTTTAGTTTGTCAGCATCCCGCTTGGTGGCGCGGGCGTCGCTCACTTTCGCGCGTAAGTCTTCTGTAAGCGCCTAAATAAAAAAACAATAAACGTTCTCCCCATTTAGTGTCAGTCACGCAAAGCAGAACATTACCTAGGGAATCCACATATAAAGAGCATACCCTTAAATAACAATTGTGCATGTTAACGTAACATGGCTAATTCGTGGGGCGGAGACAGGCCACCCCGACTGAAACGATCCGACCCCACACGCCTCCAGGGAAAAGAACACCCATACCCACAGCATTAATGGCACCACCTAGCGTAAAGGTGGAACCCCCTCCACCCGGTTACAGGAGGAGACAGACCCGCCTCCCGCCAATGTGCCATGTGACCAATTCGAATCCAAACCGCCTCCACGGCCACACAACACCTCCAGCTGCCGATCGGATAACTTCACCACCTAACTTCACACACCCACCCACACCTCAAACAAACAAGTAACAGGAAGGGTTAAGGGCTCAAATCCAGCCCATGATCACCATCACTGGGACCGATAACCCCTAGGGACGAATGAACAACAAACACACTGACTAGCACCCATAACCATAATGCCTAATCTTAATGTAACGAACTGAAAAATGAAATAAAACCACAGTATGGTAACTCTGTGTCCGCCCTTAGTGAATTATTCAATATGTGTTGGTTTCAAACCAGTCTCGGAGGATCCCTATCAGAGTAAAATCGTCACGGAAGTTGATATGAAGCGCTAAGGCGTAAAAACCAACAAATGCCATCCAGGCCGCAATGAAACCATGACTGCTACATTTGAGCTGAAGCTGCCATCATTCCGATAATCAAATCTGTTTCGTTGCAGAAGCTGCCACATCCCCTATATAATGTCCTACTCAATATGAAATTGATCAACTTGAATTGGAAAGCACAAGAATAAAGTCTATTTTACAGAAAACAACTAAAATGGATTAGTCAGGGGTTTTGTTTGCGCTTGAACCCTTTAATATTTGATTCAGTGGAAATACAAGTTGGTACACAAGTGCGTGGTCCTCGCGTTTTGTGGAGCGAAGTTCTGGCAACACATTAGTGTTCCCTGGTACAGACTTGAAGCGAATGAACAATGAAGCCGGTCCCCTTTTCCTGTGTTTCCTGATTTTATGTTAACTGGTGCTCCCCTGTCAATCTCTACTGAAGTCAAGTACTTAGGACACTTTATGACTGATGACTTTAGAGATGACAGGGATATTAATAGACAGTGTCGCAAGTTATATGCTCAGGGAAATATGCTCATCAGGAAATTTCATATATGTACAGCTGATGTCAAGGTAAATTTATTTAGAACTTTCTGTACTCCCTTGTATACTGCCCAGATTTGGTGGAACTATAGAATGTATAGCATTAGAAAATTGAATGTAGCATATAATGACATTATGAGGTTATTACTCTGGCTACCTAGGTATCACAGTGCTAGTCAGCTGATTGCCAATATTGATGTGCCAGCCTTCCAGGATGTTATCAGGAATCTAATATTCAAATTTATTACTAGACTTGACAAGTCAGAAAATGTTATAATACAGGGACTTGTAAAAATAGAAGAGAGTGATCTCAGATTTACGTCTGCCATATGGAGGCATTGGTACAAACTACTGTATGTAGACCAACATTTCGATATTGGTTAGTATGGTAGTATTCATACTATTACTTATATCCTATTCACATTAATTTTTATATCTACCTACTATGGACCAAATTATGTAACTACAATAATCCTGAGCGTGAAATAAAGAATTGAATTGAATTGAATCTATCCTCGTTATAAACTGGTATATATACTGAAGACATGGATACAATAGGAAATAAATGAAAACTAACCATCAAATATTGATACATATTTGTTCTTCTTTTCACTGTTACATCTCATAGGGCCACAACATAAATATAGGTATCAGGCAGCGTAGTAATTTGCTAGTCATGCTTAGATTAAAACCCATATTTATCTAGATTTACATACACACAAAGACACTGTCAAATGATGTTCACAAAATCATTTATCTGTTGAGAATTTGTCAAAGTTACTATTATATTTGGTATTAATTGGATCTCAATATAGACAAGACGATAAGTGATTGGTTGAGAACAAAGACGCTGGCTGGCCAAACAATATCAGCGTTCCATTTTTATTTATTTGAAAAATATTTCACGGCAAATGGGGCCGATAGTCAGTGATGTGCTCACACGTGAGTTGCTCGCAAGGGGTTTGCCTGCACGTGAGCAAACCAAACACGCCGAGGCCACTCAACCAACTCTGAGCGGCCCAACCGTAGTCGCTAATAGGTTAGTTTGATAAACAATATTTATATAATTTGTTGTATTATATTCCACATTTCATATCTATCTTCCAATATTTATGTACACTTAAATGTCGACTGGTGTCCGCCTGGCTTTATACTCACGTTTATATCCGACAACCTGAGGTTGGTTTCTTTGTTCAGGGCGTCTGTTTGCGCAGATTGCTCAGCGGACTCATCAGTTTGCTCTCTCAGGTCATATAACTTGGAAGTTGTAGCAGACACCTTTAAGCAAAGCACACAAGCACACAAGGTAAATGTACTAGGGCTGAAAGAGATCTAGGGTCTAATTCACTGTTGTAGTAGTGTATACTGTCCTCTCAGGCAAGCAGTCACATAGACAGGTAGGCGTGGATACGGTGATGATTGGTTGGTTCTTGGAGTTTTACATCCTGGCAACATCTAAGGTCATATCAGGATGGGTACTGACTTGTGACAGTGCATACTCATGGAGACTTTATAGTGCTGCCCCATTTGGAAAACAAGGTCCAGCACCATGACCTGATATCCCACTCATTCACATTATACTGACACTAAAGTTACCTTGACACATTTCCTTATCCTATTACTGCAGAGTGCCAGGCTAGGAAGGGACAAGTATCAATTTTATGAGTCATTGGGTTGACTCGACCGGGAACCAATCTTCTCATCTTCCGACCGCGAGGATAGGGTGATGACACCAGGGAGCCTAGCTGGTGTGTTGGTTAGCACACTAGCCCGGAATGCATATATGGGTTCAATTCCTGCTCTAGACGTAATATTTCCCATTTTCATCACTGCAACGACAGTCATTTCTAGGCACAGAACAAAATTCGTTACCTTGACCTTGACCATGGTGACGTTCGTTTGCCGAATCGAGAGATCTTGCATCCGAGATCGTGAGGACAACGCTCGACTTAAAAGGAAGTAAACAAGGTATGTTTTTGAAAACTGTATATATACCTGGTATATGTGTTATGTGGACACTATGCAACATCGTCAGGGCACTGGTGATATGTAGGTGCAATGTAACATCATTAGGGTATCAGCAGCAGCCGGACGAGCAACTCATCACCTCAACCGCCCACCCATCACTACAAACGACGAACACACGAAGGCGATGGGGTTGAGGTCGAATTTCAACATGATCCACCAACTCCTGACATTTAGCTGATTTATTGAGTACTATGCTATTGACCTGCCACTAATTTCTGACCTGTAACACACTCTTATTGACTACTATGTTATTGAATAAAATCCCGATTCAATGAGCTGCTTGTTCGCGTCGTAAATTATGGGACATGGGAGTGATTCGGGTAAGGTGGGTGGAGGAGCCGGGTTAGTTTAAACTAACAAGTCATTGTCAGTGGGGTTTGTTGGTTCTAGTCTAGGTGGGAGGGAGTTTGGGGGGATGGGGTTTGTGGTCTATTCTGTAGGTATGTGTAGTGAGTGACCCCCAATAGCTGATGTTTACTTTTTGTGATGGGGGTCTTTAAACAAACAACAAAAACAAACAAAAAAGGTATATGTAGTGGTGTGATATGTGTATGCTATGTCTGTTTAGAGGTGGGTAGAGGATTTGCTTAAATATCGTGAAGTATGTTATGGTATTCAGGTATTGCAGGTATAGCAATACCTCAGGGAGTTTGACGACCCTGCCCTGCAGAGTCGTAAACCACTTCCTTGTGGTACAGGTTCTTGACAGAACCGAAGGCTAAGGGAGCAAACCCTAAACAGAAAACCATGTCACTGTGGCAGCATCAAGGGCGGTTGATGTATGGAACTCCCAACATCTCCCGACCAGCCACTGCGGGGACAAATAGTTTTGCACCTGTCTTGACATGTTCTTGCCGGTGTGAAACCTCTATTTGCTCCCCGAGAGAGTGCCGCTGGTAACTTGCAAAAGCCAGCAGCACTTCAACACCTTTGCAGGCAGCTTTCATGAAATGTGCAACTCTCACAGCAGAGAGCTAAATGGAGAGTGGCAGTCAAGTAATGGAAGCAGTCTTTGTCGCATTGCGACCGACAGCATGATGATGATGATGATGTGTGGGTGGAATGAGGGGGGGGGGGATATGGATGCCCCTGGTTATCGTTGTAATTGCTCTATGTGTGGAAGAGCGGGGTGATCTACTTGGGAGGCCTCTATGTATGAGCAGGTTGTGCTCTATGTGTGGAGGGGTAGGGTAGTGAGAGGTAGAATTAGAACATGGAGTATATTTAGAGTAGAGTAAGTGACTATGAAGCCCTGGTCACATAGCCTGAGTGGACGTAGTTGAACGTAGATGAGGGTAGTGGAGGGTAACGTGGGTCAAACGTGGTGTAAGTTTGTTCAAATATGTTGAAATAGGTTAAGGTATGGCACCTTTTGCCACCGAATGATACGGATAAAGACGTTATGGTACGGATGCCGGTACGTTCAACTACGTTCAACTACTTTCAACTATGTCCACTAACGGCTATGTGACCATGGCATGCGCGATGTGGAACGTCCATTGTTTTGTGCAGGTCAAAGTATGCTAGAGTACACTAGAGTACGCAAGAGTACATTAAGAGTATGTTCTACTATGTTCTACTACATTCAAAATACAGCCTCTGACGTAGCGCTCTTTGGAACATGTCCACAAATTAAATTTGAGATTACGTCTCACCCAGGTTATTACCAAGTTAACATCAAGGACAAGTATGGATGCCAGTACATTCAACTACGTTCAACTACGTTCAACTATTTTCAACTATGTTAGCCTCCACTACGTTCACCTACGTCCACTAACAGCTATGTGACCAGGGCTTTAGAGTAAGAGGTACGGTTAGAGTAGGGTTAGACTTAGAGTAAAGTTAGAGAAATAAAGTAAGTCTTAGAGTAAGAGTAAGAGTTAGAGTAAGAGTTAAGAGTTAGATTCACAGTTAGAGTTATATTCACGGTTAGAGTTTCATATTTAGAGTTAGAATTAGATTCACTGTTAGTTAGAATTAGATTTATGGTTAGATTTACAGTCAGATTTAGAGTTAGTTTTAGAGTTCAAGTTCAGAGTTAGAGTTAGACTTAGAGGTAGAGTTAGATTCAGACGTAGAGGTAGAGTTAGATTCAGACGTAGAGGTAGAGTTAGATTCAGACTTAGAGGTAGAGTTAGATTCAGACTTAGAGGTAGAGTTAGATTCAGACTTAGAGGTAGAGCGAGATTCAGACATGAGGTAGTTATATTTAGACTTAGAGGTAGAGTTAGATTCAGACTTAGAGGTAGAGTTAGATTCAGACTTAGAGGTAGAGTTAGATTCAGACTTAGAGGTAGAGCGAGATTCAGACCTGAGGTAGTTATATTTAGACTTAGAGGTAGAGTTAGATTCAGACTTAGAGGTAGAGTTAGATTCAGACTTAGAGGTAGAGTTAGATTCAGACTTAGAGGTAGAGTTAGATTCAGACTTAGAGGTAGAGCGAGATTCAGACCTGAGGTAGAGTTAGATTCAGACTTAGAGGTAGAGTTAGATTCAGACTTAGAGGTAGAGTTAGATTCAGACTTAGAGGTAGAGTTAGATTCAGACCTGAGGTAGAGCGAGATTCAGACTTAGAGGTAGAGTTAGGTTCAGACCTGAGGTAGAGCAAGATTCAGACCTGAGATAGAGTTAAATTTATAGTTAGACTTTGAGTCAGATTTAGGGGAAGATTTACAGTTCAAGTTCGATTCAGAGTTTGAGTTAGACTTTGACTAGAGTTATAGTTAGAAGTAGAGTTAGAGTCAGAGTCAGAGTTAGAGTTAGAGTTAGACTTAGCGTTAGAATACCCTCTGGAGAGGCCCACCTAAGTTCGTAGTCGGCCGCTTCCTGTGGGTGCCGGGCGTCCTCCTCCTCCTCCTCCTTCCCCCTGGAGATGCCCTCCTTCATGCTCGCCAAGGTCAGCTCCGCCTCCTCCAGCAGCTGGGAGGAGCTGCCAACCTGACTCCCGACATGCACCCCGCCAGCCATCTCCAGTACGTCTCCTGAGAGCCAGCCGTGCCGAGCAATGCAAAGTCATGAAATTATATTTAATGCCAACACTTTAAAAAAAAAAAATATTTTAAGAATTAGAATTTAACGACAATTTTGACTTAAAGATGAGTAATAGGCCATGTACGCCGGTTTCTCTCTGGTCTCTCTGGTTGAATCATGTGATAATGATGAAGACAGGAATGTACGCTTCCACCGTTTATTCTTCACCTCTGCCTACGATGGCATCACAAGACCAGACGGGATGGCCGAATGAGTTAGAGCATCCATCTCCCGTGTTGGTAGATCATGGGTTCGAATCCTGGTCGAGTCAAACCAATGACTTAAAAATTGATACTTGTCGCTTCCTAGCCAGACGCTTGTCATTACTAGGATAGGGCAAGGAACAGTGGAATGAGGAAGACCAGTCGTCTGCGACTGAAATTTCCCCTGCTTAAACAACTAATGTACCAACAACGAAAAAAGGTGACCCACCCCCTGACCAGCAAGGTGGGTCACCCACCCACGGTAGGGGGAGCCGCTAGCCAGGAACAGAATGGGCCGTCTACATTGAGACCCACCCACTGGCTACTGTGCCGCCACCTGATGCAGCGGAACTGCGACACTGCAGCCACCGCACTGCACTTCAATTATCGCCCAAGTTAGCCATATTAATACTGACTTCAAATTAGAGTAAAGTTAACCGAATTTATCTACCTGAAATAATGGCAGGAACGCAAACTTATTGGCAATGTAATATACTTAATTATCTTACTCTATTATTACCTTCTTGTAAAGAGTGCATTAAGTAGGAAAGGGCCAAGAGATCACTGCCTCGGTGCTGAAAAAAAGGCTGAATAAGAAAGCTTACCAAAAAAAACACCTAAAAACATGAGTTGGGCCAATATTTAGATTCATTCTTATACATATCCTTTTTTGTTTATACATGTAGGCATACTAACCTGTTAACACATTCAGCCTGTCTATGTGTGACCTGTCATAAATATAGTGGTCATGCAGACACTATACTGATACTGACTCCAACATTTATCGAGTCTGTTTTTCAGTGAATTAGTGACGGAGCTTTGACTATTTCAGGTGGAAGCCTATTCCATGTGGTTGCCGCTCTATCAAGGAGAAAGTTTTCCTCGCTCGGCATTTGGTCCTGGTTTCTTGTAATAACGTAAGATTATAACAACTCACGAGCTATGTGCTGCTTAGTGGTTTCAATGTTCGCCGCCAGGTTCTCTGCTGTCGTGCGCATGTCAAAGGCCTCAACTACGCTCTGGTCTCCTCTCTTCACCACGTGATGCTGCAGGATGAGTGTGGACAATTAGAGCATGCACTTACAGAGCCAGATAGAGATCCAATATGAACAGAGAAGATAATTCCTACTTACATTCTAAACGCCATGTAAATACTCACATTGATCTGACTAATATTGATCTACTCATATGACACTACTGTTGTTATATTGCTGTGGAACTTGTTGGTTACAGAATTTCATTGTGCTATATGCTGCAAATTGTGTATTCAACAGTTATTGTTTATGTTACTCTATATCCCATTTTTGTGTAAATAATCCTGAATTGAAAAATGGATGTAACACCCGTGCTTGAGCACTGCTAAAAGACTTATTCAGCAGAATAAACATATTTACCAGAAGCAAAAAAAGAATCCATAATTAGATATTATTGGGAAAATGGAAATGAAAATACCTAGAACCGTACCTTATTTATACAACATTATACAAGCGTAATAATTTAGGGAGTGCCCAATGGCTGTTCCTGCACCCTCCCCCCGGAATCCCCATACTGGTGGTGTGTTGGTGAACCACTCATAATAATAACAATAATAACAATACTAATAACAGTGCAAGGGTTTAGTTATGACATTTTATGTCAGTATAATCCCATCATTATTGGTGGGGGGGGGGGGGGGGTGTTGCTTTTTGGGGCGCTCAGTTTAGCAAGTGATTGTGTGGTCATGTTAGGTATCTTTGGTTAGTAGTGCTGGGGCAGTGTGGGTGTTGCAGGAGGATGTAATGGCATCGTGGTTAATGCCTGGGCCGCGTTCAGGCTCCGTCTCGGAGGCGCCTCGGCGACGGGCTTGATGTCATACTAGTCTGAACGGATTTAGCTGTTGGCCGCCTCGAAAATGGCGGCCTCCATAGGCGGCGGCCATTTGCAATGGAAAAGCTGCCCTCTGATTGGATGAAATCACTGAATGACAGCGGCCATTTTCGAGGCACTTTTTGTCTCTACTATGAAAAGGGAGGCGTCGCCGAGACGTCACCGAGACGCACCCTGAACGCAAATAAGCCAAAAAGCATCGCCGAGACGTCTCCGCGGCGCCTCCGAGACGGACCCTGAACCCGGCCCAGGTCCAGCTGACTGTTGGTGGGAATCCACACATTGTAAGCAGGTGGTAGGAGGACTGGTGGCTGGGGGATACATATATATAATTGATTATATATATACATATATATATATACAGATGTGTATGTAACATGAAAGCTATATATATATCAACGAGATATATTGGAAACGCTCTGGAGAGGAACTATGCACGACCAACCATACAGCTAGCTATTGAAACCTCTGTAAATTTACATGTAAAGCGATGACGTTTTTTTGTTTCAAGGAGACTTTCCTAATGCCAGACAAATAACCAAGTAACAACAACTAACTAAGTAGCCAAGTAATTTGCATTATCTTTACCTTATCTCTTAATTGACGCACCAACTGTTCAGCCTCGTCAACCTCTTTCAATGCTGCCTTGAGTCCATTCACATTTGACCGATCAAGTTTCACCTGTCAAAAGAAGTGCACAGCTGTTTGATAAAACTTTATATTTTCGTAACAGATGAGTGATTGTCTAAAGCCGTGTTCACATGGGGAAAAAGTAAAGCGATTCAGCCAAGGCGAATACTAGGAGTCGAATTAGCGGCCCGTTCACACGGGCAGTACTTGGGCCAGAAATCGATATCTGCGCATGAGCAAGTCCAGTCTGACCAGTGCCAGTTTTCGGTTAGGCGACGTCATCACGAGAGAGTGGGTTCGACCTAGATATGTATGTACTGAATCATATTGGTTTGGAACGGTCAAAACTTCTGCTGGGCAGTGAAACCCTAAAAATAAATGATGAAAAAAATATCTGTGCACAGCTAGTGGTTTCATAGACTAAATTCTATAATATGCGCTTTTGATCGACCGGAAAGTCAACAAACTAAGGTCTCGACTGCGCATGCGTGTGACATCCTTAATCCGCCTCAGTGCGTCCACACGGGCAAAATAAATCGATTGACAGAAATTGACTCTCGTAATCGACCTCCACAAGTGGTTTACAGCATTGGCATCACAGAAATCGATTCAGCCCTAATTCGACTCAGATGCCCGTTCACACGGGAAATGTGCGTCGAACTAGGCAAGTCGATTTCTACGAACCGATTTACATTGCCCGTGTGAACACGGCTTAAGTGTTATGGCTCGAATTATGGAACAAGACTTTGTTAACTTAACTGATGTAGGTAGTGTATATATGTGACTCATACTAATTGCATTCGTAAATATAATCCAAAGTTACATATTGTTCAATGCCACAGAGCTAGTTAAAGTTGCATAGTCCGATCATTTTGAGTTTCAGAAATTTTCTGAGATAAATAGATTAGGTTGATCGTTATAATATTCCCTACTTTAGCTTGAAGTACCTTTTATTTTAAGTGGCTAACTTTTGAGATATTTGAAGTGCAACCATGCAAAATTAATTTTGGCATGCTTGCCAAAACTTGACACCATAGCATTCTGCAGTAACATGATCTATTCAATTGCCTTACTATTCCCTTCTGTGTGGCGACAAATGCTTAATGAGTGCATCAGTATCTAAGCTAGATATGTGTAATCAAATTTAGATCATTGTTTTGGTTTTGAAAATGTGATGATTTCATCGGATTATGCAGCTTTAACTCTCTAGGAAATCAGTATTTTTTGTATTTTTCTATCGGCAGACACCGAATTGCTTGATCCCAACTAGTCAGACTACAGCTTGTTATTTAGCTAAATGCAGTGATAAATGTACTGCACTTAATTATCTTAATTTTGTTTCTAGTACCAGAAAAAGTGTTCAGGCATTGGGCATGTCTTCACACTGAAAACAAGATTGTATTCAGATAGATCTTATCATTATAATACTTACTAAATAAAAATGGAAATGAATAAAAATAGTTACCAAATAAATAAAGTAACTATCTGGTTCTCTTTTTTTGTGATTTTGTCTTACCCGCACACAGCGAATGCTTGGTTCCAAATAGTCAGAACTCGCCATGATTATGACCATACCTGGCGACATGGTGCAAAATCCTCCAAGTCACTTACTAGACAGAGCACATACCACCTCTTATTTACCTAACTCTAGTGACAATATATTGCACTTAACAATTTTAATAATTTGCTTCTGGTACAAAAGAAAAGTGTGTAAATAACTGAGGTAGGACATGGCCAGAAGAGTAGTCCTTCAACCCTGAAGAAAGATTGCATCCAGCTAGATGTTGTCATTCTAATGCTTATTAATTACAAATGAAAATTAACTCTTTTTAACCCTCCCCCGGCCCCTCCCCAAAGAAAAAAATAGAATATAATTTTTTTAATTCTTTTTTGTCTTACCTGCACTCACCAAATGCTTGGCCCCAACTAACAAAACAGAAGAACGATTACTTCCAGATACAAATGAAAATGAATTAAATTGCTTACAAAAAAAGACCCCAAAAACTAGAAAATTAGGGTTCTTTTGTAAGTTCTTTTGTGTGTTCTTCTTACCTGCAGTTTTTCCACCTCGGCTGCGAATGTGGTGAGGTAGCGGAAGGGCCAGAGGGCGAGGGAAGTCTCGTTCTGGCTTGACACGATGGTCTCCAGATCATCCACTCCATGCATCAGCAGCGACGGGCACCCGACGTCGCAAGCTGGGTGCAGCGGGAGTAGAGGAACACACCAATAGAACAACATGTGTCGGCATAGTGGCTAACCCGCCACAAACCAGGCAGTGTAACATAGTTCAAAGGCCAGCTTTCCTTGAAGATGAAGATTTATACTGCCTATCATAGATAAGTCCTGTTTTCACCAATAGACAGTTGGTCGATAGAAAGTCCGAGCCTACACTTTTACCGACGCAAGGGACTTTTAATCTCCCACACCACATAGACATGGTATGAGAGCAACTGGCCTTTGATGACCCTGTTATACACAGCGATGAAAATCCAAATTAGCAGAGGTGATGGCATGAGGAATCGAACAACCAAACTTCACATTAGGAGTCAGACACGCTAACCACTCCACCACAGAGCTTACCAACGTGTTAACAGCAATACCAGATGAAGCTCAGATTCCCGGATAGACCCAGCTAACACCAGCAGATTCAACTTTATTGCTGCACATGATAAAAGTTCAGGCAGAATGCTTACCGCATGTAGTGGGCCCTGATGGTGGAGTCTCCGACATGGCCTGAGCATTCTGCTCTAATCTAATCTAATCTAATCACCCCACCCACCCAACACCCCCACCCCCACCCCACCCCTCCCCAACAACACAAATCAACGAATAAAAACATACAAAAATCAACAACTTCATCTTGTGTTTAAAGTTGCATAGTCCGATAGTTTTGGGTTTCTGTCAAGTTTTTAGATAACTATAGCATGGTGATTTTATTTCAGATGACTAACTTTTGAAATATTTCAAGTGCAAACATGCAAAAATAATTCTAGCAAACTTCCCAAAACTCTAACACCGTACATGTTCTATTAAAATCTCGTTTAGACAGCAACACATGCTTAATAAGTGCACATGTTAGATATGTAGAATACAATTTAGATACAATTTTTGGATTTGAAATGTTGATGCTTTCATCGGACTATGCAGCTTTAATTGTAAGTTATGTCGGCAGCAAGGATGTTGAGCTTAATGATCTTAATGCCAACAGGTTATTCCATGAAATAAAAAACACACCCAACCCCAGTACAATTTTTAAACTTCAGTCTGATCAAAGCAGCAGCTTTTCAAAATCAAAACATTCTCTTAGCTATATCCAAATTAGATACCCTGTTCATTCACTAAACATTGTAGCATGCGTCATTCATTGGGCGGAGGAGGCCAACACAAAATTAACTATGGTGGTGCCACCTATCGGGAAACACTAGAACCAACACCACACTAGCCTGGCTCCCCCACGCCGACTGGCAGATCCGTCCAGAACTAAGTGGCCGCAAAACGCCTCGAGGGCCGCAATGCCTCCACCACCCGGGAGTTAAATTTCCTGCCAAAACGGTCACATGACCGAACCCCGACAAGTTCAAGTGACAAAAATGCCGAACCAGCCGACACAAAAGGATCTATGCCCTTCCTTCCCCAACTCATGCACACCGCTGAGAAAACAACTAAATGGGTAGGTTTGAGGGTTCGAGCCCCACCCACCTGACCTTGACATTTGAA
This sequence comes from Branchipolynoe longqiensis, assembly GCA_030323885.1. NCBI lineage: Eukaryota > Metazoa > Annelida > Polychaeta > Phyllodocida > Polynoidae > Branchipolynoe > Branchipolynoe longqiensis. Next base: position 93,970,440 of record CM059187.1, read on the forward strand.
CTTTGATGACCTGATGACCTAATTGATTGATTGTTACATAATGCTCATTTGGCTTTAAGCCCTACTCACTTGTTCTGAATAAAAACGATTATACCCACCACTGTCTCCACCTTTCGGGAATTATTGTTGCAAAGAAGGAATACTCAATTTAAATGAAGCTGTCGCTGCTGAAAACACCAGCTGTCCAGCGTTTTGGTGTGCACACCAAAATGAATTTAGCATTAATTTTACATTTTAAATATCTCCAAAATCAGCCATTTATAATCAAAATGATTCCAAACTAAAATAAGCCAGATTATAATAATCAACCTACTATAATTATCTTAAAATATACCAGAAACTCAAAATTTGCAGGCTATTTTGGCTTCCTCACTGTTCCTTGCACAATCACAGTAGTGGAATAATGCCAAATGCCATGCTAAGGGGGCTGTCACAGTACGACGTATGGCCTTAGCGTATGCCGACCTATGCAAATTTTGACCAACACGTCGGCATACAGCGTCATAGGTTATGCATAGGTTGGGCATAGGTCGAGTATGCTCAGCATAGGTTGGCATAGGTTGAGCCGCTAAAAAAATGTTGTGCATGTTCAAAATGTTCAACCTATGCTGGCATATGCCTCATACGTTTCTCATACGCTCGACATAAGCTTGGCGTACATCAGATATGTTATGCACACATTAGGGGTAGGTTGTAGCACGTTAGCCGTACGTTGAACCGGCGCCCTCGGCGTATCTCTAGCGTATATAGCGTATGCTTAACGTGCCTCTAGCATGTGCTGGCATACCCCTAGCATATTGCGATCGTACAGTGAGCGTATGCCCAGCGTGTTGGCTGTCGGTATAGGGGCTGTCACACTACAACGTATGGCCTTAGTGTATCCTGACCTATGCAAATTTTGCCCAACACATCGGCATACGGTGTCATAGGTTACATATAGGTTGGGCATAGGTCGAGTACGCTCGGCATAGGTCGCCGTATCTCGACCTATTTTTATTTTCAAATTATTTTGACACGTTACGCGCATGCCGCTGCCATACGTCGTAGTGTGACAGGGCCTTAAGTAGCGACAAGTAGTAACAGCCGTAAGTTATTGGTTTGACTCAACCAGGTGCGAATATCACATCTGCCACGAGGGAATAGACCACCAGGTCGGGGTGTGTATGTAATATGGAAGCTACTCTGTGAAGTGGCTTATTGAAGTTTTACAGTCCAATAAAAGCAGAACAATTTAAAAAGCAAAATACTTATAAATATAGATTTGAACCTACGTCCCCAACATACATACTGGTGCACTTATTAAGCAACTGATGCTATAAAAGTAGCGTACTAAGACAATATAATCAAACCTGTTAGTGTTACTGCTGAAGCCGAAAGGGACCACAGTTTTGACATGCATGCCAACATTAATTTTGCATGTTTATTCTTTAAATACCTCAAATGTTAGTCATTTTGAGGCATAGTTACTTCAAACTTAAGGAAGGTAGATATTACCGATCAACCTAATTAGGTTCATCTCAGAAAATGACAGAAACTCAAAAAAACATAAGACTATGCAACTTTAATCATAACAGCAAACCACCCCCTCCATGATGAGTTGTCCGACCAACGTTATTTATTAAGACTTCCATTAATTAAAGCTGCATAGTCCGACAAAATATCAAATTTTCAAAACCAAACCAATTATCTAGGTTTGATTTTACATATCTAACTTAGATACTGACGCACTTATTAAGCATTTGTTTCTGCGTAGAAGGCAATAAGATCTAAGATAATTTAACAGAACCTGTTACTGCAGAAGTCTATGGTGTCAGAGTTTTGGCAAGCTTGCCAAAACTATTTTTCCATGTTTGCACTCAAAATATCTCAAAAGTTTACCATTTAAAGTAAAAGTAACTTTTGTAAAGTAGATACTAGTGATCGATCCAATATATTTATCTCAGAAAAATACAGAAATTCAAAACCATCGGACTATGTAACTTTAATCAATTGATTGATTGGTTGGTGGTTTCCTTACGCCGTGTCGGCAGCATAGGCCATATTCAATTAATTAAGTTAATTAATTAATTCACTGTTCCTTATTTGGCTTCCACTTACAGGTGCAGCGTCCCTCGATCAAGGCATATCTCTCCTCACACCGATCGCACGCGCGTCCCCAGATTCCTGGTGCGCATGCGCACGAGCCAGTCAAGGCGTCGCAGAGGTCAGGGGTCAAGGTCCCTTGTGGGTTACAGGCGCACGGCTCGCACCGCCTGCCCGCCTCCTGGGGGTCTCCATAGTAACCGACGTCACAGCTGTAAGGAGGGGGAAACAAGTTGGTTGGTTGGTTGTTGGAGTTTTACGTCCTGGACACAACTACGGTTACATCACGATGGGTACCGACTTGTGACAATGTGCACTCATGGTGACTTTAGAGTTCTGCTCCACTGGGAACTCAGGCCACCTGCACCATGAGCCAATATCCCACTCGATCACATTATCCTGACACTGAGCGAACCAGTCCTTGCCTTATCCTATTAATGCCGAGCACCAGACTAGGAACTGACAAGTATCAATTGTATAAGTCATTGGTTTGACTCGATCGGGAACCAAACTCCCGACCTTTCACACGCAAGGCCCGCGCTCTTCTGATTCGGCCGCCAAAAAGGTAGGGTGGGGGGGGGGGAGAACACAATGATGTAACGATGTATGATGTATCTGAAAGAGAACTAGTTCTAGAATATCATAGGTTAAAGCCACATAGCCTGACAAACAGCATCAACTCCCCAATAGCAGAATACTTATCTAGAATTGAACCTACGTATCCAACTTAGATACCGGTGCACTTATTAAACAATTGGTGCTCCATATAACTTAGAAAGGCATGTCAAGTCAATTTAATAGAACCATGTCAGCATGTTACAGCCCCTGATGACCTCTCATAAACCACAACACTGATAACAGCCCATAATGGCCTACATCAGCCTCTAGCTATTTATACCTATCCATGATATGTTGCAATTGAAGAGTTCAAATCTAATTTAGTTGTTATCTGTAAAACAAAAAAAAATTGTTCTTGAAGATTTATACTGCCTATTATGGATAAGTCTGAATATAAGTCTTGGTTTCATCATTGGACAGTTTGTCGATAGAAAGCCTGAGTCTACACTTTTACTGACCCAAGGGATTTTTAACTTCCCATACCACATAGACATGGTATGAGAGAAACTGGCCTTTGATGACACTGTAAGTTATACACAGCGGTGGAAATCCAAATTGGCAGAGGTGGGGGGCATGGGGAATCGAACCACTGACCTTCAGATTAGGAGTCTGACCTAGAAAAAAAGTCAGACACTCTAACCACTCCGCCACAGAGAACACCACTAAGTTGTTGTTATGCTTTAGAGCTAAAGTCTATTAACTTCATATTGAGTAATACAAATACTAATACATTATTTAGGTGATGTGTTGGTTTCGGTGGGGAAAAAAAAACAGATTTGATTTTTGGAATAATGGCAGCTTCAGCTCAAACCTGGTATTCATGGTTTCATTTCAGCCCGAATGGCATTTGTTGGTTTTTGCGCCTGACCTCTTTAAATATTGTTCTTGATAACCTGTGGTAACAAATATCAGCCCATGTCAACTCATGATGACCCATAACCGTCCACAGCAGGCCATCATGGTCTGTGACGGTTCATGATGGCCCCCATATCGTTTCTAGTGGTCCCTGAAGGTTCCTAATTCAATTCAATTCTTTTATTTTAACTCTCTGCAAGGTATGTTTACAATAAACTGAGGTGATACAATAAATGCCTACAAATTCCTTACAGACAGAGAGGATCCCAGAAAAGCGATGGTTATCTAGCTGGTCTTCATGATGTGAATGAACAAGTGATGGCAATAACAGATGATTAAACTTAAGCTACATTTTTAACTAAGGATTATGATGAGATACTGATGCGTCTCTTCACAGTTAGTAACAAACAAAGTAATGATAGGAATATTATATGTATATTGTGTCATGGATTCATGTACTTACATGCAGTATCAGTAGTTATTTTGCATGTATGTTAATAGGGGTAAATGTTATGTTCTTTGCCATAGCCACTTGATATTTTAAATTATGCGACTAGTTAATGACAACTATGTCCTATTATATATATCCTTTACAGGTAATCGATTTAGTATGCATTGAGATAGCTTATCTTTACTTTTTTACAGAAGTTTTTCATAGTTTTAAGGTTTCTAATCTCTACTGGTATTGAGTTCCTTATTCACTAAGGGTCTCTAAGGAGCACTGAGGATCCCTGAGGGCATAGAGTAGTCGATGACCTACCTCTGGCAGTGTCTGCCGGTGTATCCTGTCGCGCATGCGTCACAGACGTAGTCATGCCCATCCAGGTGACAAGTGGGGCTGAAACTGGAGGTAAGAGCAGGGTGTGAGCACCCATTGCACAACCCCACTATACTCGAAGGACACAAGCTCACAAATAGGCGTCGCCATGTACAATAGCGGGTAGGTGGAATGGTTTCAAATGTGTCGATTGTCCACCCACCGGCGAGGACTATTATGGTGACCACAATTGCATACAATTGTGTATCTCGCTGTTTATTGCATGTGTACAAGTGTATGTTGCTGTTCTGTACGGATGTATATTCTAAGGACTTCTTATGGTATTAGTGCCATTCAGCCGAGGAGAGAAGAATATGTTTTTTTTAGGAGAAGCACATTCTCAAAACCTCCGGATTAAGCAACTTTAATGATAATACACTTAAGTCCTATTAAAATCACTATTACTGACTAAGCTGTAGTGCTAGTTTGAACCGCATTTTAGCATATTATTATAATGCAAACGCGAACATACTGCCCTAAGGTAGGGCCTACTACAAAAAGAACTTCCGTAATATTATATTTTCAGTTAATTTACAAGCTCATATTTAGAGAAGCCAACGTTGTGTAACCAAAAATAGAAAGAGTTTAACATTTTTATTAGAAAGATAAGTTTTTGAACAGCAACACGCAGCATGACGATCGGACATTATGTAACCAAACAATATATAATATGAATATATAATTATATTATATACTTCTTTGTGTCATTTTCTAGGCTCTGCTTGGCACCTTGAGCTATTGATGTCTTTAAGCTGCTGTAAGTAGCTGATTTTCATTTTGTATTAGCTGATTTTTTTTAGGTGGGTGGAAGTAAAAATCAGGAATTGCACACTTGTACACATGCAATAAACAGCGAGATACACAATTTTACGCACTTGTGGTCACCATAATAGTCCTCGTTGGTGGGTGGACAATCGACACATTTGAAACCATTCCACCTACCCACTATTGCATATGGAATTCTAATATTGGAACAGCACATCAGGAACAGAACAGCAACATACACTTGTACACATGCAATATACAGCGAGATACATAATTTTACGCACTTGTGGTCACCATAATAGTCCTCGTTGGTGGGCGGACAATCGACACATTTGAAACCATTCCACCCACCCACTATTGCATATTGAATCATAATATCGGAACAGCACATCAGGAACAGAACAGCAACATACACTTGTACACATGCAATAAACAGCGAGATACACAAGTTTATGCCCTTGTGTCACCATAATAGTCCTCGTCGGTGGGTGGACAATCGACACATTTGAAACCATTCCATCTACCCATTCCATCTTGCACATGGAATCGTAATATCGGAAGAGAGTAGCCAAAATCGGAAGTCTTCCTACAAAATGGGAGCAGTTGGCATATCGGTATTAACCACGTGGCTTGAGAGGATACCTACTTATTTGTTGGTACGAACAGCGGGCAGGCGCACGTCTTACAGTCATAAGCAGTCCCGGATGTTGCGTTGCCATAGAAACCTGGGGCACACAGCTGACAGTGATCACCAGTAGTACTGTGTGAACAGTCCTGTAATAGATAGGAATAGGTAGTACAGTAGTCCTGTAATAGATGGGATAGGTATTACAGTAATCCTGTAATATATGGAAGAGGTATTACAGTAGTCCTGTAATAGATGCCATAGGTATTACAGTAGTTTCTCCAATAGGCCTACAGATGCTCGTGGAAAATTGGTCTTCCTCATTCTACTGCCACTTGTCCTATCCTAATATTGGTGAATGTTAAGCTGTCTAGGGAAAGGTATCAATCCAGGGCCACGTGCTTACTTATGAACATCTCCTGATAATAAAAATCACATCCATGTGTAAGAATCACCACCACATGCAAAAATAGTATCAGGTAAGTGGAACTTATTTTTGTTAATTACATTTTTTTAATTATATACTTTATTTTAATATTCTAACAAAACTTTATTAACAATATTTTAAAATAATTTGTCAATATTAAACAATATATTTTTAATATATTCTAAAGTACTAAATCTTTTTTTTAATATATGAGTTTGTTCATATTTTAAAATATTAAACTTTTTTATTTTAAACTATTCTTTTTACATGTTTTAAAATATATATTAACATATTTGTTCAATACTTTAAAAACATATTTTAAAAAAAAATTCTTTTATTTAACAAAACAAATATTTTTAAATTAAAAAAGAGCTAAAACGGAGGGGTGCTCACAAGGCAGCGGCCACTCTCAGGCAGGCACAGCAGGGCGTGCCCGTGGCACTGGCAGCGGACACTGCGCCCGACCAGGTCCAGTAGGTCCTCGCTGTGGATGAAGTCCTCGGGGCGCTGCCGGAAGTAGCCCGTGCCAGCGTTCTGACATGACGCGCCCTCGTACTCACTCGGACATGCGCACTGCTCGACTCCAAACGCCGAGCCACGGTGCGTCCCGTCATGGGCGACTGCGTGGTCCATGGTGACCCCCTCCAGCCTGCAGGCAGGAGCAAACCAGCCGAGTAGTACAAGTCAGGGGACGCGCCTTACATGGTTATAGCCCGATATTGGATTGGTTGTTTGGTTGGGTGTTGGAAACATCTATGATAATATCAGGACGGGTATCAACTTGTAACAGTATACACCCATGCCAACTTTTATAGTGCTGCCCCATTGGGAAATTAGGCCGGCACTCATGACCCAATATCACATTATCCTGACACTGAGCTAACCAGTCCTTGCCTTATCCTAGTAATGACAAATGCCAGGCTAGGAAGCGACAAGTATCAATTTTAGAAGTCATTGGTTTGACTCGACCAGGAACCAAACTCCCGATCTGCTGCATGCGAGACCCGCGTTCTGCCGATTCGGCCACCGCCCCTGGTCGGATATTGGGCTTGAAGCCCGAAAGGCCTGTGGGACGTATATTGATTGAGGGGATATTGATGGTCACATGTATTCTGGGGCCTATGTGATGTTAACCCGTATCATTTTGTTTTTGCTGGGGGTGGGGTGGGAAGGTGGTAGTTTCTTCTGGTTAAGTTACATGATGAAGGATATTGAAAGATTCAGCTTCTACTGGTCAATATTGGTTAGTGAAAACCTGATCATAAACGGCTTATCACCCTGATATGGGATTTAACATTTCAATATGTTAGTAATGACACATCCTGCATGCTTAGGCTATATATTAAACAATGGTAGTACTAATAAAGGACACTGCATTGGACTCAGTGTAGTTCCTGATTTCGCCGCTAGTGCATTCAGCGCGCGACCAATCCCAAATATATACCGTCACTGTGGGACAGCAACAAATACATAGATACACATGTATGTGGGTAGTGATAAACGCTTTATAGCGTGTAATAAGCTCTGTAGTGGTTCAATACCCCCACCCCCCCTTAGGTGGGGTGGGGGTGAGCGACCGGCATGCACCTCGCCCCCCTCCCCCAAATATACGAACATTTTAAAATTTTATCAGGAAGATTAGTTTTTGCGCGACAATCGGACATATATCGTGACATAGCAAAATCATACAATATATAATATGTATAATTATATTATATACTTTTTCATACAAGTCCCACCATGTGTCTGTCATTTTCAAGGCTCTGCATGCCACCTTGAACTGCTGATATCCTTAAGCTGCTGTAAATAGCTGCTTTTGCCTTTCGTATTAGCTGATTTTTTTTAGGTGGGTGCGAGAGTGAAAATTGGAAGATTTGCACATGGAATCATAATATCGGAAGAGAGTATCGAAAACCGGAAGTCTTCCTACGAAATCGGAGCAGTTGGCATTTCTGCAGATGGCAAGCTTGTGCATAGTTAGTTGACCAGACGTGGCCGATTTGAGCTGGCTTACCTCATCTCGGTGACATGCGCATGAGGAGAAGCGAAGATGAGCATCTGCTGAAGGTTCTGGAGGGCGATCATGAACTCTGACCGGCTCACCGGCCGGCCGTCAGCATCCTGCCACAGGTCCTGGGAGACAGCAGATGGGGCAGAGCCAACCAAGGTGTATCAGTTGTAATCAAGTTGTCTGCCAGAGTAGGCACTCTACTATAGTAGTCCATAACAATGACCCTATAATACTAAGATGGCTCACTCAGCCTGTACTGTGTAATCAAAATGATCAAACCCACCACTTGGTGCGCTGGCTGTTCTCTTGGTTAAACAGGTGCTATGTTATATGTATATATGAATGTGAAAGATGTGTGATGATGGCAATGCTGATGATGATGCTGATGATGATGTGTATTTGTCCATAGCAATTTCATATTGATGTGTATTCATACTTAACTATCTCATGTATAATATAATTGATTGTGTTTACATGTGAAACACCAACCAGCAGCTGGGCTGATCAAACCAACCAAAAGGTGGCACTGCGAAATTTACATTACCATGGGAGAGATAGGGATTGAGCCGTCTTAGTATTATAGGGTCTTTGTCCATACATGAGCCTAACCACCATCAGGTGGTGGCAGACTACACTGGCCACTCTTGCCCATATATGGTAACAGGTGGCAGAAAGCTAAACCAGAGGGGTCCTTGAGTGGACCGCCCCCCCTACTGCGACTGTCTAGTGGCGACCTCCCTCCCCCTCCACCAGGAGAGGGTGCTTGGCTGGTCAGGGGGCAGGTCACTTGGTTCTGGGATGCCACAGTAGGCGGATCCGAGGAATGAAACCTTGAAGCATACGTTTCTCTCCTAGTTTTCTCTTTGCGTTGCATCAGCTACAGACCAAGGGGGAACTGGCCATACATGGCTAGCTAGCATGGCCTATCACACTTACCAACAACAACATACATTTTTATTTAAATAAATACATTTTGTTGAAGATTTATACTGCCTATCATGGATAAGCCTGAATAGGCTTGTTTTGACCATTAGACAGTTTGTCGATAGAAAGCCCGAGCCTACACCTTTACCGACCCAAGGGATTTTTAACCTCCCACACCACATAGCCATGGTATGAGAGCAACTGGCCTTGATGATGCTGTAAGTTATACACAGCGGTGGAAATCCAAATTGGCAGAGGTGGGGGGCACAGGGAATCGAACCACTGACCTTCAGATTAGGAGTCCGACCTAGAAAAAAGTCAGACACTCTAACCACTCCGCCACAGAGAACACCACAAGAAATCAAGCAAACTCTAAAAAGCTCACCTCCCGGAGAAGCACCTCGTAGTATCCCCTGTCCGAAGGAGCTTGCTCCAGGACGTACTGGAGGTGGACTCGAAAGGACCCTAGCATCTGGACAAGTGGGAAGCGGGCTGGTGGCGCCACCTGGTGAGGACCGACGTCGTACTCGGCAGTAAACCGCAGCCGGCCATTGTAAGACAACGTCTGAGGGGAGCGTCGACAAATGGTCATGTATGTACAATATGGGTATAGTAAACAATCATTTCTGATGTAATTTGGAAGTAGGTAGACCCTTGTCAACTGAGAGTGAAATGTAACTTACCAAAAAAACAACCAAAATTACAGGACGGAATATAGCCTAGTTGGTTTTAGGAACTTTTAAAATTGTGTTTGTGTTTTGCATTGGTAAAGAGGTCTCGCACGATATTTACATTAAAAGAGTGTTGACACAAACATTAGAGAGGACACCCACAATTATATGACTTTAGGGCTCTGTAGACCTCCATGTGTGTGCAAACAAATAGTTCTTTTTACCATAATGAGCTGGCATTAGAGGCCCAATACGGCCTAGATCAGCCAGTTGGGGATCTGTAAGTTAATCTATAAGCAAAACCATTGAATCTACACATTCAAACAGATCAGGGTTCCTGCACCTATCAGCCAATCACATTTAAGACCTTTTTAAGACTTAGTAATACCAATCTTCATACAATTTAAGACCCTATTTTTGCAGAAAATGTAACGTAAATAGTTGAGACCAGTACATTATGGTCCGTAGACTATAGCATCAACTTTGAGACATTTCAGCTACACAGCATTTGTGCTTTGTGAAGACAGCTGGTAAAACATCATGAAACAATATCAGAGTAGCCAAATCCAATTTAAGACCTTTGTAAAGAACCTTTCATAGAAAAGTTATCATCTTGAAGACTTTTGAAGGCCTTGCAAATTGACTAATCAATTACAAATTTTCAAAGGATCCGCGTGAACCCTGTAGTAGCACTGACACACAATGCACTCAAGGGATGGTTCTCTGTTGAATAGAAATTCATAAATTAGCCAAGAGTGGCCATTGAGTCACCTTGTCCCCCAAAGCTGACTTTGGCAGCGCCCAGTACAGGATGGACGGTCTGTGGCCGACTTGCACATGCACAGTGCTGACACCTGGCGGGATCACCAACAACCCACGGGGGTCAGGGGTCAAGGTCAGCGCTCCCACGTCGATATCCTCGTCCAGCGTCGCTGTCCGACTCGGCAGGTCCAGCTGGAATCGATGAGGTGAAACCTCTTTGTTTAAATGTTTAAATTGTATTTATTTTGTGAGAGATGAGAGGTTCCTTGGCAAGGATCACGTGATAAAAGATGGTACAGTACAACCCCTTTAAACCAAGCTCGGTTAAAGCAAACGATCGGTTAATCCAAACTTTTTTCGGCGGCCCGGCAAAATATTACCATTTATCATATAAAAAAGTTGGTTAAACCAAAGTCGGTTAATGCAAAGTATCATTCAAAGCAACCAAAATTGTCGGCCCCAGGCCACTTCCAGTACAGTTAAATCAAACGTTCATGTGGTTTTAAGGTCATCTGAGACTTGTTTTATATGATAAATGGTTGTATTTTTCCAGGTGGCCGAAAAAAGTTTGGATTAACCGATGGTTTGATTTAACCGAGGTTGGTGTAATGGGGTTAAACTGTATATACATAGAAAACAATAATCATTGTGCACATACATTGTACATTTATAATGCACCCCCATTTTTGCCAAAGCCAAGTCAAAGACAAAGCTCGGTTAAACCAATGCTCGGTTAATCCAAACAAATTTCTAGGGTCCCTTCAAGTTTGGTTTAACGGGGTTATACTGTATATGGTGAGGCAGCATTCCGGGCTAATACTATTACTAACGGTATTCTGCAATACAAATATGACGTGGATTGCTGTGAAATTGTAGTGGCAACTGGTTTACATGAGAGAAAATAGCAATTCCTGTATTATGGTCTATGGGTTCCAACCACCTCTCCCACCTTCCGCCAGGTAGGTTAAGCTGCAACCCGGCGTGCTGGGCCACAGCTACATTCATTATGAGGGGCCAGTGGATGTTAGTTTGTTGCTGTTTTACATCCTAGCAACATCAACCCGTTGTCCTGATATGACCTTACATGTTGCCAGAACGTAAAACTCCAATAACCAAATAATCTCAGGTCATATCCGGATGGGTACCGACTTGTGACAGTGCGCACTCATGGCGACTTTATAGTACTGCCCCACTGGGAAACCAGGCCGCCAGCACCATGACCCAATATCCGGTATAGTCACATTAGGAGGCCGAGAGAACGAGGACTACCCTAATAATGTCAAGCGCCAGCTTAGGTAGCAAGAAGTATCAATTTCATGTCATTTGGTTTGACTCGGCCGGGATTAGAACTCCCGACCTTCCGCACGGGAAGGTTGCGCTCTACTTATTCAGCCAGTGGAACAAGTATTATATGTGAAAGATGGCCTTCAAGGCATTATTCCTAATTTAGAGAAAGATATTTTATTAGACACATTGGTAACCGATGAAGGACTTAGATCATGTTACCGCTAGGTGGCGCTAGTATCAAGTAACCCAGGTAACCAAGCCGAAAGTGTGATTAGTTTCTCTCTCCACCGCTTGGCGATGTAGTCTTTATGGCAGGATACATCAGATGGCGCCACTGAGTTTTCAAACAGTTGGTCGACTCAACGCTGAAGGTGCTATGGTCAGTCAGTGAGCGGCCCCATGGATCAGTCAGCAGTAACTGATTAAACTATTGTGTACATATTGTTAACAGGCCAAATAAAGGTCTTAATTGACAGAGATTTAAACAAAATATCATTAATGACGATGAGATCAGGTCTAAGATGGCAACAGTTGAAATCGGGCTCGTCTATGTGATTTAAAATTCCTCCTGCGCTAGTGAGGTTGGCGCGTGCAGTATGGAGGGCAAGCACGGTGGGAGCGCAGGAGGCAGTGAATGGAATCAGAATAATAATATATATATAATCAAGTAATTCCCTTCCGCGGATTTATGGTAGTATAATTCGTTATACGTCACATATATTATTTATAATATATTGCATATTCATATATTACATATATATGATATATATGTGAAATTATTGTCTAACTGAGTGGTATACTGTGTAAGGAAAATCAACCACGCTCACTCCCTTTAGGAGTAATTAATTACAGAGGGCGGGTGGGTGGGGGAAATCTGAATCGGAAAAAGTAAACCTATGGTCTTTTTCTCTGGAAATAGTGAAGTTACATCCAACATTTAAAAGCATAGTATAATTTGTTTCACTTGGAAAGGCCAGTTCTTAGTCAATCAACAACATGAAGTAATATTGGGCCTCGTCAGGACTTGGATGGGCGGCTAACCTGGAAGACAAGATGCAGTAGACATCCTGACACAGCAGTGGATAAATAAGTAGTGCTTCACTTCGCACTTCTAATTTCAATGTGAGCCAATTCTAGACCCAAATCTCAAAACGTGGTCAGAATTGAGGGATTAATAGTGAATTTAAATCCTAGCTCCATCTGAGATTATAACGAGACGCGTGCTGAGTTGCATCTGTATGTACCTATGGTGGCTTTATAATGTTGCTAATTTCTTTTTAAAGTAGCAGTGACGTAAGGGTTATAGCTTTTATTTTCGTCCTACACTCATTATTTCTATCTATGAACAATTAAGGTCACACGTTATTCTACACTGTATCCCATTTACTAAAATGGTTAAGTATTAGTTAGTGCATGGGGTCTTCACAGCTGGACAGCAGTAGTCCAATTTGATTCAAATCTTTTAGTTTTGATGCTGTTTCCCGTTTATGGGTTGTAACTGTAAGTAGATTACAAATACTCCAATTCCGGCTTTTACCTTATATTGTGTTAGTCCATTTACCTATATTATTGTGTAGGTTTCGTGGGATCTGGGATCAACTTCTAAGTCTATGTGAGTGAGCTTCTCTCATCTGTGCCCAGACCAGATGCGTCTGGGATCAACTTCTAAGTCTATGTGCGTGAGCTGCTCTTACCTGTGCCCAGACCAGGCGCATCTGGGATCAACTTCTAAGTCTATGTGAGTGAGCTGTTCTCATCTGTGCCAGGACCAGGTGCGTCTGGGAGCAACTTCTAAGTCTATGTGAGTGAGCTGTTCTCATCTGTGCCCAGACCAGGTGCGTCTGGGTTCAACTTCTAAGTCTATGTGAGTGAGCTGTTCTCATCTGTGCCCAGACCAGGGGTGCCTGGGCTCAACTTCTAAGTCTATGTGTGTGAGCTGTTCTTATCTGTGCCCAGACCAGGTGCGTCTGGGATCAACTTCTAAGTCTATGTGCGTGAGCTGCTCTAATCTGTGACCAGACCAGGTGCGTCTGGGTTCAACTTCTAAGTCTATGTGAGTGAGCTGTTCTCATCTGTGCCCAGACCAGGTGCATCTGGAATCAGCTTCTAAGTCTATGTGTGTGAGCTGCTCTCACCTGTGCCCAGACCAGGTGCGTCTGGGATCAACTTCTAAGTCTATGTCAATGAGCTGCTCTCACCTGTGCCCAGACCAGGTGCGTCTGGGATCAACGTCGAAGTCTATGTGAGTGAGCTGCTCTCATCTGTGCCCAGACCAGGTGCGTCTGGGATCAACTTCTAAGTCTATGTGAGTGAGCTGCTCTTACCTGTGCCCAGACCAGGTGCGCCTGGGAGCAACTTCCGGTGCGTCCGAAGCAGAAGCAGGCAGTGCACCCTAGCGGGTTCTGTTCCTCCAGGGAGAAGCTGCCTGCCCGGCACGACCCGCACCCCGGGCCCTCCACATTCTCCTGTAGCAGCAGCGGACTTTGTATGAACCATAGTTGTGCATAATTCATATCAACATAAACAGATTATATGTTACATAATAATTGAAGGGTTCAGGCGCCAGAAAAAAGACAGATCCATTTTGAGTTTGGTTCTGTAGAACATACTTTATTGTTGTGCTTTCTGCTAAATGTCTATCAATTTCAAATCGAGTAGGGGATTATATAAGGAATCTGGCAGCTTCTGTGCAAAAAACAGATTTGATTGTCAGAATGATGGCACCCATCAGCGCAAACGTGGTAGTCAGTGTTGCCAACCTGGAGGCACTGAGAATCTTTCAGGTTTTGCGTTGCGGGCATAGAACCCGAGTGGCAGCAGCCGTGATCTTTCTAGGGGGGGGGGGGGGTCCAGTGCATGCCCCCCCCTTAGGAAAATCGTTCAAAAATACAGAAATTTCTGGGATTTTGTGGTTGATTCAGAACCTTCAATTTTTTCCGTGACTCTCACGGGAATTTTGTGAGAGTTGGGAACACTGTACTCCTAGTTTCATTTCAGCTCAGATGGCGTTTGTCGGTTTTTGCGCCCGACCCCTTCATACCTATCTCTAAATATATGTCATAGGCTGAGTGGATAGACAGACTGATTCTACTTTGGCCAAAGCTGAAGGCGGGGTGATTTAAGATGTACAATATTGAAGGTCAACCTGATTTCAATATTGAGGATCAACTAATTTCAAGTAGGCCAAAAGGCAAAAGCTGGGGTTGATTTGAAATAAGACGTTTGAGTTGAATAATTTATTAAATCACATAGACAAATATACTTTAAAAGTTTAATCTAGAGGTTCTTGCAGCTGTCATCTTTGATTTCTTGTTTGCATTCTCTTCCAATTTCATCAATTCTATGCCAATGTAGATCAGCATTGCTTACAGGAACCACCACACCCACAGCTTGTTTATAGCTAAATCAATGCTTGCTCGGACTTAGGCAGTGCTGCTTGTCATCTCTCACCCTCACTCTGGATAGGGGTGAACGTGTTATCTAGAACAAAATATGTTTGTTTGCTCATTGGGGTTTTACGTCCTAGTAAAATCTATGCCCACATCAAGACGGGTACCGGCTTCTGACAGTGCGTACGCGTGGCGACTTTATAGTGCTGCGTAACAGGGAGATCAGGCTGTTGGTACCATGACACAATATTCCACTCCGTCATATTATCCTGACGATGAGCTAACCAGTCCTTGCCGAGCGCCAGGCTAGGTAGCGACAAGCATCAATTTTGTAAGTCATTAGTTTGAATCGTCCAGGAAATCTAACTCCCGACCTTCCGCATGCAAAGCCCTGCGCTCTTACCGATTACGTAACCGCGTCCGGTTTAGAACTTAGACGAGAGTTAAGCACCATGCAGGCAGCCTTACCTTACAAGGACATACACCCTGGTCGTCACACTGACAGTTGCCGTGCTCATCACAGGCAGCCAACTGGGTGCCGTCTGGGATGCACTTACAGGGCCAGCACGATGGGAAGTCAAAGTGCCCGAACTGGCACCGGTCACACTGGGGACCAGCGAACCCCTGTAGACATGCGCACTGGCCCGTGTACACGTCACACACGCTGCTCGCAGACCCCGTCGTGTTACAGCGGCACGGCTGGAAAACCATGAACAGAATGTACATAGCTATACGTAGGTAAAAGTAAAGCTTGTTTTATTTAACGATGCCTCTAGAGCACTTTCATTTTTATCATCGGCAAGTGGGTGTCAAACATATGGTCATTCTGACATATTTCTTTGGAAGAAACCTGCTTGTAATATATTCCGATATTCGGCATGGGGGGATGCAATTGTTCTATTACTATTCGGTGTGCTTGGCCAGGTGCGTTTGTATATGTATGTATATATATATATATGGGTTGGTTTGTACCTGAGTTGAATGTAAATAGACATAGTGGTGCTGGCAGGTCTGGGTGTAATTGCACTCAGGGTCTAGCTCTTCTGCTGAGGTAGGGGTCAACACACTCAAATGGTCAAGGTTGGTGGTGGCCAGCGGGAAGACCACTGGTGTCCATGGAGACCAGGAATGCTGGAGTCCTATTGGTGGAGACCAGGAATGCTAGATTCCTATTGGTGGAGAAGAGGTGGTATGATACCCTACCAAGAACCTATGTAACTATATAAAAATAAACCAGAGGACTGGACTCTCTCTCTTACTTTTCTCTTTGTCTGTATTGTTTTTCATCATAGCCTACGCGCACAACCACAGATCCGAGTACCGACTATACATGCTGCTGCCACATAGGCTACTCTTTCCGATAAGCAGCAAGGGGTCTTTTATATGCAGTTTCCCACAGACAGGAGAACACACACCATAGCTTTTGATGACCCAGTTGTGGACCACTAGTTGGAACGGAAAATAACGTAAATTGCAGATGGGTCCACTGAGGAGGATCGATAGGAGACCCGACACCTTCAGAGGTGGACACTTCACTGCCTGAGGTACATCCCACTCCCCAAGTAGATAAAAAGATTCACCCCGTACTTGCAGTAGGGGTGAAGAACAAACCATTAGAAAGAGTAGCGAAAGGCTAGGTGAATGAGATGAGCAGATAGATTCTTAATTTAAGATTCTCCACATATTTCTTAATATTTACCCGTTACTATTGATTTGCAAAACATAATAAAACATGTAGGTTAATAGAATTTAAAAGTCATAACGACACCATTCTATGGTCGCCATCTTGTCTTTTTGCATTCGTTCCCATTTCACCAACTCTGTGCCGATATAAGTAGCCATTGGATTACTGGAACCAGGAATTCCACTTCCTGTTCCATACTCAAGCAATTTTCGCCCTATTTAGACTACGTTGTAAGTCAGCCCCTACTGCAAGTATGGGGTGAATCTTTTATCTAAGCTATAAGCAGCAGGGTTGAAAGTGGTCTCCAGCAAAAGACGCAGAAATCAAGTTAGATTATTACACCGACGACCAATTTCCACGAAAACTAGGATTTCCCCCCCCCCTTTGGATTAGCACTCTAAGGGAATTGTGGGAAAATGCCGGAAGTCAGGTTTCAACAATCCTTGCTCTGGCTATATTATCGCCCATATTTAAATCGTTCTTGTTTGGGTTTTATGTTCCAGCAACATCTAAATTCCTGTAATAATGGGATTCGAACTATCCAATTCTTGTCATATACATCATGATTCCTTTGCATTTATCTTAATGTTGATGGTAAATATAAAGAATCGCAGAGATCTTTCATTCCTGAAGCAGTTATGGCGTAGGCCTAGCAGGGGCCTAGCTTGGGATTTTCAGGGGATAGGCAGTCTTTTTTTTTGGCGATGGAATGAAATGCTATTTGAATAAAACGCGATGGAATAAAATGCTATAAAAAAATCATGCTTTTTAAATATTTGTAATCTCAGGTGGTACGCAGCTGTCGTGCCTGTACATATGGAAGTTGGGCCCTGTATAGTTATCAGTTATTGCCTGATATGGTATTTGATTTTCAAAATATGGTAGAAACGCAAAAGCAACGGATTAATTAATGTATGGTGAGATGGGAAAATGTATTCAATGTAGGCTGATTTAAACAAATTAAGTTCTTGTTACCTTGCATCCGGTGAGAGGGTCATGACCCCAGGAGTTGGGCGCGCACCGCTCACACAGCGCCCCCTGGGTGTGCGGGGGACATAGGCACTCCCCGGATATCCGGTCACACACCTGACCAGGCGCCACGCACTGCGCGCACACTGCGGGGACCACAAGGGAAGGTTGTTGGAGTTTTACATCCTGGCAACATCTAAGGTCATATCAGGATGGGCATTGACTTGTGACAGTGCGCACTCATGGTGACTTAATAGTGCTGTCCCACTGGGAGAGCAAGCCACTAGCACCATGACCTGATCGATATCCAATCCCACTCAGTCACATTATTCTGACACTGAGCCAACCAGTCCTTGCCCTATCCTAATAATGCTGAGCGCCTGGGTAGGAACCGACGAGAATAAACTTTTAAGTCATTGGTTTGACTCGACAATGGTTCGAACCTGTGGCTTCGAATCTCACGATCTACCAAAACCGGAGATGGACGCTCAACTCATTCGGCCATCCCGTCTGGTGATGACAAGTGAAGGGGGGAAGCAATGTGGAGAGACAATGGCAGGAACCTGTTTACTACTTAGTATTTACTGAGTGTGAGACACATGGTTCTATAGGTACACGATCAACTCATGTGCCAAATGAGTTGAGCTCCCCCAGCATACCACAAAACTGGTAGGTCATGGTATTCGGATCCTGGCCGAGTCAAACCAACGACTTAAAGATGTATACTTGTCGCTCGCTACCTATCCTGGCATTCGGCATTACTAGGATAGAGTATGGAGGAGTGGAATGAGAAGACCAATTGTCTGCGATTGGACATTCCATGGCTTATTCAAGTAATGTACCAAAAGAACAACAAACCAACTGGCAGGTATCAGAAGAGAGTATTCTGTACTGTACTGTAAACCGAACAAACATATCATTCAGAATCCACATGTAAATGATATTGGGATACATAGACAAATAAAACCATGCTGTATAGGGGAGATAGTTGTCTGTTTGGTGTTTAAAGTTGGAGATATAGTTAACCAAATCAAGACAAATATAGTGCAAGCAAAGTGTTTTATATGACAGCTAGATTGTGCTAGATTTTTTAAATTAGCAGAGTATTTAGTTAGTCTCAGTAGTATTATCAGTATGGTTCTAAAAGCACAGTAGTTTCTTTTAACAAAATGAACTGAAATCAACTCCAACAGACTTATATGCATTGCTGCAAATGCCAAAACTGAACAGAGCATCCTCACCACCTGATGGTGGAGTGGCCGACTTGGCCTGACAATACAGCTCAAACACTCTAAGCTAATCTAATGCTAACCTACCTTTACACCCTGTCGGCGAGAATCCGTAGAAACCCTGCAGACACTGGTCACAGCGTCGCCCACCAACGCCAGGCAGGCACGAACACTGGCCATTGATGACGTCACACGACGTCAGCACCGACCCGATGACGTCACACATACACAGCTGGCAGCCTTCGTTCGTCAGCAGGCCCCAGTACTCGTCCTATGCAAATACATTGTGTCTGTCGAAGGACTGAAGCTGCAACCTGGCATGTTTACAGGCCGGAAGTAGGGAGGTTTCCCTCCCAGTCCTCTCCTCACTATAGCTCTAATAGAGGATTTGTGTCTTTGTGAATGGTTTATTTCCTAGCAACATCTAAGGGCATAGGCCAATGACAAACAAAGCAAGCCAGAGAGAGAGAACGGTAGCACAAGAATCAAAGAGTGAGTGATAGAGGAGAGCAGAGGAAGAGAGAGATGTTGGCAGGGAAATCTCAATTTTCAAGAAAATATGATGTAGAGGGCTTAAAGAAATGACGAATAAATTAGACTTGACGAATACATCACGCAGAAAGAAGGAAAGGTGAATAGAATGAAGGGCAAACAATGAAAGATAAATGGAAATGAGATATTCAGCGAAAACAAGGAAAGAAAGAATTTTAGAGACAGAAGAGGAGTAGAGAGTATCAGAGAGCACTTGATATGAGAATAGCGGAGAGGCGAGAACCATTTAGAGGTGAGGAAAGGTGAGGAGAGGATGACAGGAGAGGAGAGAGGAGAGGAGAGGAGAGGAGAGGAGAGGAGGGGAGAGGAGGGGAGAGGACAGGATAGGAGAGGACAGGAGAGGACAGGATAGGAGAGGAAATGAGAGGAGAGGAGTGGAGAGAAGAGAAGAGAGGAGAGGAGAGGAGAGGAGAGGAGAGGAGGGGAGAGGAGAGGAAAGGAGAGTATAGGAGAGGAGAGGAGAGGAGAGGAAAGGAAAGGAGAGTAGAGGAGAGGAGAGGAGAGGAAAGGAAAGGAGAGTAGAGGAGAGGAGAGGTGAGGAAAGGAGAGGAGAGGAGAGGAGAGGAGAGGAGAGAAGAGGAGAGGAGAGGAGAGGAGAGGAGAGGAGAGGAGAGGAGAGGAGAGGAGAGAGGAGGGCAGGGAAGGGGAGGGGAAGGGAGAGGACAGGAGATGACAGGAGAGGAGAGGCTATGCAGTGGGTTTTGGGAGAAGAGATGAAGAGAAGAGAAGAGAGAAGAGAAGAGAAAGAACAGGATATAGAAGAAGGGTGGAGAGGTGAAGAGCGGATAGCGAAGAGGATAATATGATCGGGGAACGGAAGAGAGCAGAGTGTGATATTACTGGATGCCCGGCCACGTTTGGGACACCAGATAATATGACAAAACTCTCCCCTTCCTATCTCTTATCTGTTAGCTCATTTAACCAATACGAAGGAAGAATGAAGACAAGTCACTCAGATAAACAGTGGGGAAGTTGTGCTTTATTAACACCGACTTCTGTCCACCTACCAGTGACCTACCATCCACTCCCCTTACCTTCTAGCCACACAAGATATCATTACCTCTTTAGCCTGTATAGAAAGCAGTGTACACAGCCCATGGGACAGGAGTCCTATGGCTGTGTTACACTCAATTGGAATATATGAATTTAGCCAGCATCAGACAGAGTGTCTGGGGTTCCTGCTCAAGAGTAGGTGTGTCTCACTCAAGAGCCAGGAGTAGAGTGATCTCTCTCCAGGGGGTCTGGAGCAGAGCCTAGAAAATATGATCTTGGTTTGAGGCTAGTGTGGTCAGAGAGCCAATGGGAAGTGGGTGACTGGGCAGTCCTCAGCCAGCCAATCAGGCACCTCCACAGTCGGGTGGGTGGCACCCCCCCCCCCCAGTAGGGGTGGCTGTCACTCAACCAAGCTGCAGGTGGTGCCCTGTGTGTATATGCAGATTAGGCTGGTGGGCCCACCCAGTGGTCATGTAGGGACAGGTAGCTGCAAACAGTTACAATAGATCTCTGTTAAAATGGTCTCTTCTCCAATTGCACTCTTTATGAATGCATTGAGAAGTATTTCAACACTCATGTACTGTCTCTTATTTAGGAACATCTCTTCATTAATCTTAGGCATCATGTATGAACATATATTTCACATAGCTTATATCATGTCATAATGGGAGTGGGATATTATTACTTTTAGTTTACATAACATCGTCCACACTCCATCACCCAAGAATAATAATGCTGTCTACCAATATACAATTCTAAACCGAAAATCCGTATATTTTTACAAGAGGAAAAGAGAGGGTGAGAGAAGTGCAGAGGGCAGAAGAAAAGAACAGAAAAGGACAAGTGACAGGAGGACAGACTGAGAGTGGTCAGCGTGACACACAGTGTACGTACCTTGCAATGGTCACACCTGATGCCCGACACATTAGGGAGACATTGACACTGGCCCGAGTACATGTCACAAGTCCCGTTCGTCCCGTACACGTCACAGTCACATGCTGTACAAAAAGGAAGGGGATATGCACTACTGTCAATATTGGTGTGGCTGTGGCGGCTTACTATGTGCATGGGTTATGCAGGACTGTCAATACTGATATGGCTGTCGCAGCTTAATGAATGAAGGAAGTATGCACTGCTGTCAGTATCGGCGTGCTTGTGACAGATTACTGGATGAAGGGGTTGCATGTAACTTCGGATGATATTAGTTGTTGTTATTTTTGGGGAGTTTTCAGTCATGTTGGCGCACTGAAGGCTGCAAATCTGCAGCAGTGTATGGGCACCGCTGAAGGCAGTCCCATGCGTCCGGGAATTGGCTTCCGGTTGGTATGGTAGTGGTCGGGGAAATCAGCGGGCAGCAATAGGGTGGGTGGGTTAGGCAATGCAGGGGGTTGAAAGAAAAAGGTAATCTAGCAGCCTAACGCAAGTCCGCTGGGGGAGGTTGGTTAGTTTAGTGACACAACTAATGAGACAAAGGCAAGATTACCATTATGTAACGTCTCGATTATATCAGTGACCCACACCTAATTACAGAAAGGCAAGTTGTCTTTGATGTAATTTCTGGTTATATCCATGATATGTACAACTAATCATAGACAAGGTAAGCGTAAGGTATGCGTGCTATGAGCCGTGGTAGTCGAACGACCGGTGGAGGTCACGTGCGGCCAGGCGCGTGACGTTGATAGAATAAACCAGTTACACACTAGCTCTCGTTGTGTTCGGACGTATGGTACACTACATGGTGTCAGATTGCGAGAAACCACACACCACAATGGCTCTAACCGGACTGAAACCGCCTGCGTCTCTGATGCTAGAAGGGAATTTAGCCGAGAACTGGAAGAAGTGGTTTAAGTCCTATGAGATTTACGCTGGTGCATCAGGGACTAGCTCTAAGTCAGAAAAAGTGCAAAGCTGTGTGTTTTTACATGTTGCTGGCCCGGAGGCAGAGGCACTCTCCGAAACGTTCAACCGGCGGCTGACATGGAAAAGATTGGCGTACTCACGGAGGCGTTTCGAGAGTATTGCACCGGTAAGGCTAATGTAACCGTTGTAAGATACCAGTTGAACACATACCACCAAACGACAGAGTCGATGGAGACTTTCATACGGACAATGAAACAACGGATTACATATTGTGGATATCGGGAGTTAGAAAATGAAATTTTGTGTGACAGACTAGTGTGCGGTGTCAAGGATGACACCTTGCGGGACAGGTTATTACAAACACCGAACCTGACACTCAAACAATGCATACAAATGTGCCGCCTGAGTGAGCACAGCACAATGTCGCTCAAACACCCAACGGAGAGTACATCAGAGGCACACGTAGACAAAGTCAGCAAGAGTGGGCGTCCAAGGACACGCCGGCAGACACGCCCCCTCACACCGGCACCTGCATGGAAGGGGCGACACCAAGCAAACAGAACGGTCACTGCACGAACAGAGTGTACGAGGTGTGGATATAAACATGGTCAAGGAACATGCCCTGCACGCGGGAAGCAGTGTGCAAACTGCAACAAAACCGGACATTTTGCCAAAGTGTGTCGGGGAAGACTGGCAGCAGCAGCACCGATAGACGAGATTGGCGTCGACGAACAGAATGCTCCAGGGAAATGGGTATTGACACCAGATGACGAAGAAGAAGATGACGACGACATGTTTGTGGGCGAGATGTCGGAGGATGATGACAACGACGAGGAGGAGCGGCACCTATGGTACAAGAACATGAAGATATGCGACCAAAAGATCCGGTTTAAGCTGGACACCGGCTCGGAGGCCAACCTGATGCCCAAACGAATCTTCCAAAACCTGATCGGACCCGTGTTGCGACCTGCGAGATGCAGCCTGATCACCTATACGGGACAGCGAATTCGGCCCGAAGGAGAGGCATGGATTGACGTCAACAAACGGCCTCTGCGGTTCCAAATAACCAAGACGGGAACGCCGATCCTGGGTAAAGATGCGTGCGAGACTCTGAACATACTGTCACGAGTGGATGCCATTGACAGTGAACCAAATCGGTCAACAACGGACTACGCAAAGAAAATGGTAACTAAATATGATCATGTTTTTTCTGGTCTAGGCACCATAAAAGTAAACGCCACTATACATACTGATCCGGCGATTGACCCTGTTATAGATCCACCTAGGCGCATTCCCCATGCCATAGAGAAAGAGGTAAAAAAAGAGTTAAAAAGAATGTTAGATTTAGGGGTCATTGTTCGCCAGGAGGAGCCAACACCATGGGTGAACTCCATCACGATCGTAAGAAAGCCAGGAAAAATTAGAATATGCCTAGACCCCACCAAACTAAACCGTGCAGTGTTGAGAGGTCCCTATCCGATAAAAACCGTGGAAGAGGTAGTAGCCAAAACCTGTGGAGCCAGATATTTCAGTGTGTTAGATGCCAACAGTGGCTACTGGCAGGTTAGTCTTGATGAACCCAGCTCAAAACTCTGTACGTTTAACACGCCATGGGGGCGATTCCGATATACCCGGCTGCCTTTCGGCATAAAGACAGCCGGGGATATATTCATTGAAGATATGAACGCCATATTTAATAATCTTGAAGAAGTCGATATTGTCGCTGACGACATTTTAATATACGGATCAATGATCAAAGAGCATAACATGAGGTTAGAGGCTGTTCTGAAACGAGCGAGTGAAGTAGACTTGCGACTGAATCCAAAGAAATCACGCATTTGTATGAATGAAGTCCCTTATGCTAACAGACTGCGGGTTGAAACCAAATCCCGAGCGAGTGCAAGCGATCTTAGAGCTACCCACCCCTACTGATAAACCAGCAATACAGCGCTTCTTAGGGATGATCGGGTACGTGGGGAAGTTTATCCCCACATTGTCGGAAATTGCAAAACCCCTTAGGATTCTCCTGCACAAAGAGATCGCTTGGCACTGGGAGGAGGAGCAAAATAAGGCGTTCAATCTCTTAAAAAACTTGTTACCCAAAGCCCCGGTGTTACAGTATTTCGATGTCAACAAACCAATAACAATCCAGGTAGATGCGTCAAAATCGGGACTTGGTGCGGCGTTATTTCAAAACAAACATCCAATAACGCTGGCATCAAAAGCCCTTGATACAACTCAACAGAACTATGCAGTGCTAGAAAAGGAGCTGTTGGCGATCTGTTTCGGTTGTAACAAGTTCCACGAATATATATTCGGGAAAGAGGTTACGATCGAAACAGATCACAAGCCCTTGGTCAACATTATGACAAAACCTATGCACAAGCTTACAGCTCGAGTACAGCGTATGAGAATGCGCCTCCAAAATTATAACATCCAGGTTAAGTATATTAAAGGCACAGAAATGTACTTTGCCGACGCCCTGTCCCGAGCACATACTGAGAAAACCACACCGAGTAACCTGTTTGACGAATGCATCTCTATTGCAGCTATAGAGTACGTGGATGAGGACCTAGCACAGATTGCACTTGAAACAAGTCAAGATCCAACACTCCAAGAAATAATCAAGCTCACTCAAGACGGGTGGCCAGAGACAAAAGAACACCTCAGAAATGACATTAAACCATACGCAACATACAAAGATGAGTTATCAGTATATAAAGGCATAGTGCTGAAAGGGAACAGAATAACAATACCCGCATCGTTACAGAAAGACATGCTAGATAAAATTCACGAGCCTCATTTGGGAATCATTAAGAGTAAACAATTAGCGAGGGATTACATTTTTTGGCCAGGGATTTCGAAACAAGTTGAGGACAAAGTGTCGCATTGCCAGATATGTCAAACATATCGAAACAAACCACACTCAGAGCCGATGAAGAGCCACGAGATAGAGGATAAGCCATTTTATAAGGTAGGAGTAGATCTTTTTGAATACCAACACGAGCAGTATATAGTCGTGGTAGACTACTATTCGAAATACCCGGAAATTGCACGATTGAAGACTATTTCGAGCCAAGCCATTATAGAAAAGTTAAAAGAGATATTCTGTAGGCATGGAATCCCGAGAATAGTAATGTCGGACAACGGACCCCAATTTACTAGCCTTGAATAAAAAAAGTTTTCAAACGAATACGCATTCACACGAACATACTCAAGCCCCCTATACCCACAAAGTAATGGGCAAGCTGAGCGGACAGTCCAAACAGTAAAGCAACTGATAAAAAAAGCAAGGGCAGACAACAAAGACATAAACATTGCACTACTGGCATATCGAAACACAAAGATACACAGTATGGATGCATCCCCCGCACAAATGCTGATGAGCAGGACACTTCGCTCAAAAATACCAATGACACAACAACAGTTAGCACCCAAGATCGTACAATCAAGGGCACAACAGATCAAACAGACACAGAAGAAACAGAAACAATATTACGACAATCGAGCAGGCCGAACACACAAAACACTCGCAACAGGTGAGAAAATAAAATACCTAACTCATGACCAAAAGTGGGACGATGGACAAATTATAGAGGTAAACAAGAAAACTAAGAGGGACTATCAGATCCTAACAGCTGACAACAAGATAAAAAGAAGGAACCGCACACACATGTTCAGATCAAATAAACATGTACAAAAAGACGAAACAAAAACAAAACCAATCGCAAACACTGTGCTAAGTGGCATAGTTGGATCATCAGTGGCACGAACACAAGTACATGCCAATTACACAACCCGATACGGTAGGGCAGTTAAACCAGTCAACCGCCTTGATTGCTAATTCAATACGATTCAGCAAATGGTCAATGATCGATCTGTAGGTCAGTTGAGTATAATATATTGACCAGTGAAGTACTATGGTACAAATTGAACTCGAATAAGATGTATATTGTTTTTTTGTTTGTTTTTGTTGTTGTTTTTTTTCCTTTGTTGTTTTTCTTCCCGAAAAATGTTGTTCATTACCGGAATCAACGGTTAGTTATAATGTGAGGAGAATAAGAAGATACGCATGCCTGGTAAGGATGTAGGACCAGAGGTCGACTTTGTTTATTCAATGAAAAGAGGATGTAAGGTATGCGTGCTATGAGCCGTGGTAGTCGAACGACCGGTGGAGGTCACGTGCGGCCAGGCGCGTGACGTTGATAGAATAAACCAGTTACACACTAGCTCTCGTTGTGTTCGGATGTATGGTACACTACAGTCGACTTGTTATTTATTTAACTTCCACTTATATTGGTGACACAACTGAGTTTCCCTTTTTTTAGCTTCCCGGGTTATATCAATGATACATAACTAATTACGCAAAGGCAAGTTTAACTTCCTTTAACAGCCCAGTCATATCACTGATACACAAGTAATTACATGAAGGCAAGATTACCGGCATCATTTAACTTCCCCGTTATATCAATGATACATAACTAATTATGCAAAGGCAAGTTTACCTTTCTTTAACAGCCCAGTTATATCACTGATACACAACTAATTACAGAAAGGCAAGGTTACCGGCATCATTTAACTTCCCGGTTATATCAACAATATATAACTAATTACGCAAAGGCAAGTTTACCTTTCTTTAACACCCCAGTTATATCACTGATACACAACTAATTACAGAAAGGCAAGGTTACCGGCATCATTTAACTTCCCGGTTATATCAACAATATATAACTAATTACGCAAAGTCAATTTTACCTTTCTTTAACATCCCAGTAATATCACTGATACAAAACTAATTACAGAAAGGCAATTTCAT
Source organism: Branchipolynoe longqiensis (assembly GCA_030323885.1). NCBI lineage: Eukaryota > Metazoa > Annelida > Polychaeta > Phyllodocida > Polynoidae > Branchipolynoe > Branchipolynoe longqiensis. The sequence goes on from CM059187.1 coordinate 93,997,776, forward strand.
CATCATTTAACTTCCCGGTTATATCGATAATACATAGCTAATTACACAGAGGCAAGTTTATTGAAAATCCCGGTTATATCAATGATGCACACCTAATTACAGAAATGCAAGTTTACAATTAAAGCTGCACAGGCCGATGGAAGCATTTCCAAATCGGGGCCCTCTTTAAGCATGTATTGTTGCATTAAAGGGATACTAAGTCAAGTTAATCAAACGTGTTACTGCTGCAGCCTATGGGCTCTAGGATTTCGATGTGCATGCCTAGATTAATTCAGGACACGACACGGGACTACTTAGTATGGGATTTGACTTAATCTAAGACAGGAGGAGACACAGGTCAAGTTAATGAGGTACAATGAAGGTCAAGGTTAATTGAGGGTAGCTAGTTTGAGTCTCTGTGGGATCCGGGCACTCAACCGCATTAAGTCAATTGTCTTATAGTAGGGTCGGGTGGTGTGGTGAGAAAAGGCAGGTGGTGTTGTCGGCCCGGCATTTGGTGGTGAAGTGCTGTCGGTGGGGGCGGCGGGGCGGAAGTGACATCAGAGGGGGGAGGCCCGGGTACAAGCGGTGGCTACCAGTGCTCGGACGTGGGGGCGCCACCTGGAGTCACTTTCCGGCCGCCTATATTTAAAGGGGGGGGGAAGTAAATGGTATAGGCCGGAATGGAGAGTGATGGGATCGCTGGCGTCCCGTCTTGGACCCGAATTATGCAACATGCCCAATTTCACAAATATTTTCACTTAAACGATTTCCAAAGTCAGCTATTTATGATATAAGTTACTTCAAACTAAAGTAAAGTAATTGATAATGATCAACTTAATATATTTATCTAAAAAATATATATAACACAACTCAAAACAGACTTTAATCACAGAAAGACGTGATGGTCGAATGAGGTGAGTGTCCGCCTCCTGTTCTGGTAGGTCGTGGGTTAGAACCCATGCCGAGTCAAACCAATGACAACAAAGAAATTATACTTGTTGCCCTCTAGCCTGGCGCTCGGCATTACTAGCATAGGGAAAATAACAGTGGACTGAAGAAGACCAATTATCCGATATTGAAATTTTCCCTTCTTAATCAACTAATGTATACACACATAAAAATGAAAAAAGAAAAAGCGAAGGAGAAATAGATGATTATTTAACTTACCTAAGCACCCGGAGGCTGAGAGGCTATGGAAAGCTAGGCGACACACGTCACAACGCAGGCCCCCGACACCAGGCCGACATGAGCACTGACCCGTGACGTCATCACACCGATCCGACAACGCCCCCGTGACGTCACAGGCGCACGCCGGGCATCCCGCCGCCGTGTTGCCATGGCCGGGCTGCAGACGACATTTACATAAGCATATTCAGCACTGAACGGAGAGGGACAACCAGCCACGGTTGAACTTGTCTGAGCCTGTTTGAACTTGCCGGAAATGGACTTTCCTCTTCTCATTTTTGTGAGAACTCAGTGTCAGCCAATCAGAGCTGTTCTTTTTTAATGCAAATGGCGGCCCCCATAAGGGGCAGCCATTTGCAATAGAAAAGAATGGCTCTGATTGGCTCTGATTGGCTCAAATTATGGAAAAGTCCCAGTCGAATACATCCATTATTTTTTTTAGTAGTTTCTTGTTCAGACATTGTCACACATTTATGTATCTTTTGCACAGTGTTTGAAGTATATTTGAAATTTATGTACATTGACCACTGTTTAAATCACACAATATCAGTACTTAAAGAATGGGAAACCCATCCTGCAAGGGTATGCTCGATATGGGACAGTGGTCATCCGATTTTCCTCCTTTCCTCGCTGTGGACCCTTCTCAACATTTGGGTGACGTGGAATTACGTGGAATAACACGCCAAGTTAAAGCTGTATAAGTCCGATAAAAGCACCACATTTTCAAAAGCAAAATACGTATTTAGATTCGAATCTACATGTTCAACTCAGACACTGGTGCACTTCTTACACATAGACAAAGTTATACTAACTCCAAGATCTTCTAACCTATACTAACTGACACTAACCTATATGATCTTATACTAACCTAAACTAATACCCTCATATAGATATATTCGTTACATAGTATAACCTATTCTAGCCAGTACTAACCTATACTAACTCATCCTAACTTATACTAACCTAAACTAATACCCTCATATAGATATATTCGTTACATAGTATAACCTATTCTAGCCAGTACTAACCTATACTAACTCATATTGCAGTGTGCGTGCAGCTGGTGTGATTACTCCTGTGCTACGCTGCTTCGCTCAAAATAGGTAAATAAATCCTATGTACATCATTTCAGTGTGCATAATGAACTTACTTTTCCGGGGTTTCATTTCAAATGTAACCAAAGTTAAAGCTGCATAGTCCGATGAAGCATTACATTTTCAAAAGCAAATGAATTATCTAGAACTGATTCTACATATCTAACTTAGATACTAATGCATTTATTAAGCATTTGCTTCCCCATAGAAGGGAATACTGAGGCAATTTAATCAAACCAGTTATTGCTGAAGCCTAGAGTTTTGGCGTGCTTACAAACACTAATTTGACATGTTTGCACGTCAAATATCTCAAAATTTAACCAGTTAAACTAAAAGTTATTTCAAACTCAAGTAAGGTAGATTATAACGATCAATTTAATATATTTATCACAGAAAAAATAACAGAAAGCCACAACCATCAGACTATGCAACTGTAATCCTTTAACAGAAAAGTTAATTCAAACTAGAGGGATGCAGTTCAATCTAATAGGTATGAACACAACTATTTACAGTAGAAACTGAAAATCATCGTATCCAAATACTAAACTAGATTGGACCCGGGAACACTTCTGTAGTGACGTCAGCGCCAAGGCATGTATGTACTGGGCGCGGTGGCCAAATCGGTAGAGCGCGGGCATCGCGTGCGGAAGGTTAGAAGCTCAGTTTCCCGTCGAGTCAAACCAATGACTTATAAAATTGATACTTGTCGCTTCCTAGCCTGGCGCTTGTCATTAATAGGGTACGGCAAGGACTGGTTAGCTCGGTGTCAGGATAATGTGACTGAGTTGGATATCAGGTCATGGTGTCGGCAGCCTGATTTCCCAGTGAGGCAGGCATCACTATGAAGACGCCATGGATGTGCACTGTCACAAGTCAGTACCCATCCTGATATGGTCTTAGATGTTGCCAGGATGTAAAAGTCCAACAACCAACCAGCCATGGCATGCAGCTGGAGGGCTACCTCACTGTTTCTGTAGATGTCCATGTGTTGCCAATATAGTCGGCCAACTCCCAGCGGGCACACATCCACAAATATGACTCACAGGCTCCCCCTTAAACAACAAGACCTTGTACAGAAAGATCTCTGACAGTCGGTGCTGCAATGGGATGATGGTGTTGAGGGTGGCGTGGGCGTTTTGGAAGTGTGGTCCAACTCACAGCGTAAAGGCCCTGTCACACTATGACGTGACGACGTCAGCGTAGGGAGAACGTGAAAAACGTTGAACTTCTCGGCGTAGTATGCAAATTTGGACACAAGTTGAACATGGATGACGCGTAGTTGACGAGAGCGTAACATCGGTAAAGCGTAGTGATATCGTCATTCAACGAGAGAGGACAACGTAGTTACTCTCACGGAACGTTATGAACATTATTCCATCGCCAGAACTACGTTGCTTTACATTACGTGACGTTACATACGTCATGACACGGTGGCGAAATGCTGAATGTACGTTGGATGTACGTTTGGCGTACGTTCTCCTGACGTTCTCCTGACGTTCCCATTACGGCGCGTGGACGTTTCCACTGGGGTTAATGTGGGTCGACGTAGTGGAACGTAGTAGAACATAGTGAGCAGCGTTTGACTAACATCCGTTTAACGTCATTGACGTTCGCTGAACGTGTACAGAACGTAGGCGAACGTAAACCCTTACGTTCGAGTCACGTCGAAAGTTTTGAACAGGTTCAAAACCTTGATGCGCGTCGACATAACACGACATAACGTGACGTAGCTCGACGTCAGTCTAACGTCATTCTGACGTCATCATAACATAACCCAACGTACATCAACGTAATGATGAAAAGTGCCCACGTCAGGCTTACGGTGGCTCATTACGTTGTAGTGTGACAGGGGTATAAGGTGAGTGTTGAATCAACAACAGAGGTTGTGACATTACTTTATGAGGGAATGCATGCACTACTGTCAATCTACCAGACAGGATGGCCGAATGAGTTGAGCGTCCGTCTCCTGTATTGGTAGATCCCGGGATTCGAACCACCAGGTTAGGACCCTGGTCGAGTCAAACCAATGACTTTAGAATTGATAGTTGTCGCTTCCTAGCCAGGCACTCAACATTATTAGGATAGGGCAATGTCTGCATGGCTCACTGTCAGGATAATGTGAGTGAGTGGGATATCAGGTAATGGTGTTGGTGGCCTGGTCTTCCAATGGGGCAGCACTATAAGGTCACCATGAGTGCACCCTGTCACAAGTCGGTACCCGTCCCGATGACCTTAGATGTTGCCAGTACGTAAAACTCCAACAACCAACCAACTACTGTCAATATTGGAGTGGTTGTGATGGCTTACTCCATGAAGGGGTGCATGCCCTGCTATCAATATCACTGTTGCTGTAAGTGCTTACTGTATGAAGGGGTTATGCACTGCTGTCAATATTGGTGTGGCTGCGGCAGCTTACTGTATGAAGGGATGTGTGCCCTTTAAGTGCAACACTTTAAAGTCACAATGAGTGTCCACTGTCACAAGACGGTACCCATCCTGATATTACCTTAGATGTTGTTGTGACAGCTTACTGTCTGAAGGGGTTACGCACTACTGTCAATGTTTATATGGTTGTGGTGGCTTACTGTATGGAGTGGTGTATGCCCTGTAGTCAGTATGTTGCTGTAACTGTAAGAGCTTACTGTATGGAAGGTATATGCACCACTGTCAATATTGGTGTGGCTGTGGCAGCTTACTGAATAAAGGATGTATGCAACAGTTGTGCACTGCTGTCAATATCGCCGTGGTTGTGAAAGATTATTGTATGAAGGGGTTGCATTAATTATATGTATGTATATATAAATATATATATATATATATATAAATATATATATATATATATATATGGGTGTATTTATATATGGATGATGCAGAAGCAGTATACGAGTATATAGGCGGGGAAGGTAATTATTATTACTATTATTATTATATATTATTGTCACTGTAGACACTCTTCACGGGTGCCTGTCGCCTCACCACGTGACCAGCGGGGCCGCCACTGGCCAAATCTCCCCTTGGACGCGACCCAGTGTTACTGGCACCTCAGGATTCTTTTAAAGGATAGGGCTTAATGTTCCCTTGAGGGAGAATATACTATCTCAACCCACTTATTGTCTTGTCCATTTATTATACTGTAGCCGGCCTATATATATATATATATATATATATATATATATATATATATATATAAATATTTTCTTATATATACAGTAAAACCTCTTTAAATCGACCGACCTTAGGACCGATGTTGAAGTGGTCGGTTTAGGGAGATGGTCGGATTAGCCAATTAGAATATGGTTACAATGGTATTGTTAGGACCCAATTAAAGCGATCGATATATGGGAGTGGTCGATTTGTGGAGGTGGTCGGTTCGAGAGGTTTTACTGTATATATATATTTTCTTTTTTTTTTCTTTTATAGAGTATATATATATATATATATATATATATATATATATATATATATATAAACAGTTAGGGCCAGACACAGCTGGCATACAGTGCAGAGGGCCGCTCACAGGGGGCGCCACTGGGCCTATGTCATACTAACAGGGTCAGCTAGATCGGATACAGCGCTAACTATTACATAGGAAACTGAAGATCGGTAGTGTCCTTGTTTATATTCCCATAATGGATTATAGAGCACATATATATAAGACAAATCTAAATTTTGCCCATCTTTAGCCATCCAATGCCCTCCACAATGAGTGTCTGAGCCCGGGCCTCAGTGTCTTGGAAGCAGACCATGTGGAACCACCCTCCCCGCAGCCCACTTGGGCACCGCGGGGCGGATATCACGTGTCCAAGTCACAAGCGTCTATTGTTGCTGACGTCATGGCGACCCGGGCAGTGCTCCCTCACACACCCTCACACACCGCACACACCCCACGCATGCGCACCCCGGCTGGAAAAGATGATGGCGGCACCAGAAAGTGGGGGCACGGGAGGGGGGGGGCACCTGTTGGCTGACCATCAACTTCCACCACCAGAACAGTCGGGATGGCCGAATGAGTTGAGCGTCCGTCTCCCGTGTTGGTAGATAGTGAGATTCTAGTCCCAGGGGTTCAAACCCTGGTCGAGTCAAAACCAATGACTTTAAAATTTATACTTGTCACTTTCTACCTAGGTGCTCCCCATTATTATGATGGGCAGGGACTGGTTGGCATAGTGTCCGGATAATGTGACTGAGTGGAATATAAGGACATGGTGCTTGTGGCCTGGTTTCCCAGTGGGGGCAGCACTATAAATTCACAATGAGTGTGCACTGTCACAAGTCGGTAATCCTGATATGACCTTAGATGTTGCCAGGACGTAAACCTCCAACAACCAACTTTCACCGCTAGGGGCGTGGCGTTCATTCGCATCCGCTTTTAATAACTGAAACGTCGCTTGATGTGTGTGAGTGTGCGTGTGTTTGGCTACATACATGTGTGTGGTTTTCGTGCAGGAGCTAGCCATTCGATCAGGGGAACAGACAGGGAAGCCTCTGGAATTGTGTCGGGGGGCGAGTGTTGTGTCAGTAGTCATTTGACATTGGTGCATTTTTTAGGGTTATTTTTACACACAAGTCCTCGCTTCCCCCCCCCCCCCCCAAACACACATGAGGGCATGTAATTCTACTACCCTCATATTCAACCTTAACCACACCCTACCTCACCCTCCTCATACCTTCCCTCACCCTCCCATCACCCTTACCCTCCCCCCACCCTCCCTCACCCTCCTCATACCTTCCTTACCCTCCCATCATCCTCCCCCTCCCACACCCTACCTCACCCTCCTCATACCTTCCCTCACCCTCCCCCCATCACCCTTACCCTCCCCCCACCCTACCTCACCCTCCTCATACCTTCCTTACCCTCCCATCATCCTCCCCCTCCCACACCCTACCACACCCTACCTCACCCTCCTCATGCTTTCCTCACCCTCCCATCCTCACCCTCCCCACACCCTACCTCACCCTGCTCATACCTTCCCCACCCTCCCAACACCCTTACCCTCCCCCCACCATCCTCTTCCCTCATCCCCAACCTCACCCTCTCCACATCATCGCTTAACCCTCACCCACCCTCACCGCACCCTCGCCCTGTCCTCACCTTGTCGGCACCTTCATCCTCGCTCTCACTCTCACCGACCCCTCACCCTCGCCCTCACCCTTACCCGCGCCCTCACCCTCACTGTCATCGTTACCGTCACCCTGCCCCCCCCTCATCTACCCGTCCTCCTCCCCCTCCTCCCCCCCTCCCCCTCACGACCACTCTGAGGTCAGGATATATAACTCCCTGTAGGGTGAGACCCTATCCCCCCCCCCCTTTTTTTGTAAAAGAAGAACTCTAGCCCCACACATATCCAGTGTTGACGTTGGATTGATGGTTATGTACTAAGTCCTTAAGCGTTGCCATGACCACTATGATGGTACGTGATAGGTTCCAAGTTATGTAAGTCATTATCTTCTATGCTTTACAGTAGCAAAGTCCGGCAGTAAACCTAGCAGGACTGATTGTGCATAATCTTCTCAACTATGCTTGCAATGTCTAGAGATCATCACGCTGATATTCCTGCCTCGACGCCCCGAAGTCATCACAGGCGCACGCTTGAAACGGCAACATTGAGTTCTCAACTGACAGTTACAGATAGCTTTACAGCTGCACAGTCCGATGGTCTTAAGTTTGTGTCATTTATATTTAGATGAAGATGTTTGGTTTATTGTTATAATCTATTCTACTTTAGTTTAATGTGATTTTGTAGAGTGGGTAATGGAGGTACGATTGGTGTATTAATGTTGCATAGTCCAATGGGTTTGAATTTCTGTTATTATTTGAGATAAATATATTAGGGTGCTCCTTACCTTACATTCATATTAGATATCTAACTTTGGAGATATTTGAAGTGAAAACATACCAAATTAATTGTAGTGTGCACATCAATATTTTAACAGCATAGGCTTCAACAGTAACAGGTTCTAATAAATTGATTTAGTATCCCCTTCTGTGCAGCACAACAATGCTTAATAAGTGCACCAGTATAACGTGGATTTGTATAATCAAATTTAGACAGGTATTTTGGTTTGAAAATGTTACGCTTTCATTGGACTATGCAGCTTTAACTGAGAAGTTTCTCCGTGTGGAGAAGAGAATTGATTTCAAGGTGCTGCTTCTTGTATATTGTGCCTTGCATGATCAGGCTCCAGAATATATTAGAGATATGCTCCACGAGAGAACAAATGTTCGAACACTGCGCTCCACAGTCTCCAGCCAGTTAGCAGTTCCTCGGAGCAGACTCAAAGGCTTTGGGGATCGTGCTTTTAGTATTGCTGCCCCGAGATTGTGGAATGCTCTGTCAGGATATATCACTGATTGGTGCTTTTAAAAAAGGTCTAAGACACATTTGTTTAAATCTGCTTTTAACTAGGTGAAATTTATTTTCCTGTATATTTGTTTGTTATGTAAAGCGCCTGAGAACGGCTTGCTGGATTGGGTACTATATAAATATTTTATTATTTATTATTTATTTATTTATCTGGATACAATAGGTATCACTATACAAGTTATCTGTGGCACAAAGAAAATGCAGTATTTTTTAGGACATTTTTAGTCAGTCATATGTTGAAACTTACATTGCCCTCGTGCTTTATTCATGGATGACTTTTCTCAAAATAAATGATAAAAGTTGCATATTCTGATCTGATGAAAGTGTGGTGTATCTTATTCAACTGAATAACTCTCTTCTTTTCATTACCAGGGGATTGGTTTTAATACCATTTCTTTTGTTGTTGTTGTAAATATGTTTATTCTGCTGAATAAGTCTTTTGTCAGGGCCGAAGCCCTGGTCTTCCAGCCATTTTTCAATTCAGGATTAGTTACACAAAAAAGGTATATAGAGTAAGGTGTACAATAACTGTAGAATACATAATTTGCAGCATATAACGCAATGAAATTCTGCAAACCACAATTTCCCATTGCTATGTAGATAAACGCACAATTTTAACCATTGAAACTAAAAAAATAATCAAAATACCAACTTATAGGATTATCGTGTTATGGAACAAACTTCCAGTTATGGCCATGTAAGCGAACACCAACCTTAAAGTTGCATAGTCAGATGAAAATATCAAATTTTCAAAACCAAAACAATTATCGAAATTTGATTCTACATATCTAACTTAGATACTGGTGCACTTATTAAACATTTGTCACCATATAGAAGGGAATATTGAGGCAATTTAATAGAACCTGTTACTGCAGAAGCCTATCAGGGTCAGAGTTTTGACAAGCTTGCCAAAATTAATTTTGATTGGTTGCACTTCAAATATCTCAAAAGTTAGCCACGTAAAATAAAAGTTACTTCAAGCTAAAGTAAGATACATAATAACAATCAACCTAATGTATTTATCTCAGAAAATTTCAGAAACTCAAAACCATCGGACTATGCAGCTTTAAATTCAAGAGCCTAATGAAAAATCCGACAACATGGACAGACCCGTAGAGAAGCACAGTACAGAGGTCAAAGCAGCAAAAGAAGTCGCACCAAGCTTACCCTCCCTCCCCTACTGTGTTCAGCCCCGACATCCACATCCCACGTAAATAAAACAAAGCTGACGGTGGGATCACTAGTATGGAAACCACAGGCACTCTAGGATCCACACACCCGCCTAAAGACCGGATTGGGGAAACGGAAAGAAACCGGACACAGTCCGGTGAAATATGTCAATGTCCAGTTTATATATGGTCAGCATCCAGCATTTCCATTCTGTCCAATGGTGTCCGGCGTTTACGGTGGCAAGTTTTGAACATGCACAAAACTTGGAATGGATGCCGCCAGACTGACATGTATGGTTGTTGGCCGGTTTAAGTTTGTTTTGTCCGGTTCATGTCCGGTACCCATCCTTAACATCTTCGGTTAGCTTCCTGAATAGTCCGTTGACGGGAATTCGGTCCACCGGCTTTTTATATGTATTTGGCGTGTCCGTCATGTGACGTAAACAGTCTGGTCCGTGTCCAGTTCATGTTCGGTCCGTCCATTTGACAGTCAGATTTTGCCTGTCAGTTCACCATTCCATGTCCATTTAGCTTTCGTTTTGTCTGGTCGCCTTTGACCCGATAGCGCAACATTTTGACACATTTCGATACATTTTTATACCGAACACCACCGGACTAGAAAATTCTTTGTCTGGTTATGTCCAATGCTCAATCCGGTAAGGTGTGACACGCACTTTAAGCCAGAAATCACACATTCAAATCTAGGAACAACCACTAACAGAACTCCCTCATACATCACAACTAATGAATAGATTTGATAAATCACAATATCACCTATTGTTTTTCATTTATATTTATTATATATAATGTTATTGCTAACTCACTTTAATATGGAGATACTCTATGCCATTTTTGTGTGTAAAATCACGGCTTGAGAAATGGTTGGAAGACCAGTGCTTCAACCCTGATAAAATAACTTAATGAGCAGAATAAACATGTTTACCACCACAAAAGGATATATATCAGTATGCATCTAGATATTATATTCGATGTTTAATCCAGCCTTATTATCAATCCATATAAATACTTGCTATTTCACACAGCAAACCCTGTCATGTGAATAGAAATGTAATCTATAACCAGTGGCTCGGCACTGGACAAAAGAAGTTGATCAATGAAGGAACATATATTTTACTATGATAGAAAGAAAATAATAAAATATAAAATATATATTTCATGTTTAATCCAATCTTATTACCAATACAAATAAATACTTGCTACGGCACACAGCAAACCACGTTATGTGCAAAAATGAAATCCATAACCACTGCTTCGGCACTGAAAAAAAGTTGTTTAATGAATGAACATATATTTTACTATAATAAAATGATAATAATTAAAGAGAGGGAAAAAGAAAAAGAAAGCTAAGATTCCATATATGTGGTATTTAATATGCGAATGTGAATGCGAATGCGATAAAATAATGGAAAAGAAAGTAAATGAACAGTGGTGCTTCCATTTGTCCGGATGCGAATGCGAATGCGATAAAAAATGGAAAAGCAAGTAAATGCACAGTGGTGCTTTCATTTGTCCGGATGCGAATGCGAATGCGAATGCGAATGCGAATGCGAATGCGAATGCGAATGCAGGAAGTGGATCGCTCTATGGACCGATCGGTGCGATTGCAAAACGTGAATGCTGCTCCATTTGCCATAGAGCAACCAGAAACTTTGACTTTCCTTCACAAATTTGGAGCAAGAAAGACTGAAAATCGCATGGGTATAATCATTCCGCATGCCGCATACACATTCGCATGCCGCATATCTGCAATCTTAGCTTTAAGAAGGGGAAAAGAAAGAAAATATGGCTGTGAAAGGCCACTGACCAGACATCGGCCACAGTCGCGGTCCCTGTAGCCATCCTTGCAGGGACACAACCCAGTCACGTGACCACATTCCTGCCTCGATGCCCCGAAGTCATCACAGGCGCACGCTGGAAACGGCAACATTGATTTCTCAACTGACAGTTACAGATAGCCTTAAAGCTGCACAGTCCGATGGTTTTAAGTTTGTCATTTATATTTAGATGAAGATTTTAGGTTTATTGTTATAATCTACTCTACTTTAGTTTAAAGTGATTTAATAATGTATTTGTCTCAGAAAATTCCAGAAATGCGAAACGATCGGACTCTGGAACTTTTCCTGAGACTAATTTAAGTAAATCTTGAGAAACTTTAGGTTAATCTCACACCTGTAATCTATGTTTTAGTCGATATTTATTTATCAACTTAGATTTAATCTAAGATATTTTTTTACACTGACATATTATACATGTATTTAATAGACATATTATATTTCAAAGAACAGATTGGATGGTAAAATGAGTTGAGCATCCGCCTCCCGGTTTGGTTGATCATGAGACTAAAACACACAGGTTCTAACCTTGGCCGAGTCAAACCAATGACATTAGAATGTATACTTGTCCCTACCTCGCCTGGGGTTCGGCATTACTAGGATAGTGTAAGGAGCAGTGGAATGAGGCAGACCAATTGGCCACGTTTGAAATTCCCCCCTGCTTAAACAAATAACATACACAATAAACAAAACGACATATTGCATATGTATTTCCTAGAATCAATAAACTACTCACGTGAACAATCGCCGCCGATGGCCGTCCCGAAGTATCCCGGCATGCACTTCTCACAATGCGCGCCCTCTGTGTTGTGCAGACAAACTAAACACTCCCCGGTCTTCGAGTCACAGCGACCACCAGCGGCGACGTCGGCATTTCCATGGCAATCACATGGCTGGCAGTAATCTCCTGGTACCAGTGGGTTACCATAGTAACCTCCAGAACACCTGTGGACAGCAGCCAGAAGTTGGTATCATTAATTGTTGAGATTTTGTTGTGCTTAAAAAAAAACTAAAATGTAGTTTATTCAGTGAATAATGCCTTTTGTTAGCGCCAGAGCACTGGTCTTCCTGCCCTACAGGTCAATCTGTTGGTACATACATGAAACTATCATTTGGAATAATAACCGCATGCAAGTCTTGGGGTTGTTTTAAAAGCCAGAAGTCTTACGTGTGCGCAGTTTTTTATATTGTTTTATATATAATTTTGTCCATTTCGCTTATTATATAATGTCTATACATGTTACCTATCACTCACAGCATTGATAATTAATTCCCTGCTATCCTTCAGTGCAGTCATAGCGAATAGGTGACCTTAGATGTTGGCAAGACGTAAAACTCCAACAACCAACCAAGCTAGCGAGTAGTACCTCTCCGAGAAATCCCTCCCGTCCCAATACCGCCCTCCCTTATATCCTTATATAGGCCTACCCATATATCACAAGGCGGTATTTTGTTAATCCAAGTATCGCTCACAAATGTCTCTCTTGCACACTATATATTCCATGCGCCAACATTACATCACACACAGATTGACCCCCATTATCGCTCACATACGGCGTCCTTGTCTGTTGTTGTTTTGGGGGAGTTTTCAGTTGTGTTGGCACACTGAACGCTGCAAATCTGGGGTGGGGGGTGGGAGGGGGCTGGTCCTTGTTCGCTTAGGGACCGTCCAAAATTATCAACATTTTCACGGTCGTACCAAGTGTGCGATAAGCGAGGGGGGGGGGGGGATATTAGTAATGTTGAATAAAATGTTGGTATTTAATTAACACTAATAGCGTAAATTAAATTGTCTGTCAAATGTGTATCTGTAATAATTTAGAGGGAGAGCAGGGGGTGTGGAAAGTAGTACTCTTTGTACGACCCTGAAAATGTTGACAACTTCGGATGGCCCCTGAACTTCCGGAACCCTCAGTTCTCAGAGAGGCATCAGGCGTACCCTTACATCTCGTAACCAGCCTCGTTCATACCTTTAGCACACTCCCTCACACTCCCTCACACCTTCAACTCTCACACCCTCACCTTGCACACTCTCACCTCTAACATATTCTGAATATTATTCACTTCTCGCACTCGCATGATCTCTCTCAGACCCAAACCTTTCACGCCCAACCCCGTCGCACCCGAACCGCAAACACCCAAACCTCTCGCACTCTCACTTTTTTCACTCGCATTTCTTAGTCCTCTCACACTCGACCATCTCACACCCACATCTCTTACTCTAGAACCTCTCACACCAGAATCCTTCACACCCAAACCTCTTACCAGAAAGTCTCACATCACAAACTCTCACACAACAAACTCTCATGCCAGAAAGTTGCACACCAGAACCTCTCACACCAGAACCTCTCACACCCGAACCTCTCACACCAGAACCTCTCATACCAGATCCTCTCACACCAGAACCTCTCACACCAGAAAGTTGGACCCCATAACCTCTCACACCAGAAACTCTCATGCCAGAAACTCTCACAACTCAAGCTCTCACACCAACAACTGTTACACCAGAACCTCTCACGCTACAACCTCTCACACCGCAACCTCTCACCCCTCAAACCCCAAACCTCGCACACCTCACCGCTCACACCACAACTCTTCAGACCCTCACCCCTTACACCATAATACCTCACCCCCAAACCCCTCACACCCAAACCTCTCACACCCTCAGCCCTCACACCATAACCTCTCACCCCCGAACCTCTACCCCTTACCCCTACCCCTTACCCCACCTCTCACACCAGCACACACACCCAACCTCCACCCCTCACCCCTACCCCTTACTCCACCTCTCACCCCTCACACCAGCACTCCCCCCCACCTCCACCCCTCACCCCTACCCCTTACTCCACCTCTCACCCCTCACACCAGCACTCCCCCCCCCCACCTCCCCACCCCTCACTCACTCCCTACCCCTTACACCCCATCTCTCACTTCTCACACCATCACTCCCCCCCCCACCTCCACCCCTCACCCCTACCCCACCTCTCACCTCTCACACCATCACTCCCCCCCCCCACCTCCACCCCTCACCATTACCCCTTACCCCACCTCTCACACCAGCACTCCCCCCCGCCCCCACCTCTCACCTCTCACAGAAGTCCCCCTCGTAGCCTGGCTGACAGCCGTAACAGACGAACTCCACATCGGGCCTGTCCGGATCGGCTCCGCAACCTTCTCCAAATGTGTTGTTGGCGGCCTCTAGCGGACAACTGCAGCGTCGGCAGTCTCCTTTCAGCGCGTCGCCATAGTAACCTGGGGCGCACAGCTCACAGTTCACACCCACCCTATTCTCGGAGCAGTCCTTGGGAGGATAGAAAGTAAATGTTCTATTCAGATGATGTCTTCTACACGAACAGATTAAGAGATAAGATGACAAGCTAAGATGACAAGGCAACTACCAAATTGAGACAATTTCTGTTCAGCGATGAAAAGAAGCTGCAATGCGACTTAGTCGTTATGGACAGGGTAAATAAGCCATCACAAAAAAAACAACATAACCCAATATTTTTGTTTTTTGTGACAAATCTTTTATTCTTCCATAACGTATAAGCTCCCGTGAGGGTATTTGTTTTCAACGTTGGACAGGTATATCTTCTATTCGAATCCAAATTGTTGAATTAATTATGCTATAAGCATAGGGGTTCAGTATGAAGTCAAGAGTGTTCACTTATTAAACAGATTAAAGTTACATAGTCCGATGAAAGCATCAAAGTTCCGAAACCAACATACGCATCTAGATTTAGATAATGGTGCACTTAATAAACATGTGTTGCTGCATAGAAGGGAATAAATACTAAGTCAAGGTAATACCTGTTAACACTGAAGCCTATGAGGGTGGACTTTTGGCAAGCACGTCAATTATACTGTTGCATGTTTAGACTTCAAATATCTCCTAAGCTAGTAATGTTTAAATTAAAATTATATCGAACTATTGTGAGGTAGATTATAACGATCACCCTAATACATTGCTAACGAGAACAGAGGATGTGGAAGCTGGAGTGGAAGAGCATGACTTTATTCCTGGTGCTGTCCCCCAGTGGCATTACATGTTATGATCGCTACACCAGAGATGGCGGCCGACTCAAGGTCATGGCAGCCAAATGAATAGGATGAAAGTTGGGGAGTATGTGGTTGGTCCTAGAGCGGGTTCATTTTGGAGATATTTGCAGATAATATATTCTAAATTAACTTTGACGTGCCCATAACAGTTGTTAACCTATAGGCTTCAGACGTAACAGGTTATATTAGATACATTTTCTTAGTAATAGTATGCCCTTCTATGTGGCAACTAATGTTTAATAACTTCACCAATGATCAGGGATGAAAGTGGTCTCCAGCAAAAACCGCGGAAAACAAGCCGTAATTATTACACCAACAGCGAATTTCCGCAATAACGCGGATCTTCTCCCATAGACTTAGCATTGTCAGGGAATCCCGGAAAAATCCCGGAAGTCAGGTTTCAACTGGCCTTGTTGTGATTGCATCATCGCCCATATCTAACACTGTCTTGCTTAGGTTTTATATTCTAGCTACATCTAAGGTGATATAAGAACAGGATTCGAACCATCGAACTATTGTCACATACATCCCATTTTTGGAATTTTGTTTAACGTTAATCGGTGGATATAAGAAATCCCGGAAATAATATATTCTAAATTAACTTTGACGTGCCCATAACAGTTGTTAACCTATAGGCTTCAGACGTAACAGGTTATATTAGATACATTTTCTTAGTAATAGTATGCCCTTCTATGTGGCAACTAATGTTTAATAACTTCACCAATGATCAGGGATGAAAGTGGTCTCCAGCAAAAACCGCGGAAAACAAGCCGTAATTATTACACCAACAGCGAATTTCCGCAATAACGCGGATCTTCTCCCATAGACTTAGCATTGTCAGGGAATCCCGGAAAAATCCCGGAAGTCAGGTTTCAACTGGCCTTGTTGTGATTGCATCATCGCCCATATCTAACACTTTCTTGCTTAGGTTTTATATTCTAGCTACATCTAAGGTGATATAAGAACAGGATTCGAACCATCGAACTATTGTCACATACATCCCATTTTTGGAATTTTGTTTAACGTTAATCGGTGGATATAAGAAATCCCGGAAATCCGCGAAAGTGCGGAGGTTTTTCATCTCTGAATGATATCTAAATTGGATATGTAGAATCAAATCTCGAGGACCAGTTTTGGCTTGGAAAATATTATGCTTTCATCGGACTATGCATCTGTAATGAAGCCACTCATTGCATTGTGTACACTTTAATTTCAGAATTTAGCCTACTTCACACTTCAATTTACTATATAAACTATGTAAAAGGATGTGTGTAATTACCTATATACCTGAAACACTTACGGTCGGAAGAGCAGTGCTTACGGCACTGACAAAAGATATAAAATCCATTTAGAAAAGAAATAGCATAATATAGGCCTGGTCTCTAACTAGTCTTTAATGTAGCGCACACAAGGAATTCAGAATCGTTAATCGGTCCTATTGTCGGCCACCTATCGGCAATCCATGACAGCAGTTTCTCTTAGTTTTTATAAGTCGATTATGTAGAAGTACATGCAGTTACTTGCCAGGCAATGGCCGCTGAACGGGTCACACTGCGTCGAGCGTCCGTTACATTGACAAGGCTGACACAGTCCGCCGAGCAGCTGGTTGTCGACACGCCGGTAACCCTCCGCACATAGCTACAGGTTAACAGAGCACCACATACTGATCACGTGGTCTAAAGGTGTACTCCTTACACTTATATTCAACAGACAGTAAAAGAATGTGTGTAATGACTTGCACTGGTGTGCTGTGTGGTCTACCGGGACAATAGCCTTAACCCTAACCTTAACATGGACTTTAGCCCTAACCCTAAACCTAACCCTAACTGGGACCTTAGTCCTAACCCTAACCCGGACGTTAACCTTAAAACCGACCTGGATATTAGCCATAACCCTAACCTTAACCGGGACTTTAGCCCTAACCCTAAACCTAACGCTAACTGAGACCATAGTCCTAACCCTAACCCGGACATTAACCTTAACACCGACCTGGACATTAGCCATAACCCTAACCTTAACCGGTACTTTAGCCCTAACCCAAACCCCAGCCCAAACAGGAAATTTGCCCTAACCCTAACCCTAATGGGAACATTAGCGCTAACCATAATCCTAACTGGGACTTAAGCCCTAACCCAAACCCTAACATATACTTTAGCCCTAACCCTAACGCAAATCCAAAACCAAACCAGGACTCTAGCCATAACCCTAACCCTATTACTTAAACCCTAACCCTAACTGGGACATAAGCTCTAACCCTAACCCAAACCCTAACCAGGGCCCGTATGCAGGAGTTGGTGATAGCAAGCCAAAACGGTGTTTGGCGGGAATCCCCATTTAAGGCAAAAAGTGGCATGCACGAGTCAGTGATAGGCCTAACACCAGAAGCTTAAACTAGGTTAAGGTAAACCAGAAACATAGCTAGTTTACAGCGGTGTTAGTGTTAGGTTAGGCCCAAATCTATTCAATGCTATCATATTTGACAGAATTAAATATGCAATAAGTGAAATTTGATCAAATTAACCCTAAATTCGAAGCAATATTAACGCTGCCGCCGGATCAGCGGCAATATTAATATTTTCGAATCGACGAATGTAAAGTAAACAAATCGCCACCACCGCATGGACGTCGATATCCATACTGTCCATCGCCGCCGACGCCGACGCCGCATCGGCGGCAATATATTAGGCCCTAATCTATTCAATGCTATCATATTTAACAGAATTATATAGGGCCTACACAATAAGTGAAATTTGATCAATTTAACCCTAAATTCGAACCGATATTAACGCCGCTACCGCATTGGTGGCGTTATTCATATTGTCGAACCGAGGGATTTCCCAAATCTATAAATAAATTCACGTTTAGCTATAATGAAAGAAAGTGTTACGTGCTCCTGTATACGTCTTGACCACATTCCCTGGCTCGGAGATAGCTAAACGGTATCAAGCTGTAACACCAAATGCTGCTATCACCGACTCCTGCATACGGGCCCAGGGCATTATCCCTAACCTAAACAATAACCCTAACATATAGTTTATCACTAACCCTAACTCTAACCTTACTCAAGACTTTAGCCCTAACGCTAACCTGAAATCTAAAGTAGCACCATTGAAGTCACCGCCCCAGTTGAAATGCCACGGAAGAAAAGTGTATGAAAAGAACACATGAAAGACCTGAGGCAAGCCATAAGGCAAAAATAACAATACCATAATATACAATAAAAGTAGATGGGTGGGTGGGTAAAAGGTTTGCTTGGGTCGCCTTCTCACTGTGAAGCCGGGTGAGAGTGGCCCGATCGGTGAAATAGTATGAAACGCAGCTGCCAATCAGGAGTCAGTGGGCTAAGCGACCCGTAGATAAAATATTCACCAGAGATACACACCCACAAGAGGGATGAATGCCCATGATACATGTCTAAATCTGCACAAACACTGCTTAGGTCTAAATAAGCAAAGATGTGAATATCCTTGTTCCAGCATGCAGTGCTGTTCTGAAGTGTTGATGAAATGTGAGAGAATGCAAAAAAATAAACAAGATGGCGGCCACTGAATGCTCTTGATTAGACTTTTAAAGGTTATTAATCTACATGATTTCATACATTCTTCACTCCAAACGTAGCGGGCTTTAATAGATCAATATTTTAGCAATATAATGAGGTATATTGAATCGTAAATTCATGTGGATAGGGGCCTATGTACATAACCCACCTTTACAACACTTTTTCTATGTGGTCGTTTCGAGGCCCTGTCACAAGGCTGCGGGAGAAACTGCGCGACCCGAGGAGGGGGACGGGAGGGGGAGGGGAAGGGGGGGAGGGGGAGGGGGAGGGGGGGAGGGAGGGGGAGGGGGAGGGGGAGGTGTAGGGGGAGCGGGAGGAGGACGGGGAGGGGGCGGGGGTGGGGGAGGGGGATGGGGAGGGGGTGGAGTGGAAGAGTCTCACTAGTCATTCGGTGCCAAATCAAATGAAATTTAATAAATTGCGAAGAAAATTCAATTATACATATCACTGAATTATCAGATAGCCCTATTATATTGTCAGCAAATCAGCGAACGCTCTGAAAGCCTTGAATGGATAAAGTGGGGGGGGGGGTACTCGCATTGCTCTCAGCATGCGGAACCTCTTACCTCACACGATGTGCCGGCGTATCCCTCTGGACACATGCACAGTTCAACAGCAGCCATGACAGGTCCCAGCCCGTCTTCAGCCGCCTCGTCTAACATCACCAGCTTAAGCCTGAATTTAACAAAAACAAGATACAGGGTTCATACAGCTATTCAGCAACCAAATTTAAGGCATTTTTATGGCATTTTCAGGGAAGAAATTTATTTTCTAAGGCCGAAAATATATGACATTATAATGATTATATGAGCCTGTCTCAAAAGGTGATAACTATTTTTTTTTGTCCATTGTAACGATTGACACAAAACAGCACAAAAATGGTTACACTGAAAACACAAGGACATTTGCTTCAAATCAATATGTATTCTATTGGGATTATAAAACATAATGTAAAAAACAAATCAGTTTATCCTGAGCAAATGCAGAAGCAGATAGTATGTTGATCAATACAATGGACAAAGTTTTGTCCCATATTGCTTAGCACCTTTTGAAACAGTCACATATACATGTGAACTCTTTATGGTTTACTTCATCAGGTTTCCTTAGGCTACTTTATAAATCAAAAAAAGTATAGTAGCTCTGATGATGCGAACCAGAATGTATAATTCTAATGCCCAAAATTGACACATCACGATTCTGTCATTGGTCAATGTTTCGTTGATGGAGCCGGTAACGAAAACAAATGAAATCACAACTGATTTTGAATTGGACTTTGATAAATTTTCAAATTCAAATGTTTTTCGGCACAGTTGGTCAATTTTCAAGGCCTTTTCTGTTTCTGCGCATTTTCAAATGAAAAACTTTTTCAGGAGACAACTTCAAATTCAAGGCGTTTTCAAGATTGTGCGAACCCTGAGACCTCTATCAAACTCATCAAATTCCGAACTCTACGGCTAAAGTGTTTTCAATTTCAAGAACTGCAATTCTTTTCCACAAAAAAAGTATTTAAAAAAAGTATTTACACCTGAAAAAAAGTATTAAAACAAGTTTCGAAAGTAGTTTTTCTTGAAAAAAGAATATCTTTAAGAAAGTAGGCCTATAAATAGTAGGCATACAAACCTATGAAGGGAAAACTATGCACCTAACCACTCTGTAATGTAAAGGTCTAATCAATACACATGTATGTATCTAAGTGTGTATGACTACAACATATAACTACTATTTTATATGTGAGTTGTCAAACTATACCATATGTAAGTCTTTGAATGTTTAATATTGTTATTTCAGCTGACTTGAGCTAGCTGCTGATGACAATATCAGACTACATATGCATATATTGTAACATGGCTGGAAGACCAGTGCCACGGCGCTGACAGAAGACTTTATTCAATGAATAAACGATATTTACAACAACAACAAAAATAAAATAAAGTGCAGCACTGCCCCCCCCCTATATTTGGAGGTCCTAGGCTTCCTTCACTCAGCCTGCCAAGCCACATAGGTAAACCTGGCACAGCCTGTACCTACCTGGCCTCGGTCTGCATTGCGTGGTGGGTGGCCCGGATGAGGAGCCTGTCGACCTGCGCCAGCGCCATGAGCAGCTCCTCCCTCAAAACGAGGCCGCCCGGTTCGCCGGCGCTGCCCGCCATGTGGCGCCACCCGCCCTCCGACATGTTGGCGGTAACCACGTTGTCCTGGTGCTCGCGGTAGTAGCGACCATTGTGGCCCAGCCGGAAACCAGTGCCCTGTGTGTGTGTAGTGAGGAGTTGCAAGTGACGTCACAGATCACGTGGTTTTGTGTTGGCGTCCATGTTGGATGGAACAAACCCTCCTTTGTAATTTTTGTTTATCAAAGCTGCATAGTCCGATGAAAAACATCAAATTTTCCAAGACCCAAAACAATTATCTACATTTGATTCTACGTATCTAACTTAGGTATTGGCACACTTATTAAGCATTTGTCACCACATATCAGGGAATACTGAGGCAATTTAATAGAATCTGTTAGTACAGAGGTCTATGTTGTCAGAGTTTTGGTGTGCTTGCCAAGATTAACTTTGCATGGTTGCACTTCAAATATCTCAAAAGTTAACCATTTAAAATCAAAGTTACTTCAAGCCTTGGCATTTTGCATAACGTTAATCGGTAAACAAATATTTTTTAAATCGCGAAAATCCGCGAAATCGCGGAGAACTTTCATACCTGTAATTAATTAGCTGCACACACTCACCTCGATGATGACGTCGTGATTGCCGAGGTAGTTGTTGTTGAGGTCATCAGGAGAAGCTGATGTATTCAGCCAGTAGTGGAAGCGGTACTCCAGTCTGCCGCCATAGGATAACAGCTAATTTGGCGGGAAATATGAAATGCACCAAATACATTACCTTAAAGGCACAGTAACAGGACCAACACAACATCATTTAATCAAATTTATGATAATCGAATATGCTTGTAAAATATTTGGGAATTTTCGGGTGGATTATATTTCATGCTCTGAAGACAAGGACCTGCCGAGTACAGGCCAGGTCACCTGACTGGTACCTGTTTGCATTGGTACTCTGCAGGCAAGGACCTGCCGGGTACAGGCTGGGTCACCTGGCTGGTACCTGGTTGCATTGATACTCTGCAGCCAAGGGCCTGCTGGGTACAAGCTGGGTCACCTGACTGGTACCTGGATTTTAACCTATAAATAAGGGTGCATGGCAAGTGCACGCTCTCTCTCACCACCGCCACCAGCCAGCCCAGACTATGTGCATGTGCCTGTAGCAACTTTAGTTTTGGGATTAAACCATGTGAGTACAATATTGTGTTTTTCTTGTGTGATATTTTAGTTACCGAGCCCAACAAGTGATTTTGGAAGTAGATAGTTGATATATCAAAAGAATATGTGTAGAAGTTCTCTGACAACTATTTCAATTTAATCTAACATCATATACTTTAATACCATCAACAATTTCTGAGATACACAAACTTTTCATGCTGGTTGGTTGTTGGAGTTTTACATCCTGGCAACATCTAAGGTCATATCAGGATGGGTACCGACTTGTTACAGTGCACACTCATGGTGACTTTATAGTGCTGCCCCACTGGGAAATCAGGCTGCTTGCACCATTTTTTTTTTTTTTTATTGAGGCTGTATTTATACTGTCCATAGCATATACGCCCGGGTACCCAGGCTTGTTTTCAATGCTGGCCAATTGTAGTGTTGGTGTTATCTTACCACACAGTGGCTGCTGATAAGGTATTTGATTGCCTGCATTTCAGTAGCAGATAGATAATTGGTTGGTATGGTTAGTAGCCTATGTTAGTTTTTTTTGATTTTCTTGGTATATATGTTTTTATTTTTCTACTCTTATTACTAGACTAGCCTACTCCTATTTACATATCATAGGCTTGTACGTAGCTGAGTGGTGTGTTATCTGGCTACTTTTGGCATGGTTACCTTCCATTGGGCATCCCGCTGGTGGGCCGTGACATATCACATGCCCCTTTGCAGTGCAGCTTACTGGGGGTTTCCTAGCCTTATTTTGCACAGATATTTTTTGTAAGTTTTTAGGTCAGGAATTTGTCGTTCCTTTACCGTTTGGGCATTCCACAACTTGGCAGCCATTTCCAGCGTGCTTCTCTCATGAGCTTTTATTCGGCTTCTGGTCTGCTTTAGTAGTGGTGCATTATTTGCTCTAGTACTAGTAGTAGCCCTTTGTGGTTTTGTTAGAAGTTTACTGTTTTGACTATAGCTATATGCTAATGTTTTCAAATGAATTATTCTCCTATTTTCTAGTAGTTTCACTTTGGTTCTTTTGTGTATGTCATAGGTTGGGTGCAGCTTGTCTACTCTTAGACAGATTTTTAGGGCTCTGTTCTGCAGTGTTTGCAGTTTTTTTAGTAGTTCTTTTCTCGCACCCATGTAGTTTACATCTCCATAGTCAAAATAGGGGAGCACCATGCCCTTGAAGATTTTTATTGACATTTCTTGTGTCATGTAGTCTCTTAGCTTTGCAAATAGCCACAGTTTGTGGTTTACCTTTTGTATAATTTTATTTATACATAGGTTGTAGTTTAGTTGGCTGTCCAACTCAAGGCCTAGGTATTTGTAATGGTCTACATTTTCTAGTGTTTGGTTTCCTAACTTACAGTGTAGTTTTCTTTCTGGCATTTGTTTATGCGAGAAGAGTACTGTTTTTGATTTGCTTGTGTTGATGGTTATTTTGTTGGACTCACACCACTCATCTAGTTTTAGTAGGAGTTTATTTAGTTTAGTTATTACCTCCTACTCTGTGGTGCCATTTGCGTATATGACTGTGTCATCTGCATATAGTTGGAGGCATTCAGTTTGCAACCATTTTTCAAGGTCGTTTATATAGATTATAAAGAGTAGTGGCCCTAACACTGACCCTTGGGGTACACCACATGTGACAGGTTGGTTGTCTGATAGTGTATTGTTTATTTTTGTTTTCTGTTGCCTGTTGTTCAGGTAGCATCCTATCCAATCCATAGTGTTGGATTTTATGCCCATGGTTTTTAGTTTTTCCAGTAGTATTTTGTGGTCTACTGTGTCAAATGCTTTGCTGAAGTCAATGAAGGCGGCTCCAACTAATTGTTTTTGGTTCATTGATGCCATTATGTCATTTGTTAGGTTAGCTATTGTTTTTGATGTGGAGTGCAGTTTCCTGAAGCCCCCTTGTCTTTCGTTTAGTATATCATTTTTTTCCAGGTGTTCATTGATGTGTCTATGTAACACTTTTTCAATGAGCTTGCCTGGGGTTTGAAGAATTGATATTGGCCTGTAGTTTCCCATGTTTTGTTTGTCTCCACCCTTGTGAATGGGGGTGATGGTTGCCATTTTCCAGGCTGAGATAAAACGCCCCTGCTCAAAGGAGATGTTGAATAGGTCTACTATGGTGGCCGGGATGGCTTGGAGTGCCTCTTTCAGTATTTTGGTTGGTATTTCATCTATTCCACTTGGTATATTTGTGTCTATGTCATTTATTAATTTTTTTACTTCTATCATATCTGTTTTGCAGGTGGGGATTTCGTTCTCCACAGTTCCTGATCTGTTTTCCCATCTTTTTTTGAATTTTTCTGACAGCTTTTGCCCTATTGTGGCAAAGTGTCTGTTCAGTTTGTTTGCTGCATCTTTGTCTGTGAGCATTGCCCCTTCGTTATCTTGGAAGTTTGTATGCTCTTCTTTGTTATTTTTTTTGAATAATAGGTTTACATTTTTCCAGAATTTGTTTGTGTTGCTTCCCCAGTCTTTGTCCTGCTTTATTATGTATTTCTTTTTTGCTGTTCTCACAGCTTTGAGACAGTTGTTTCTGGCGATGCGGTAGGCCAGTTTGTCTTCTATTGTTTCTGTGCGTTTTGCTTTATCACCCAGTTTACTTTTGGTTGTGATGAGTGTTAGCAGGTCTTTGTCTACCCAAGGGTCTTGGTTTTTTTGTACTTTTATTTTCTTCATGGGACACATCTCATCAATTGATTTTCTTATTTCTGTGATGATGTTGTCCCAATAGATATCAACATCATCTCTGTTTTGTGTGATGTTGTTTATGTTTTGGTGCAGATGATTTTTTAATGTATCTTCTGAGTAGTTTTTTAAGGACCTGCCCATTTTGTATTCATAGTGATTTGTGCTTTTAAGCTTTTTCCTGGTTACATATACTAGTTCGTGGTCGCTTATACCCCAGCTTCTAGTGCCCCATTTTGTGGCATGGTTTGAGTTGGTTAATATTAGGTCTATTGTTGAGCTATTGTTGCTTAGCCTTGTGTTTTCAGTGATGAGCTGCTGCAGGCCTAAGATCTTGATGGTGGTTTGCAGCATTAGTTTATTTTTGTCATTGCTGCTGTAATTCACATTGAAGTCCCTTAGCACAAAGATTTCTGCATTTGTTGATTTTTTTTACAGTGTTTATGCTCTTTTCTAGTTCTTCAAGGAATACTTCAATTTCACCTGACGGTGGCCTATAGAGGCTCGCTATGGCTACATTTGCTTGCTTTTCATTTTTTATTAGGCACCATAGTAGCTCTATATGCTCATTTGAGAGATTTGTTGGTTTTTAGCTTTTCAGTGTCTAGGTTTTTGGTGGCTCTGCAGTAAATGGCAACCCCTCCACCTTTCTTTGTTTGGTTCATTGCATTAATGTGCTGTCTGTCATTACGTACAAGCCTATATCCGTCTATATTGAGGGTGTTGTCTTGGTGTTTGTCAGTGAACCATGTCTCTGATAACGTTAGTACATCTAGATTGTCTTTTTTTAGATGCATTTTTATTATGTCTATTTTATTGGATGCACTCTGGCAGTTTAGGTGGGCGAAGTGTGTGCCCCTTCCCAGTTTGCATTCAATCTCTTCTACCATATTTATTTTACTTTAAATAATATTTTTAGGATAGTGGTTGCTTGATTTCGCGAGTTTTTGATTTTGTTTTGATTTTATTTTGGCTTAGTGATTGATGGATTCGGGGTGTATGTGCTGGTGCATACAGCACACATGGCCCCTTTTGATAGATAGTCATGCATACCTCCATTACTTTTACCTGTGCGCATAGAGGAAGACATGAACATTAAAGTGTGTATTAGTTGTACCTGATTATACTTATGATTTAGGGTTTGGTTAGTGAAATTTTTCAATTACTTCTTGTTTTCTTATGACATATTTGTTTTTGCTCGATAATTTATTTGTTTATTTATTAGTATTTGCTTCCTTGCACAGGCTTTCCTTAATTTTTTGGAGGATGTTCCCCATTTTATTTTTGTATCCTTGTTTTACTGTTTCGCCTTCACTGGCGCTGTCCAGGTACCGACCTGAGCCCCAATATGGGCATTTTGTGCATTCCCTGAATGCGTTTCCTGGAGCATTTATTAGTTTCTCCTTCAGGCTTTCGTTTTGTGTGAATTTTGCGCGGACGATGTCCTCCAGCACATTTTCATTGGTTTTGCACCAATCCTGTGTTCTCCATATCTTCTTTGCCATTGCCTTTATCGTATATGGATTTTCAGTGTTGTCTATCATTCTCATTATGTTGTGTTTCTCATGGTATTTTGCCATTATTGAGCTGTAGTATTGCTCTGCTGATGTATATTTTTTACCATCCTTTCCAGTGATTTCACACTTGTAGAGATTGCTGAAGGGGGAGTTGTGTCCTTGGAAAGACACTCCCCATGTGTGTTCCCTAGTTGCTGCCTTCTCAGGTGTGATTTCTGCTATTTCTATTTTATCAAATTCGTTGGGCTTATAGATTTTTCCATTTACCTCTATATTGCATCCTTTCATTTTGATTGACTTTATTTTTTCGTTTTTGTTCTCCATTGCAAGTGTGTACATTTGTTGTACCGTTTTCTCATTTAGCATTTCGGCTTCTGATCTGACCGGCCTCATTGTTACTTGCTGTAGCTTTCTTTTGACTGGAGCATTTTTTTTTTCTGGAAGAGTTCTTTTTTGTGTGACTCCTTTTCCAGCTGGATTTTGATGCTCCTTGGTCTGCTTGTGATTTTTTCGGTGTTTTGGGTTTCTGTATCTTTGGTTTCCTTGTCTTTATTTTTGTCTGAGGTCTGCTCGTTGTTGTCTGTGTTTTTTTTTCGTGTTGCCTCTTTTTTCATTTTCTTTCCTAGACGGAAGGCTTTGGTCACTACCGTCCAGCCAAAGTCACAGTCTGCTTCTTTTAGCATGTTTGTGACAGTTTTCTCCATGTTTTCGTCTTCTTTTTCCGGGATGCCATGTATTATGATGCTGAGTTTTTTCCCATCACTTTTTGTCGCCTCTGTTTGGGCTGTATCCGTGGGTGGCTTCCTTTTGTCCGTGGGCGCAGTCCTGGTATTGTTTATACCTTTGTTTTCATTTGTGATGTTCGTTTGTTCTTTGAGCTTCTCAAACTCAGATTTGTACCACGTGCATTCTATTTGCAACGTGTTGTATGCTACCTGTAGTGCCTGCAGTTGGTTTTGATATTCATTGTCATTGTCGTTGTCCCTTGGTTTTGTTTTGTTTTGTTTTTTCCAACATTTCCATTGTCATTCGTGCCGTTTCCGTCATTTACTTTTATATCCTTTTTGTTTTTGCCCCCCTTCGCTAATTCTTCTTTTACTGTTTGGATTACCAGTCTCACTATCTCATCCTTATCCATATGCTTATCTCCGTGTTCCGTTATTTCCACACGCTTACCTCCGTGCTCCGTTATTTCCATTTCGTTATCCTGTTTGTCGTCCTTTCCCTCCATTTTTAACGACTGGATATCTGTCGTAGTGTTCTAGTGAACAATTTTTTTTTTTTGGTTATGAGTATTTGTAGGGACATAAAACATCGAAAAACGCACACACACCTCAACAGCAAAGCAAAGTATATGGGTGATAATATGCCATGGTACTTAGCTGTGAGTGATGGTACATTCGTTGTACCAGGGGATACAAATCCTGGCAATCCGTAGCCTTGTTTTCGCCGTTTTCGCCGTTTTCGGCGATTCCCGCCGTACCTAACGGTCGATAGGGATGTTTTGTTTTAGTTTTTAGTGTATTCCTGCTTACAGGTCTATCCTGTAGTATCCTGGGATGTTTGTCTAGTATCCTGGGATGTTTATGAGGAAAATCCGCTTAGTCTTGGTTTTTTATGCACACTTTAGTATATTGGATTCGCGATAATCAGCGTACGCGTAAGATTAACGTACACTCACGGTCACCATTACGCCATTACGGTCGCCATTACGCCATTACGGTCGCCATTACGGTCGCCATTACGCCATTACGGTCGCCATCACGGTCGCCATTACGCCATGACCCGATATCCCACTCAGTCACATTATCCTGGTCCTGAGCTAACCAGTCCTTGCCCTATCCTATTAATGCTGAGCACCAGGCTAGGAAGCGACAAGTATCAATTTGATAAGTCATTGCTTTGAATCGACCGGGAAGCAAACTCCCGATTTCCCGCACGCGAGGCCCACCCTCTACCGATTCAGCCACCGCGCTGGGTCCTGGTCGAAATATGACTAGTTACAGTTTGTATTTATCTTAAAACAAGGTGTTCCGTGAGACGTACTTAGAACTCAATTAAAACAGGGGGAAATTGGGGTCAATAGTCATTCAGGATTATGGTCCCCTCAACTGTTAGAATGTCATACACCAGAGAATATTTAGCCGGTTACTTTCTCTCTGGAATAGGACTGAAACATTATTCAAAGTCTGGCTCCTTAATGATAGACGAGGGATAGACAGAAGCAGTTCACTGAAACAGCAGTTCATAAGGAAAGTAGCACAAACACTACTTTGATATTGAATTTGAACCCTTTGACTCTGCCTTATAACCACTGTAATTCTATCTCTTTATTCCCTGGGGCTATGTAAGCTCCAACCCAGTAGATAGGGTATACCTATCCAGTAGATATGCATTATGATAGATCTATCCTGGAGCATATATATATATATATCCAGAACCAGTAGACAGAGTATCCCATGATACTGTACAATAAAACTTCTCTAACCGGGCACATCCACAGATTGAACACTCCACTATATCGATCACTTTATTTGGGTCCAAAATGACCACCCATAAAATACCATGGTATTGATTTGTTAAAATCCATAACCAGACGACCTCCCTAAATAGACCATTTAAAGTTGGTCCGATTGTCGGTCGATTTAGAGGGGTTTTACTGTAGTTGTAAATGCAATACATGGGATATTTCTAGAATATGAAAATTTGTTTTAAGATATAGCAAATATTCATGTACAAAATACATGGTAAAACCAGATGACATAGATCTTTAAAGGGCCACTTTACACACTCACAAGTATCAGCATTGAATATGATTGTTAAAACATTTGGAAATTAACTTATTTTTTCATGGCCTTATCTGAGCTTGGGACTGGGAGGAGAGGTTAGGGGTCAAGTCGTGGTTATTAGCTATAATGATCTCTGCATCTATCAAACGATCTAGCAGAGTAATGTAAACCATGGACTAGTCAGACAGGTTCTTTGATTGTTTTCTACCGAAATCATTTCGATTCATTAAATAATAACCCATTTTAAACTATCTTCTGTCCAAATTGGATATTTTGTATTGAATACTATTCAAAGTGGATGTACTAAAAATAATAATAAAAGAATTAAATGGTTTGTTTTCAAATGCTAACCTTGTTGCCTGTGTATTGCCAAGGTGCAGACCAGTACCGGACCCTATCCAGGTGGCTCAAGCTACTGCTGTCCACCACCAGGTGGCCAGCGGGGTCAGGGGTTAGGGAAACGCTCACACCCTTCAGGTCCGTCACGTTCCAACCGTCCAGTGACGTCAGCTGTAATCAAGGGGACGTGACGTCACAAAACGCGTCATAGTGCTGATGCATTTGGTCAGCATGCGATCAAATCTAAGTAATAGTTTGGGTTTAGAAAATGCAATGATTTAATAATTAGACTATGCAACGTTAAACTAGCACCAGCAATGCAAGTCAAGGCAACACACAAACAAAAGATGGGTCTCTATATAGAAAAGAGCAGCTTTTTTTTGTTCAATTGTTTTTATTTCTCTGAATACCATGTTGTCAGTGCTAATGCACTGGTCTTCCAGACCTACCGACAATTGCCACTACACAGCAAACAAATCGACAAAAAATATATATACAATTACAAGACAATAAGTGAAGCATCGATATGAATGACAGGTAAAGAACAAGATAAGACAACAACGAAACATATTGGGAGGTAGCTATATTAGACTAGTAGGGTAAGCGTTAGTAGGTTTAACCAGCAGTCAGCCGTCAGCTAAAAGCCGACTGGGAGACGAACCTGCGCACTTCCCCAGTGCAGACTGTGGCACTCCGTGGACAGGTCGAAGCAGAAGCACCGGTCGCAGCCGTCCGGGTTGCCCGGGTGCAGGTTGAAGTGTCCGGGCGAGCACTCCGAACAGAAGGGGCCGCACACGTTCAACTGGCTCGGGGCGAGCGAAGAATACAAAGAAAAAAACAGAGGGAAAAAAACAGATTAGGCCAAATATAAAAAGAAGTTGGTGATCGTCCTTTTGAAATAAAATTCTGGGTCGGGCGGGGGGGTTTAAAAAAAGTGATCTCAGTAAGTCACTGGTCTCCTCGCCCCCCCCCCCCCCTTTCCGTCCCCGTGCCCCCTCCATTCTCTCAGCCACCCTCATTCGCATCCCCTCCCCCCTCCTCCTCCTCCTCATCCAACACCCTCCCGCACCACTTGTGTTTTTACCACAGTTGTATGCCCTTTTGGCATATATATCTGTGCTCTATTTTACTTGTTTGATCAAATGTGTTTAAACAAACAAAAGCACTTGTAATTTGTTATTCGGATATGTTTAAACTACTGTATGCCCCCCAATAGCCGATGTTTACTTTTTGGGCTGGGGTTCGTTAAACAAACAAACAACAACGAACCAACCCCCTCCCTCTTCAACCTTCTCCACTCTCGACCCTGCTCCCTCCCCTTCCCAGTTCCCTCCCTATCACCCCTCAAATCCCTCTCCCTTCCCCCCCCCCCCAACTGCCCTGTCCATTCGCCCCTCTTCACTCCCCTTTCTATTTCTCACTCCAGCCACCCCACTCTCTCACTCCCCTTTCTAGCCCGTCCTGATATGACCTTAGATGTTGCTAGGACGTAAAACAACAACAAACAAACAAACAAACACTCCCCTTTCGATTTCACACTCCACCTGCCCTCTCCATTTAACGGTATACATATGATTGATGAGGTAAAGCGGGGGGAAATACAGTGAAACCGCATTATAATACGATCACCAACTGCTGAACCCTGAAGTTATACATGTGATTGACGAGGTAAAGCAGGGGGAAATACAGTGAAACAGCATTATAACACGATCACCAGCTGCTGAACCCTGAAGTTCTACATATGAATGACGAGGTAAAGCAGGGGTAAATACAGTGAAAGCGCATTATAACATGATCACCAGCTGCTGAACCCTGAAGTTATACATATGATTGCCGAGGTAAAGTGGTGGAAAATACAGTGAAACCACATTATAACGCGATCACCAGCTGCTGAACCTTGAAGTTATACATATGATTGACGAGGTAAAGCAGGGGGAAATACAGTGAAACCGCATTATAACACGATCACCAGCTGCTGAACCCTGAAGTTCTACATATGATTGACGAGGTAAAGCAGGGGGAAATACAGTGAAACCGCATTATAACACGATCACCAGCTGCTGAACCCTGAAGTTATACTTATGATCGACGAGGTAAAGTGGGGGGAAATACAGTGATACCGCATTATAACACATATCACCAGCTGCTGAACCCTGAAGTTATACATATGATTGATGAGGTAAAGCAGGGGGAAAATACAGTGAAACCGCATTATAACACCATCACCAGCTGCTGAACCCTGAAGTTCTACATATGATTGATGAGGTAAAGTGGGGGGAAATACAGTGATACCGCATTATAACACGATCACCAGCTGCTGAACCCTGAAGTTCTACATGTGATTGACGAGGTAAAGTTGGGGGAAATACAGTGAAACCGCATTATAACACGATCACCAACTGCTGAACCCTGAAGTTCTACATGTGATTGACGAGGTAAAGTTGGGGGAAATACAGTGAAACCGCATTATAACACGATCACCAGCTGCTGATCCCTGAAGTTCTACATGTGATTGACGAGGTAAAGTTGGCGGAAATACAGTGAAACCGCATTATAACTTGATCACCAGCTGCTGAACCCTGAAGTTCTACATATGATTGATGAGGTAAAGTGGGTGGAAATACAGTGATACCGCATTATAACACGATCACCAGCTGCTGAACCCTGAAGTTCTACATGTGATTTACTAGGTAAAGTGGGGGGGATATACAGGGATACCGCATTATAAAACGATCACCAGCTGCTGAACCCTGAAGTTCTACATATGATTGACGAGGTAAAGCGGGGGGAAATACAGTGAAACCCCATTATAAGGGTGGGAGCAGGGAAGCTCTCTCTGACTGATATCATTCATTGCTCACCTTACACACACAGTCTCCCTCGCAGGCGTCGACGTTCAGACTGCCCGCCTGACTACACGGGCACTGCTCGCACGCCGGGTACCCGCGCCACCCAGGTGCACACTGGGAACACTTGGGACCAGCGAAGCCTTCATTACAGTGGCAGTCCCCGGCACACTGAGGAAGGGAGGAAGCACGTCTTCATTAGCAGAAACAGGTGATGGTGAGTTTGAGTGTGGACTTGTTCACATAGCACTTGAAAATACTCACATCGAACATTTAAAAGCGAAGCTTGTTTTATTTAATGACGCCTCTATAGCACATTGATCTTTATATCATCGGCTATTAGACGTCAAACATATTGTCATTCTGACATATTTCTTTGGAGGAATCCCGCTGCTGCCACATAGGCTGCTACTCTTTCCAATAAGCAGCAAGAGGTCTTTTATATGAAATTTCCCACAGACAGGACAGCACATACCACGGCCTTTGATGAACCAGTTTTGAACCACTGGTTGTTTAAAATGTTGATACTTTCATAGGATTATGCATCTTTAAGCACTTATGGCCCAATACGGGGGACTGTGCGGAGTGGTTAGAGTGTCTGACTTTTTTCTAGGTCGGACTCCTAATCTGAAGGTCAGTGGTTCGATTCCCCATGCCCCCAGTTCTGCCAATTTGGATTTCCACTGCTGTGGATAACTTACAGCATCATCAAAGGCCAGTTGCTCTCATACGATGTCTATGTGGTGTGGAAGGTTAAAAATCCCTTGAGTCTGTAAAAGTGTAGGCTCTGGCTTTCTCTCAACAAACTGTCTAATTGTGAAAACAAGTCTATTCAGGCTTATCCATGATACGCAGTATAAATCTTCAAGAACAAAAAAAAAAGAACAAAAAAAGAACCTCTGCGAAAAGTATTGCTTAAGAAGATGGAGTCAATAGGCATACCCTGCAGAGGCTCGAGGAACTCAAACCCCATACTGGGGCAATATAATGTTCATTATATTTTCTTTCAGTTTTCAAACTGTAACTCATTTTAATCAATAGAAGATGAAATATTTATGTATTTATATCATTATAAAAATATCAAGGGCTTTTCAATTAAGTGGATGGTCAGGAAACGATTTCAGTTTTATCAAATGGGGGCAGGTAACTGAACGGTTCAATAGCAAGCAATGAAATAATACAATGAATGCACAATAGACAATTAAAGACATGACTTTACATATGCACAGGAATTATATAACAGTCTTTGGGTACGGCTGGAGTTACTTCAAATGATTTGAAGCGGGTCAACTAAGAGCTTTCCAATGGTTGGAAGCTTTCAGTGGACAATGTGATTGACGGTGTCTAAATTGATTTTAATTTACCCAAAAACATGGACCACTCAGCGTATTTCGCATTTCTATATACACCATGTAAAATCACGTCTTGTCTGGGTGTTGTGAAACAGACAAACCATAAATATTTGGCATACAATAAATGAACGAAATCAAATACTCCACCAATGGAGGCAAGAAGGCAGGAGCTCGAACTAACTACAGCTAGGACATAGGATTAAACTACAAGTAGGAAGCTCTACGCACTTAGCTGGATTTGTTTGTATATTTGTTCTCTTGCAGTTTGATTTTCTCTCTCTTGTTCTTCAAGGTCATTTGATTGATTCTTCAAGGTGATTCTTTTTTATTTAAAAAATAGTCAGAAGATGACCAAATGCAGAGAAGGATGCACTATCTAATTAAAATAACTGCCCAAATTTCGCAACCCTATGCACATGTAGACTAATGTTAGTGTAGTAGTCTGCACTGACCTCTCAGGCAAGTGACCACATAGACAGGTAGGCGTGGGTAGTGTGGTGATATCAGGGAGCCTAGGTGGTGTAATGGTTAGCACACTGGCCCGGAATGCAAAGAGATGTGGGTTTGAGTCCCGCTCTAGGCGCAATATTTCTCATGTTCATCACCCCCACGACATTATCTATAATGGTAAACTATCTAATTAAAGCAAGTGAATAAATACCCCAACACAATGCACCCACGACAAGTTGGACTAATACTATTATGAATGACACACTATCTAATTAAAGCAAGTGGCTAAACTTCTCATCATTATGCGTAGCCAAAAAGGTGGCCTAATGCTATAAATAATGACACACTACCTACTTAAAGCAAGTACCCAGAGGCTAAAACCAAAAGCACGCAAGGATGTTGTAATGGAAGACACACTACATCAGTTTAAAATCTTCCCAAAAACCTCCCCGGGAGTAGACTATTGCAATATGAGGCTATTGGGCAATGGGTGCAGAATGGAGGCGGGGCTGGAGTGGTATGGGGATAGGAGAGGGGCAGCAAAAAGCAAAACCTTTCAAAATGCTTTTTTGTTGTTGTTACATTTGTAGAGTAAGTGGCAGAAATTTCAATTGCAGACAATTTGAATGTCCTCATTGTCTTATCCAAGTAATGCTGAGCGCAAAACTAGGTAGCGACAAGTATAAATTGTCAAGCCATTGGTTTGATTTGGACAGGGTTCCTTCCGACTTGTCACATGAGAAGTGTGTACGCGTTCATCTCATTTGACCATCCCGTCTGATTGAACATAGCACACATGTAATTCGGTTTAATTGAACTTGCTGCCAGCAAGGCGATGCAACGGGAAGCCATTGGTTTGACTTGGATAGGGTTCCGACTTGGGACTTGTCACATGAGAAGTGTGTACGCGCTCATCTCATTTGACCATCCCGTCTGATTGAACATGCCACACATTTAATTCAGTTTAAATGAACTTGCTGCCAGCAAGGCGATGCAATGGGAAGCAAGCGTTACTAACAACATAATCCGCTGGTATCTCTACTCTTTAGATTCTTTACTGGTTTAAAACAACAACATATATATAGAAGCAGAAGCATGGCCCTTGACTACTGGGTGGAAATGGTGTTTCTGACCATTGAGACCCAGCTAGGTTACATACCCCGTGTGGGATGTCCGTGGTACACTGTAGGGATGTGGGAGCTACTCGTGAGTGACTCTCAGAACTATATATAGCACATAGATGTATAAAGGAATAGAGTGTGGAGCTAATCGTGAGTGAGTCTCAGAACTGTACATAGCACATACAGGTATAACGTAATAGAGTGTAGAACTACTCATCAGTGACTCTCAGAACTATATATAGCACATACAGGTATAATGTAATAGAGTGTAGAGCTACTAATGAGTGACTCTCAGAACTGTATATAGCACATACAGGTATAAAGTAATAGTGTGGAGCTACTCATGAGTGACTCTCAGGACTATATATAGCACATAGATGTATAAAGGAATAGAGTGTATAGCTAATCGTGAGTGAGTCTCAGAACTGTACATAGCACATACAGGTATAACGTAATAGAGTGTAGAACTACTCATCAGTGACTCTCAGAACTATATATAGCACATACAGGTATAATGTAATAGAGTGTAGAGCTACTAATGAGTGACTCTCAGAACTGTATATAGCACATACAGGTATAATGTAATAGAGTGTAGAGCTACTAATGAGTGACTCTCAGAACTGTATATAGCACATACAGGTATAATGTAATAGAGTGTAGAGCTACTCGTGAGTGACTCTCAGGACTATATATAGCACATAGATGTATAAAGGAATAGAGTGTGGAGCTAATCGTGAGTGAGTCTCAGAACTGTACATAGCACATACAGGTATAACGTAATAGAGTGTAGAACTACTCATCAGTGACTCTCAGAACTATATATAGCACATACAGGTATAATGTAATATAGTGTAGAGCTACTAATGAGTGACTCTCAGAACTGTATATAGCACATACAGGTGTAATGTAATAGAGTGTAGAGCTACTAATGAGTGACTCTCAGAGCTGTATATAACACATACAGGTATAATGTAATAGAGTGTAGAGCTACTGATGAGTGACTCTCAGAACTGTATATAGCACATACAGGTGTAATGTAATAGAGTGTAGAGCTACCAATGAGTGACTCTCAGACCTATATATAGCACATATGATTAGCACTACACTCTATTATAAAGTAATAGAGTGTAGTGCTAATCAGGAGTGACTCTCAGAACTATATATAGCACATATTTATAAAGTGATAGAGTGTGGAGCTACGCATGAGTGACTCTCATAACTATATATAGAACATACAGTTCTATAGTAATAGAGTGTAGAGCTACTCATCAGTGACTCTCAGAACTATATATAGCACAAACAGATATGAAGTAATATAGAGTGTGGAGCTACTTGTGAGTGACTCTCAGAACTATATATAGCACATAGTTATAACGTAATAGAGTGTATAGCTAATCAGGAGTGACTCTCAGAACTGTATATAACACATACAGGAATAAAGTAATAGAGTGTCGAACTACTGATAAGTGACTGTCAGAAATATATATAGCACATACAGTTATATAGTAATAGAGTGTAGAGCTACTCATCAGTGACTCTCAGAACTATATATAACACATATTTATAAAGTAATAGATTGTAGAGCTACTCATAAGTGACTCAGAACTATATATAACACATACAGTTCTATAGTAATAGAGCGTAGAGATAGTCATCAGTGACTCTAAGAACTGTATATAGCACATGCAGTTATAAAGTAATAGAGTGTGGAGCTACTCGTGAGTGACTCAGAACTATATATAGCACCTAGTTATAAAGTAATAGTGTAGAGCTACTAAGGAGTGACTCGCTGAACTATATATAGCACATAGTTATAACTTAATAGAGTGTAGAGCTACTCATAAGTGACTCTCAGGACTATATATAGCACATACAGTTATATAGTAATAAGAGTGTAGAGCTACTCGTGAGTGACTCTCTGAACTATATATATTACATAGTTATAAAGTAATCGAGTGTAGAGCTATTAATGAGTGCCTCTCAGAACTATATGTAGCACATATTTAAAAAGTAATAGAGTGTAGAGCTACTAATGAGTGACTCTCAGAACTATATATATATCACATGGTTATAAAGTA
Organism: Branchipolynoe longqiensis; assembly: GCA_030323885.1. Lineage (NCBI taxonomy): Eukaryota > Metazoa > Annelida > Polychaeta > Phyllodocida > Polynoidae > Branchipolynoe > Branchipolynoe longqiensis. The sequence goes on from CM059187.1 coordinate 94,035,502, forward strand.
TTAGAGGGTAGAGCTACTAATGAGTGACTCTAAGAACCAAATATAGCACATATTTATAAAATATTAGAGTGTGGAGCTACTCAGGAGTGACTCTCAGGACTATATATAGCACATAGTTATATAGTAATAAGAGTGTAGAGCTACTCATGAGTGACTCTCAGTACTGTATATAGCACATAGTTATAAAGTAATAGCTTGTAGAGCTACTCATGAGTGACTCTCAGAACTGTATATATCACATAGTTATAAAGTAATAGCTTGTAGAGCTACTCATGAGTGACTCTCAGAACTGTATATATCACATAGTTATAAAGTAATAGCTTGTAGAGCTACTCATGAGTGACTCTCAGAACTGAATATAGCACATACGGTTATATAGTACTAGACTGCAGAGCTACTCGGGAGTGACTCTCCTAACTGTAAATTGCCTCACTCTTCCCTTCTATGTGGCCGCAAATGCTTAATCAGTGTACCAGTATCTAAGTTAGATATGTAGAATCAAATCTTGATAATTGATTTTGTTTTGAAAATTTGATGTTTTCATCGGACTATGCAGCTTTAAGATTAAAGGTGCACAGTTCAATGAAAGCACCACATTTTCCAAACTAAAAACATTTGTCATATCAAAGGAGTACTAAATATATGTAATAAAAACTGTTACTGCTGACGCCTAGGATGTCCAGTATTTCAATCCGGATGCCGAAATTAATTTAGCAGGTTTTCACTCAAATGTCTAAAGAAAATGAAAAAGAAACCTTTACAATGAAACTTATTTCAAATTAAAGTACAGTAGATTGTACCGATCAAACTAATATAGTTATCTAACGGATATCGTCGAAATTCAAAATCAACCGCTTATGCAACTTTAAGCATTATGGGAATTATTAACACGTGGACGGATGTACCCAGCTGGAGCGTCATCAATCAGTAGATGACCTACTTTATGGACAACTTGCCTGATCCCTTCAATCCTTCCAAAGCCCGACTTTAAAGTTACATAATGCGATGGTTTCAAGTTTCTGGGTTTAAAAAAAAAAAGATAAATCTATGAAGTTGATCATTATAATCGACCTGAGTTCATGTTGATGTAACTTTCATTTTCAATGGCTAACTTTGGAGATATTTGAAGCCAGTTAGGTGTGACATCCTGGGAAAATCTAAGGTCATATCAGGACAGGTACCGACTTGTGACAGTGCACACTCATGATAACTTTGTAGTCCTGCCCGACTGGGAAACCAGTCCGCAAGCACCATGACCCGATTTCCCACTCAGACACATTATTCTAATACTGAGCTGACCAGTCCTTGCCCTATCCTAGAAATGTGGAACGCCAGGCTAGCTAGTGACAGGTATTAATTTGGTAAGTCATTGGTTTGAGTCGTCTGGGATTCGAACTCCCGACCTTCTGCATATGAAGCCTGTGCTCTACCGATCCGGCCTCGGCGTCCGGTCGATATTTGAAGTAAAAAACATGACAAATTAATGTTGGCTTGCTGCTTTAAATTATGACACCATAGGCTTTGGCAGTAACATGTTCTATTAAAGCTGCATCAATCAATCAATCAATAGTTCCGTCCTCTAGTCGAGGGTTGGATGCAATGGTTCTCCACTTGTCCCGATGGTGTGCTGTTCTGATAGACTGTGAATAATTCAAGCCTGTCCACTGTGAACTATTTGTAAACCATGATGTTCTTGGTCTCCCTCTCCCTCTGCTGCCATTCACCCTCCCTTCCAACAATGTACGGTATATTGAACTCTGACGAATGATGTGGCCAAAATAAATAAGTTTCTTTGTCTGTATAGTGGCAAACAAGCTTTTCTTAGTTTTAATTTTTCTAAGAACTTCTTTGTTGGTGATCTTTGTCCATGATATTTTCATCATCCTTCGATAAGTCCACATCTCAAATGCTGCTAAACGTTTGTACATTTTCTTAGAGATTGTCCATGTCTCTGCCCCATACATTAGAGTAGACCACACATAACTCTGAAGAATACGCTTCCTTGTTTGTATTAATATCTTACTTGATGTTAACACTCTATACATTTTGGAGAATGTTGTTCGGGCTATTGTTATCCTTCTTTTTTTTTTGCATAGTCCTATGAAAACATAACATTTTCAAAACCAAAACAATTATCTAGATTTGATTCTACATATCTAACTTAAATGCTGGTGCACTTATTAAACATTTCTCGTCACATGTAAGGGGATACTGAGTCAATTAATAGAACCTGTCACTGAAGAAGCCGATGGTCTTAGAGTTTTGTCAAGTTTGCCAAAATTAATTTAGCATGTTTCCATTTCAAATATTCAAAAAGTTAGCGATTTAAAATGAAAGTTACTCGAAACTAAAGTAAGGTAGATTATAAGGAACATCCTAATATGTTTATCTCAGAAAATGACAGAAACTCAAAACCATCGGACTATCCAACTCTAAATTGACTCAGTATTCCCTTGTACGCAGTAACAAATGTGTAAGGCTGTGTATCCAGAGACTGTTCCTTTGTGGCGTGTTCCCTTGTTCCATTTTCACTTGTGACCTTGTGACACGCCACACAGACAATGAACATGTTCATTACTATGTTCCCTGCACAAGGCCATGGGGTCCCTGGGTCCAACGTATGGGAACGGCAACTAAGCAAAACACAGATCCATTGCCTCTGTGGCACATCAAAAGGTCACAAGTGAACATGGAACAAGAGAACACACCACAAGGGAACAAATAGTCTATGGATACATGGCCTAATAAGTGCACCGCTATCTAACTTTCTAAACATTGTGTATGCGTGCGCAGCTTGGCTGCAAAACATAGGCACACTGCCATTGAGTTTGCCTATTGGTGCAATGCAAAACGTCAGTTTTATTCAAAATTAATAGAAATCCAGAACCGTAACCTTATAAATTTAATATAATCTGTTCAGTGAATATGTTTTCTATATGTGTTCCAATCGGTTTGTTTCTAAGTGGTGTGGTTTTAGAGAGATTTCACATTTTCTGTATGAAGATTGCTCACGGCAATTGACAATGCATTGAGTTTGCTGATACGTGCAGTTCAAAACGTCAATTTTATTCAAAATTAATAGAAATGCAGAACCCTAACCATATAAATTTAATAGAATCTTTTTGTTCAATATGTTTTCTAAATGTGTACCAAGCGGTTTGCTTCTAAGTTACTTTTTTTTAAACATTCACATATATCAAATTGTATTGTATATAATGTAAACAGAAAGAGCATATTGAAGGTAGTACAGTGTGAAAATTTCATGCAATTATCTTGTACGGTTGCTTTTCTGTACCATTTTAAGCCTGCTCAAAGTTGGGCATTTCCTTTTACCGGATTTTATCAATTGTCAAATTGAGCTCTGGACCATTTTAAACCTATTTTTTTAAAGCTTTTCCCAAGCATATGTAGTCCTGAAAAAAAATAGCAGTGACAATACTCATCAGTAGGTTAGGGATAAATCAGAATAATTTAATATGGGTGCCAATTTTATCCACAACCAAGCCCCCAAAAGTGGTCCAAAGCGAAATTTGGAAATTGGTGAAATTAAGGAAATTGTTATTTCGCGCATCTTTGAAGATGTATATCTTGAAATCTTACCACATCAGACCCCTCAATCTTTTTATTCTCATTGTATAGGCCATGGATTTGAAGGAAAAAATACAGGAAGTCTGATAGGGTGGTTACTTTTAATTGTTGGGGCCATCAAAAATGCTATCTTTATAGTTTTGGGTGGGACCAATTAAGTAACAACCTAAAAAAGTCCATATCTTCTTTAATATTAGAGCGATTTTCACAAATGAGGTGTCATTATATTTCAAATTAAATATACTAACAGGTGAAATCCATTAAATCAAACTCCAAACTATTTTTGAAAATCACTTGGGATACATATTTTAAATGTAAGTGGTGTGGTTTTAGAGATATTTCACATTTTCTGTATGAAGATTGCTCATTGCCATTGAGTTTGCAGTGTGACCCTGTGTTGTCCTCCAGCCAAGCTGCGCAAGCACTGACCCAAATGCCTCTGCTGATGTCACATGAAATAGGTCTATAGGTCTAGGTGTAAGTATCAAATCTAGGTAAGTGTTTTGGTTTTGGAAATTTGATGCTTTCATCGGACTATACAGCTTTAACTGGCAATTTGCATATACCATTCAGGAAAAACATTGACCATTCAAATAATGTTGTTTTAAAGCTGCATGGCCCGATGACAACATCAAATTTTCGAAACAAAAACAATTATCTAGATTTGATTCTAAATATCTAACTTAGATACTGGTGCCTTATTAAACATTTGTCCTCAATAAGGGAATATTGAGGCTATTGAATAGAACCCGTTACTGCAGAAGCCTATGGTGTTAGAGTTTTGGCAGGCTTGCCAAAATTAATTTAGCATGTTTGCACTTCAAATAACTCAAAAGTTTGCCATTTAAATTAAAAGTTATTTCAAACTAAACTGAGGTAGATTATAATGATCAACTAATATGCTTATCTCAGAAAATGGGATAAACTCAAAACCATCGGACTATGCAACTTTAATTACAATGCCCACAATCTATGCAAGGCTGCGCCCGCAGCGTGACGTCAGCTTCATGACGTACCAAACCGTCCATGACGTGCGAGTCATCCTTGACGCAATGCCCGGTGGCGCCGTGCGTGTCGCAGTCGCACGGCTGACAGGCGGCCGGCGAGCTGGGGTCCACTTCCGGTGGCCGGAAGTAACCGTCGGCGCACAACTCGCAGTTGATGCCCATTGTGTTGTGCTGCAGAGAATGCGGGTCGGTGAGTGGAGTGGGGGAAGGGCTATGGGGGGGGGGGGGGGGGGGGGGGGGGGGGGGGTGGGGGGGATTATGGCTCAGCAACAGCTAGGGTCATATCAGGGCGAATACATAGTTGTGATAGTGCGCATTCAGTGGTTTTATAGTGATGTACAAGAGGGAATAATGTGACGGGTACCAACTTGTCACAGTGCGCATTCATAGTGGCTTTGTAGTGCTGTACAATAGGGAATAATATGACAGGTACCGAATTGTGACTGTGCGCATTCATAGTGGCGTTATAGTGCTGTACAATAGAGAATAATCTGACAGGTACCAAATTGTGACTGTGCGCATTCATAGTGGTTATATAGTGCTGTACAATAGGGAATAATGTGACAGGTACCGAATTGTGGTAGTGGCTTTATCGTTCTGTACAATATGGAATAATGTGATGAGTACCGAGTTGTGACAGAGCACATTCATAGTGTCTTTATAGTGCTGTGCAATGGGGAATAATGTGATGAATACTAACAGTGCGCATTCACAGTGACTTCATAGTGCTGTACAATGGGGAATAACGTGACAAATACCGTATTGTGACAGTGCGCGCTCATAGTGGCTTAATAGTGCTGTGCAATAGGAAAATATATGTATGTGTGTGTGTGCGCGACGTAATGCATTATGGGAATACAAACACAACGCCACTCATATACAATTCCTCTACTGTCTTCCCATTTACACGTGATGTGATACACTTTTCGATATTTTATATATGTATATATACTCTATAAATAGTATAATACACACATATATATTCATATATAATGTATACGTGTGTATATCTATGTATATATCCTCCGGTGCGACTGACAATGTTCAACATCCGGTGGAGGCGAGGTGGGCTGCAAGTGGTGCCACCAGTACAGTCTTGGGTCTAATATACATATTAAGAGGGTAACATTTTGTTTCGTATATTTATACTCGCATAATACCTTATGCATCGCATATACACATCTTCTATATGCTGACAAGATGCACAAAATAGTCTTACCTGACAGTCGATACAGACTCCACCACCCTCATATTCGTAGAATGTACTGAGACTGAGTCGCAAGTTGGCCACTGTCTGGTTGTAGACGCAACTGTCTGCGTGCTTGTAACACATACACGCTGAAACAGATGGAACCCACAAGTCTTAGTCTTACTCTTAGCAAACACCAGTATTACAAAAGGAAGCCTCATTGATTGTTTGGGGCTGTACATCTTGACAACATCTAAGGTTATATCAAGATTGGTACCCACTTGTGACAGTGCGCACTCATGGAACCTTTATAGTGCTGTCCCACTGACAGACCAGGCCACCAGCACCATGACCTGATTTCCCACTGAGTCACATTATCTTGACATTGACCCCACCATTCCTTGCTCGATCCTAGTAATGCAGAGTGCTAGGCTAGGTAGTGAGAAGTATTCATTTTGTACGTCATTGGTTTGACTGGGGTGGCATTCAAACTCACCACCTACCGCATAAAATCTCTGTGCTCTACCAATTCAGCTACCGATTCCGGTAGTAAGTATTAAGGGGTCATCCAAATGTAAAGTCCCCGGCTGGAATCTGTGGTTGTGTAGGCAGGCTATAATGAAATCAATACAGGCAAGAAGAGAAAGGAAGAGTATAAAGAATGAAAGTAGAGAGAGAGACAATGCCCTCAGGTTTATTATTTATAGTGGTACATGGATCTGGTATGGCATACCACCTGACCGTGTTCTCCAATGAGAATCAAGCATTTACAGTTCCACCAATGAACATCAAGCATTCCTGTGTCACCATGGCTACAGTGATCTGCCCACCACCACCATGCGGTGTGGCTCCCCTGGCCACCACCTGCCTGAGCTGAGTGTGGGGTGATCCGTAACTAACAGAGGGGGGAGGGGGTAGTGAGTAGAGCTCTAAGTGCCCCTTAGACACTATCTCCTAGTGCCTCTTTCACACTATCGGTCTAACGCACAATGACTATTGACCATGAATAAAGTATCACCAGCAACTACATAAATACATTCATGCACCTGGCACTATATACCTTTTACCATAATAGACCATTTGCATTCCCCCACCAATGCGTTTTATCAGAATATTTTACACAAAGTTATCATCATTTTCACGGTTGTACAAAACATTTGATTTGGGGAGACTTTTATGGCATGTTCCTATAACAGAAAGCACCGTCATGTTCAGCTAAGAAAACATTGATGTGTACTACTTTGTGATGGTGGCAGAAAAATAGTACTATTTGTATGGTTCTGAAAACGTTGAAAGCTTTGGATAACCCCTTATTATATTAGTCAAATTTAAACCTATACTTTACTTTATATTAAATAAATATGTTTACTTGATTAAGCATTTTGAGCTGAGAAACATACAATATCAGTCACTTTACAGGCTGATGTTTACATCACCATTGATTAGACATAAGTAATTCTTGTTCTCAATATTAAAATGTCAAATGTGGCAATGAAAACTTGTTTCAAAGAAATATATAACCAATATCTGATTAACACTACTCCTTTGCTATTTCTACATATGTCATTAACCATAGGATATAAATAAAAAGATGACTAAAATAAGTCAAACTGACTCTGGATATGGCTCTAACACTAGTCTGAGTGCCCAGATTTGTCTAAATCTAAATGCACATGGCATAAGATGTGCTGATTTATATTGATGTAAATGCAATGCTGGATACAAGATTAATATCTTAATTTATTATATATATATATTTTTAGTTAGTGTTCTATGTTTCAAACAAGATTTGAGATGAGCTTAAACTAGCACATTTCATAACTGCACCCAGTGTATTAGCATGTGCCATGTGCTTCTGGCGGGTTTGTTTTGCTTTGACGCATCCCACAATGGACCGCGCCGCTGGAATGGCAATGTAGTCTATTTAATCTGACACAAATTAAAATAATCAGCCCGATGTGGGCGAGATGACCTTCTGACCCGGCACCCTAACCCGCGTCCTGTCCAGCGTAATCGGTCCAATTAAAGCGGCTTAATTAGTTATTTCCCTGGTACCCTTACCTTCACAACCCCCGCCCTCCTTAAAGGTGCCCTGTCGCCATGGAAACTGGTTGAAGAGAGGGCAGCACATCTCACAGCTCATCCCACAGGTGTTCTGTTCGCACTGACACTGCATCTCCTGTCAATCAATCAATTAAAAAAAACACTTATTGAACACAAATATTTGTGCATCTGCTTAGAGCAATGGTGGAGTAGGATGAATAGGTTGTATGTGCTTGGCATGAACCTGCAGTAGTCTCATCCATGCACTATGTTAAAGCTGCATAGTCCATTGAAGCATCAAATTTTCAAAACCGAAATAATTATATAGATTTGACTCGACATATCTAACTTAGATATTGACGCACATATTAAACATTTATTACCACATAGAAGGATGGGAACACTGAGACAATTTGATAGAACCTCTTACTGTTGAAGCCTATGGTGTCAGAGTTTTGGCGTGCTTGCCAAAACTAAGTTTACATGATTGAATTTCAAATATCTCAAAACTTATCCATTTAAAATAAAAGTTACTTCCACCTGAAATAAGGTAAATTATAACGATCAATTTAATATATTTATCTCAGAAAAATGTCCAAAACGCAAAACCATCGGACTATGCAACTTTAAGTATCTATGCTGTACACTGTACATCGTAGGCTGCTCCCACACTTTTAATGTTCAGAATGGGGTGTGCTGCACACAATGCAGCACATTCCACTTCCCCACCACCATGTACAAACCAAATGTGATTGCTTCAACGCCTGGAAGACCAGTGCCTCGGTACTGACAAAATATTAGTCCAGATGAATAAAATATCTACCAAAAAAGTCCTTCCCTGGAGGAGAAACACACTCTGCCACATTCACAGCGCCATCTATCAATATTTTACTGTCAGTACATATTCCCGTCATATACATTGACGACAGCACATTTATTGATTCATTTCGACATATAGACGACATCTGTAATAATGTAAGTGGCGCCATCAATGGGTTACTAGTTAGTGTGGAACTATGGAAACACAAGTATATAGATCTTGCTCGAATTTATTTTAAAATTATTATGATCATTATTATAAATTCAAGTTGAGTATTTATTAAAGTTGCATAGTCCGATGGTTTTGACTTTCTGAAATTTTCTGAGATAAATATATTAGGTTGATCATTATAATGTACCTTACTTTAGCTTGAAGTAACTTTTATTTTAAGTGGCTAACCTGCTAACCTTCGAGATATTTGAAATGCCACCATGCAAAATTAATTTGGGCAAACTTGCCAACACTCTGACACCATAGCATTCTGCAGTAATATGATCTATTCAATTGCCTCACTATTCCCTTCTGTGTGGCGACACATGCTTAATAAATGCATCAGTATATAGGCTAGATATGTAGAATCAAATTTAGATCATTGTTTTGGTTTTGAAAATTTGATGATTTCATCGGACTATGCAGCTTTTAGAGAATGTAACTAGCTTCAGAAGATAGTGGACAAGCCATCAGAAAGTAAACATAGATGGGTCGTTCTCAGAAACTGTGTACCACTTGAGGTAGTCTACTAGAAATGCATATTTCAAAGAAACCCTTTATTGGAGTGTCAATATTTAGATTTCATCAGTTAGCCAAATAATGTGGGAGATAGTTTAGATCAAAAGTAAATGTTAATATTGTGTATTATGTATCTTATTGGGATGGATGTAGCTAAATACATAGAAAATTACATCACTAATTTGTGACATTGTCAACAGCATTGAAAATAAAGTGTCACAAACTTAATGAAAACCTCTGAACAACAGCTCATTTCACTTCAAATGGTCATATACAATGTCTTCATTAAGTTGAAGACATTTATTTCTAAAAAAAAAATTTAAATGATGAAATAGTTAACATTTTCTGGAGTCATTAACATCGTAACATTTCGTTTCCACTTGCAAATACTATGAAACTCTGTATCAAACACTGAGTACAGATACAGTACAGGAATTATTTTCACCATTTGACACTATGCATGGACCCAGTTATGGTATAGTAAAAGATAAATCCTGAAATTGCCCCTAAACATTGAAATTTGAGCCGAACATTTGTGTAAAATTGTTTGTTTCCACTTTGTTACTCTGCTAATTCCGTTACTCTGCTAATATTTTCTTGCTTTTCTCTTTAATATTCACAAATAAGACAAAACCATAGCAATGAGGTTTCAAATTATTATTACTACTGTTTATAAAGCAAGTGGCATGTGAAATGTCCTAAAAATGTCAAGTTTTGTGTGGAAAATATTTGATTTTGGAGTCAGATTGGTTTCCATGCTATACTGCTATTTATTGGGTGTGAGCATCATTTGACCTACTTAAAAATGCCAGAATTCGTGTATATTTTTCAAGTATTCAGATGGCAAAAGGAGCATACACCTATTGCTAGGCAACTAGCGGGCTCGATGTAGGACTATGGCAAGCATTGTGATTTTTCTGGTACAGCTGTCACTCAGACTATTGGTACACAACTTCTGGAGAACGACCCAGCAACTATGAGAAGCAATGAAAATACAGTGTCTACCTCTTAAGGCACTATAGTGGTGCCCTGTACCGCGGAATATAAGGATGTATGTGATGGCAGTAATCTAGTCTTGATTGGTTGGTTGTTGGAGTTTTACGTCCTGGCAACATCTACAGTCATATCAGGATGGGCATCATCGACTTGTGACAGTGCAAACTCATGGTGACTTTATAGTGCTGCCACAATTGGAAATCAGGCCACTGGCACCATGACCTGATATCCCATTCACTCAGTCACATTATCCTGACACTGAACAAATCAGTCCCTGCCCTATCCTATTAATGCCGAGCGCCAGGTTAGGAAGTGACTAGGTTAGTATTCATTTTATAAGTCATTTGTTTGACTCGTCCGTGGAACCAAACTCCAGATCTCCCGCACACGAGGTCTGCGCTTTACCGATTCGGCCACCGCACCCGATATCTTGTCTTGAAATGATAGGTGATGTTTGGAATGAGATATATGAGTCAATCAAGAATTTCTCGGGTAATCGATTAGTGTAGTATGAAGTATCATACTGACTATATTAAATAGCTTGTAATAGACTACATCACGGTTCCGACTGCGCATGCACTGAAAACGGCCTTGGGAGCAAAGCAAAGGTGTACAGCCATTGAGTTTGCTTATACGCGCATTGAAAAACGTAAGTTTTATTCAAAATTCATAGAAATCCCAAACCCTAACCTTATCAATTTAATATAATCTTTTTGTTAAACCTGTTTTCTATATGTGTTCCAAGCGGTTTGTGCCTAGGTGGTGTGGTTTTATCAATATTTTACTTTATCTGTATGGAGATTAGTCACTGCCATTGACAATGCATTGAGTACTCTGGCTGTGGCTCTAACATTAGTCTGAGTGCCTAGATCTTTCTAAATCTAAATGCACATGGCATAAGATGTGCTGATTATATTGATGTAAATGCAATGCTGGATAACAGATTAATATCTTAATTTATTATATATATATTTTTAGTTAGTATTCTATGTTTCAATCAAGAGCTGAGATAAGCTGAAACTAGCACATTTCATAGCTGCACCCAGTGTATTAGCATGTGCCATGTGCTTTTGGGGGGGTTGTTTTGCTCTGACCCATCCCACAATGCACTGCGCCGCTGGAACCGTGATGTAGTCTATAGACACTTAATCTTTTATCCAGCATTACATTTAGATCAATATAATCAGCACATCTTATGCCATGTGCATTTAGATTTAGAAAGATCTCGGCACTCAAACTAGTGTTAGAGCCATAGCCAGAGTCAGTTTGACTTATTTTATTCATGTTTTTATATATATCCACACCACCTAGGCACAAACCGCTTGGAACACATATAGAAAACATGTTTAACAAAAAGATTATATTAAATTGATAAGGTTAGGATTTTTGATTTCTATTATTTTTTAATAAAACTGAAGTTTTTCACTGCGCGCATTGGCAAACTCAATGGCCGTATGCCTTTGCTTTGCTCCCAACGCTGTTTTCAGCGCATGCGCAGTCGGAACCGTGATGTAGTCTATTAGGAGGGGTTGTCACTACATTATTGCAGTATAATGGTGAAGGTCATAGCTCACTTACCCCAGTGTGTGGATCTACAGGACACTGACTGGCATGTCCGTAGCAAATGCACTGCCCGCCCACGGAGATATCCTTGATCGAGTAGAAGTACTGACAAAAGGAAAACAAGTTTACAGTTGGTTTTAAATATTGTCTTCAAATTTCATAAGAAAAAAAAATAATATTCTATTTTGATTCAGAATTTTTCTTATGATAATTAGGCTAACTTTGAGAAATTTTGAAGTGTAAGCATTCGCAGTAATTTGTCTGTGCACACCAGTTGAAGTCAAGTGCAATATTCTATTGCCTGATTGGTAGGTTAACTAGGTCAGATGGTGGCCTGACAAAGTCAGTTAAACCTGAGTCACACACTAACTACTGCTTGCGATCGCTTGCGATACAATTTTAATAAGTGCAGCAATATCTAAGTTAACTATGTTGAATCAGGTAAATTACTAGGTACATTTTTTTGGTTTTGTAAATTTGATGCTTTCAGCAGAGTATGCAGCTTTAACCAACCAGCAGGTCTGGAAAGAAGTGTATAGAAATGGCCAGTCTTGCGCATGCGCGAACATCAGATAGCAGTCAATTGGACATGCATGATGGCGCGACCTAATGAGAAAACTACGGTTGTGTTGGGTAAGCCTAGACACAGTGGCGGTTCCATTTTGCGATAATAGAATTGTATTTATTTTTTAATCAATAAATAAATAAATAAAAGATTAAATGGATTTAAAAACAAAATTAACATCTCCCTAATTTAGTAAATTACCCAACCGCTTCGTTTTACAAAAAACAGACAGTATGCAACAATATGAACATGTCAATATGGTATATTGCAATATCTATAACGGGGTTGCCCTCTATGGAAGATCTTTTGATCAAAAAGAATCTCCGGTGGACTGGACACCTCATGAGGATGTCATCAGACAGGCTACCAAAGCAGATCCTCTATTCTCAACTGTCTTCTGGGTACAGAAAGAGAGGGCGTCCTCGTCTCCGGTTCATCAAGAGAAACCTGAAGCTGAGAGACATTAAGATCGACTCATACACATCACTCTCACAGCAGAGAGCTAAATGGAGAGCGGCAGTCAAGTAATGAAAGCAGTCTTTGTTGCATCGTGACTGACAGCATGATGATGATGATAATAACATAATGCTAAAGTTGCATAGTCCAATGGTTTTGAGTTTCTGTCACTTTACTTTACTTTACTTTAGTTTGAAGTAACTTTCATTTTAAATGTCTAACTTTAGAGATATTTGCAGTGTAAACATGTCAAAATAGTTAGTTTGGACAAGCACACCAAAACTCTGACACCATTAGATTTACTCACTATTCCCTTCTATATGGCAATAACTGCTTAATATTAATAAGTGCACCACTATCTATGTTAGATATATCAAATCAAATATAAATAATTGTTTCCGTTTTGAAAAGGTGATGCTTCATCTGACTTTGCGGCTTTAAAGTTGCATAGTCAGATGAAAACATCAAATTTTCAAAACCAAAACAGTTATCTAGATTTGATTCTACATATTCAATTTAGATACAGGTGCACTTATTAAACATTTGTTGCTCATAGAAGGTCGTAATAAGTCAATTAATAGAAACCTTTACTATTGAAGTCTCTGGTGTCAGAGTTTTGGCGCGCTTGCCAAAATTATTTTGGCATGTTTTGACGACAAATATCTCCAAACTTAGCCATTTAAAATTAAAGTTACTTCAAACTAAAGTAAAGTAGATTATAATGATTAGTATAATATATTTATCTCAGAAAATTGCAAAAGCTCAAAAGCATCGGACTATGCAACTTTAATATATTGGCAGAGATGGGAGGTGGTGTCCTATTAACGCCTATTTACTCAGATATCTGCACGCGGCGCATGCGCGACATCAGACGCGCGGACGTGCTTATCGTGCTCGGGCGTGATAGCCCTTAGCCAATTCTGATAGAGATGACCTTGACACTGATAACAAACGAGCGGCGCTTACTCGGTTAGTAACAGATGGGTCAAGGTCGCGAGGGTCGTTCGACATGAAGGTCATGAGGTCAGCGTTTAGGGTGCGGATTCGCTGGAACCGCATCCTGATGTACCTTGCCGAGGTGAACTCCTGCAAAGAGAATTTGTGTTCATTCATGTATTTAGGGTTTTGGAGGGGGGAGGGGTAATTTGTAAATTTACAATCCTGCAAATAGATTTTTATTTAAAATGTTGGAATGCATACTTTGTTTGTGAATCCAGGGGATGGTCCATTTACGATTCGTGCAAAGCTATTTGTGTTGTATGTGAGTGCAATTTGTTTATGAAAGAGGGGATATGATGTCATTGGGGAACTCTATAGAGGGAGTGCACGTGACGTCATTACTTAGTAATCAGCGGTCAGTGGGCTGCCATCTTGGATTACTAGCACCCTCCCTAGCCATGTTGTGAATGCATGCAGATGCAGTAAAACAGAGTTTTCTTGGTTCTGGGAGGTTTACAGCCAATGTGTTTACTTACAGCACTTTAGCAACAACTTCTGAGGCCAAACTTCTCAAAACAGTGACAAAGAAACCAACAAATCAGTAAATAAGCACAGTGTAGGCAATTGCAAGCCTTCTGTATGTCATCCAATATGGCCACCGAAAGTTGTCTTGTGACGTGATTACACCCCCTCTATTGCAGCGCATGGACTGTTTCAAGACATACACGGTACAAACTATGAACAGCCATGTTGATCAGGAGAATTAGGAATGAGTAAATTTCTGTTAGTCGTGTTACTGCCCCTTTAATATGGTCGTGCACTGTAATGTGTGAAGCGTTAGCGTAAAAAAAAAACACGTAACTAATATGATGAATGCTAACGGCTTCTGGCCTCTTCAATCGGTCACCATCTTCCCACAGCCTACTTTCAACTTCGCAACAGTCCAATGTTCCAATCACTCTTAGTCCATAGGGCACCTCCTCCCCCCCCCTCCCCCCCCCCCCTTCCTCCTCGCCCCTCTCCAAACCCATCCCCATATTTCACTCTCACCCCCACCCCATCGTGCCGAACACCGCAAACAGTCAGGACTTGCTAAAAGAGGCCAAGGTAGAGGCAGCAAGCACTCAGCTCAGAGGATCCTAGATAAGTTAAAGCTGCATAGTCCGATGAAGCATCAAATTTTCAAAACCAAATCACTGACCTAGATTTGATTCTACATATCTGAGTTAGATACCAGTGCAGTTATTAATCAGTTGTTGCAGCATAGAAGAGCGTAATATTAATAAGACAATTTACTAGAACCTGTTACCACTGAAGCCTATGCTGTCACAGCTTTTGTGTGCTTGCCAAAATCAATTTGGCATGTTTGCCCTTCAAATATATCAAAAGCTAGCCATTTAACGGAAAAGTTACTTCAAACTAAAGTAAGTAAGATAGATTATAATCATCAACCTGATATATTTATCTCAGAAAGTGACTGAAACTCAAAACCAACCTTAAGGTTTCTTTTTGGGGGGAGAAGCTATTTATTGCACTTGAATTAAAGATCGATAGTCCGATGAAAGCATAACATATTTGAAACAAAATAGCGTACACAGATTTGATCTGACAGATCCGTGTTGGATACTGGTTGCTTTAAACCAAAGTAAACTATAAACATCCTGCTAAGTTATTTTCAGATAGTTATTTTTAGGATTTTGTTTTGTGGGGAGGAGGTTGACAAAGATATGTGTCATACCTTAAAGAAAAATACACATATGTTAGATTTCTTTGTTGTGGGGTTAAAGTTGCATAGTCCGATGAAACATCAAATTTTCAAACAAAAGAAACTCACCTAGATTTAATTTTACATATCTAACTTAGATACTGAGGCACTTATTAACCATTTATCACCATGCAGAAGGGAATACTTTGGCAATTTAATACAACCCATTACTGCACAAGGCTATGGTATCAGAGTTTTGGCGTGCTTGCCAAAATTAATTTTGCATGGTTGCACTTCAAATATCTCAAAGGTTAGCCACTTAAAATAAAAATTACTTCAAGTAAGGTGGATTATAACGATCAACCTAATGTAGTTATCTCAGAAAATATCGGAAACTCAAAACCATCGGACTATGCACCTTTAAATGTAAATTTGATTGCTTGTGCAATATGGGAATATTCAGGTAGAACAATGGTTGCTGTAGCTGGGAACAAGGGAAATATGCTGGTATAGCCCAATATAATGTTTGAAATGACAACGTCATTGACCTACTTGTAAAGCAGGAGAACTTTCAAATCTTGACAACATTGGCTTGGATAGAGAGTGAGTGGCCCATTGAAGTATGGTACTATTGTCCATCATTCTCAGTTATGCATTCATGTATAATTAGGCTACACCCTCCCTTCTCTCGTGTGTAGACCCAAAGGTAGAATCTCAAAACCATCACACTATGATAATATAAATAAGTGTTTCTTGGTTAATTCAGTATGAAACAAAATAGAATTGCATGGATAGATTGGGCTTGATTGTCATATATATCAGCTGCAGAATTGATTGTAATATATGCATATATCAGCTATAGACCGATAGTTTTGAGTGAGGGCCATTTTTTAAAGATATATACATCAAATTGATTGTTTTTATCTACCTTTCTTTAATTTGTGGTAACTTTGATTTGATATGGCTAACTGTAGAGATAATTGAAGTTTAGACATGCCAAATTAGTTTCTGCGGTAACACTGTAAGGTTCAATTGTATTAAACCCACTCTGAATTCGCTTCTACTACTTCTTCGTGGCAACAAATGCTTACTAAGTGTATCCGTATCTAAGTCAGATAGATCAAATCAAATCTAGATGAATGTTTTCGTCTTAGAAATGTGAGGCTTATTCGGACTGGGCAACTTTAACAATATTAACCAGTCCTTGCCCTCTCCTATTAATGCCGAGAGCCAGACTCAATTTCATAATGTGTTTGACTCGACCGGGAAGCGAACTCCCGACCTTCCGCACACGAGGCCCGCGCTCTACCGATTCGGCCACTGCACCCGGTGAGTGCGTCTGTGAGTGAGTGAGTGAGTGAGTGAGTGAGTGAGTGAGTGAGGGAAGGAATGAGTGAGTGAGTGAGTGAGTGAGGGTTTGTTTGTTGTTTGTTTGTTGTTGTATTACGTCCTAGCAACATCTAAGGACATATCAGGATGGGTATCGACTTGTGACAGTGCGCACTCATGGCGACTTTATAGTGCTGGCCCACTGGGAGACCAGGCTGCCAGCACCATGACCTGATATCCCTCTCAGTCACATTATCCTGACACTGAGCCAACCATTCCTTGCCCTATCTTAATAATGTCGAGCACCTGGCTAGTAAGCAACAAGTATCAATTTTTAAGTCATTGGTTTGACTCGACCAGGGTTCGAACCCACGATCCCATGGTCTACCAACACGGGAGACGAAGCTCTAACTCATTCAGCCATACCGCCTGGTGAGTGAGGGAGTGAGTCAGTGAGTGAGTCAGTAAGGGAGTCAGTGAGGGAGGGAGGGAGGGAGGGAGGGGGGGGAAGAAGGGAGGGAGGGCAGGAGGGAGGGAGGGAAGGGGGGAGGGAGGGAGGGAGGGAGGGAAGGAGGGAGGGAGGGGGGTGGTGGTGCCACTGGAGATGGGTGGGTAAGGTTCGCCGTGTGAATCGTTAGTAAGCCGGGACTGACAGCTGCTCAGCCACCCACCCGCCTGAGTTGCTCCAGACCTGCCCTTATCACCACCAGATAACCGGCGGCGCAGTCGCCACCCGCCACTGTTAGCACCAGATAGCCCCAGATAACCCCGTGTGTTATGGGCATGCGCCTCAGTGTGGTCCGCTGGTAGAGGCAGGGTGTGTGGGAGTGTGTGTGTGTGTGAGTATGTGTGGGAGTGTGTAGCGGAAGGGGCATTGCGCGTGTGAGTGTGTGTGTGAGTGTGGGTGTGTGTGAGTGTGCATAGTGGAGGGGCAGTGTGCGCGTGTGTGTGTGGGTGTGCGTGAGTGGGTGTGCGTGAGTGGGTGTGTGAGTGAGTGGGTGCGTATGAGTGTGTGTAGTGGGGCTGGCAGCGTGTGT
Organism: Branchipolynoe longqiensis; assembly: GCA_030323885.1. NCBI lineage: Eukaryota > Metazoa > Annelida > Polychaeta > Phyllodocida > Polynoidae > Branchipolynoe > Branchipolynoe longqiensis. The sequence continues at coordinate 94,053,468 of CM059187.1, forward strand.
ATGTGTGTGTGGCGTCGGGTGTGTGTGTGGGGGGGGCACTGTGCGTGAGTGGGTGTATGTGGGTTTGTGTATGGAGTGGCGGGGACAGTGTGTGTGTGTGTGGAGTGGGGGAGGGCAGTGTGCATGTGTGGGTGGGGGGGGGGGGGGGGGGGGGGGGGGGGGGCAGGCGGGTGGGCAGTGTGTGGAGTGGGGGTGGCAGTGTGTGTGTGTGTGTGAGGGGGGGGAGAAGGGACAGGGTACGTGTGTGTGAAACAGCGAGGGTGGGTGCGTGTGTGTGGGTGTGGGTATTGGGCGGGGGGGGGGGGGGGGTGGGGTAAGAGCTGCACAGTCCAATGAAAACATCAACTTTTCGAAAAAAGAAGCTTTAACCTCCTACTCATCCAACATTAGATACTGGTGCAGTAATTAAAGCTGCATAGTCCGATGAAAGATCAAATTTTCAAAACCAAAACAATTACCTAGATTTGATCCTACATATGTAACTTAGATACTAAAGCACTCATTACGCATTTGTCATCACACAGAAGGGAATGCTGAGACAAATGAATAGAACAGATTACTGCAGACGCCTATGGTGTCAGAGTTTAGGCATGCTTGCCAACATTAATGAATAATGTTGCATGGTTCCGCTTCAAATATCTTCAAAGTGAGCCATCTAAAATAAAAGTTACTTCAGACTGAAGTAAGTTAGATTGTAACGACCAACCTAATATATTTATCTCCGGAAAAATGACCTAAACCCATAACCATCGGACTATGCAACTTTAAAGCTGCATAGTCCGATGAAAAACATCAAAGTTTCAAAACCAACAGAATTATCTAGATTGGATTCTACATATCTAACTGAGATACTGAATTAAGCATTTTTTGCCATATAGAAGGGGATTCTTAATCAAATTAAGAGAACCGTTTACTGCAGAAGTCTATGGTCTCAGAGTGTTGGTGTGCTTGCCAAAATTAATTTAGCATGTTTGCACTTCAAATACCTCAAAGGTTAGCCATTTAAAACATAACTTACTTCAAGCAAAACTAAGGTGGATTATAATGATCAGCCTATTATATTTATCTCAGAAAATGACAAACTCAAAACCATCGGACTAGGCAGCTTTATGCATCCATCGCCATCTGGTGCTCCTGTGTAATGCTTGAAAACTGGTTAACAAAGTCTATTGCCAGCATTTCCTTGTGCACATGAAAGTTAGTGTTGCATGTTTTCTCTTCAATTATCTCCAAAGATAACTCCTTATCATAAAACTTACTTCGGCATAATGCATTTATATATATATATATATATATATATATATATATATAACTATATAAATTTGTAGAAATATATATATATTTAGATATATATAGATATAAATATATTGTTATATATATTGTTATATATATATATATCACTATAAATTTATATATGTATATATATAAATATATATATATAACTATAAATGTATTATTTATATATATAAATGCATTAGGCTGATTATATAATTATTAATAGATTATATAGTTAGATAAATATATAGTTATATATATATTTACGTCCTAGCAACATGTAAGGTCATGTAAATATATATATATATATATATATATATAACTATATATATATATCTATATATATATATAAAGCTCAACCAGACATGTTTAAGTGCGTGTGAGAAAAACCACACACAAAACACAGAAAGAAAGAAAAACAGAAAGAAAGAAAGACAAAAAGAAAGAAAGGTGTGGGCGTGGTGTGGAAATGTGGGAAGGGAAAGGAATATACCAGTATCACAATTGGTGCCAGGAACTTGGTCTTTGTACACAATATAAACACACACACACATGCACACACTAAGTACACACCTACCGTTTTTCCGCACCCACCTACCGTATACGATCAAAAACTCCCCAAAAGTCGTGAGGTGTGCACTCCCCTAGCACACCTACCGATTGCGATTCACGACTTAAAACTCACTTTTAGGGTGCTTCCTTACGATTGCGATTCGTGATTCGAAAAATGAATCGGCCCGTTTTCAGTTTTAAGGGGGTCGGGTCGAGTCGCGAGTTTTAGTGCGCGAATCGTAAACGGTAGGTGTGTACTTGGCATAAAGGAGAAAGTGGGAAGGCTATCTCCAGGCTATCTCACACTACCGGACTGCCGTCAAAGTTAAGCCCGGTACACACCTCCCGTATAAAACCTAAAACTGCCCGTTTCGCCCATAGTTTGAGTTTAGTCGGTTTCAGTCTTTAGGTGTGTGACTCCCTATCACACCAGAGCCTTCCGATTCGCAACTTAAAAATCAGTTTTAGGTATTATACGGGAGGTGTGAAAGGGGTTTTATAAGATTTGATAAATGAATCGGGCAGTTTTAGTCGGGAAAGGGGACGGGTCGGGTTGTAACGGGTACCGTCAGGCAGGCAGTTTTAGTGTGTGAATCGTATACGGGAGGTGTGTACCACGCTTTAGGAGTGTTGTCCACAATTTTCTAAAAAGCAACTTTTCTATTTTCAGGGAAAGGAAGGGCGGGGAAGGGGATGTGTGGAAGGGGAGAAGGGAAGATGTGTGAGGCGGGACAAAGAAGAGAAGACACAACGCTCAATTCAAATCAAATGTCACATTTCATTTTCAACGGACAGGGGGCTGTACGAGGAAGGGGCGGGGAGAGCAGAGCCGGGGGCGGTCAGATGGAGGCGGGGAGGCGGGGAAGAGGTGAGGCGGGGAGGCAGGATGGCGGGGTGGCGGGGAGGCGGGGAGGCGGGGTGGCGGGGAGGCGGGGAGGCGGGGAGGCGGGGAGGCGGGGAGGCGAGTAGTGTCTATCATCGACGCCCGGGGGCGCCACTGGGCAGGAACACAAGTCACTCCGGGGCCCTCTTTTGTGGCTATGAAATCGGAGGAGCATTTTGACGGAATCCACTAAATACACAATAAACAAATTGTAACAGAAACGTCTGAGAAGTCAGAGATAGAATTAACTGGGGACGCCCCGCTCTTAACTCCGGCATTGTAGGGTCCGTGTAAGTTGAAGGGGTGCGCGGGGGATGGTTGGGGGGGGGGGGGGTACTGAGATGGCGGGGAGGGGGGGGGGCACGTGCCTGTAATTTTTTTTTTTTTTTAAATTGAGGCGGTATTTTTACTGTCCATAGCATATAAGCCCAGGTACCCAGGCTTGTTTTCAATGCTGGCCTGTTGTAGTGTTGGTGTTATCTTAGCACACAGCAGCTGCTGATAAGTTATTAGATTGCCTGCATTTAGTAGCAGATAGATAATTGGTTGGTAGGGTTAGTAGCCTATGTTAGTTTTTTTGGATTTTCTTGGCATATATGTATTTTATTTTGTTTTACTCTTATTACTAGACTAGCCTACTCCTATTTACATATCATAGGCTTGTTGTACATAGCTGTGTGGTGTGTTATCTGGCTACTTTTGGCATGGTTACCTTCCATTGGGCGTCCCGCTGGTGGGCCGTGACATATCACATGTAATAAAGCAGCATACACACAAGAGGCTCCAGGCCGTGAACCACATTGAGGCTTGTGTGTGTAGTAGTTGCATATAAATGTGCATAAGTACACAACGGGAATTGTTGTAAACTGTCTCACTATAATCAGTGAGTCGGGTCTCCTGGTCCTATTGCCACGACCCTGTCTCTCCCCATCCTATAGCCTCACCCTCGCCTTCCGTGAAACTTAGTTGTTGTTTTCCGTCGCCAAAAACAACAATTAATAGAACATAACACGCCTAACACTAACAGCTACCTAGCAGTCTTTCCCTATTTCGGATCAACCTTGTATAGCCAACCTCAACACAAAACAAGCTCAAACATCTACAGATACTAAATAAGCACCATGTACCTGCTACCGTGTGAGAAACAAAAACATCTTATCACCTCCTACTGTGTGATAAGATTAAGCCACTACTACAACTGGCCAGCATTGAAAACAAGCCCGAGTACTCCAGCTGTCCATGCTACCCCCTCACCTCCTCTCAAACACATTTCTCCATGTTCATTCACTAGACCAGACAGCCGAAAGAGTTGAGCGTCCGTCTCCAGTTTTGGTAGATCGTGGGATTCAAACGCACAGATTCGAACACTGGTCGAGTCAAACCAATCACTTAACAAAATGGACACTTGTCACTTCCTAGCCTGGCGCTAGGCATTAATAGGATAGGGCAAGGACTGGTTGGCTCAGTGTCAGGATAATGTGACTGAGTAGGACATCAGGTCATGGTGCTGGTGGCCTGGTCTATAAAGTCACCATGAGTACACATTCACTGTCACAAGTCGGTAAGTCTTGATATGGCCTTGGATGTTATGTTGCCAGGACGTCAAACTCCAACAACCAACCAATCAATCCTCATATGACCTTAGTTGTTTCGGATATAAGGCCATCCCAAACAAAAAACCCTCTTTCCCTGGCTTGTCTAATGCCCCTATTTACCCCATTCAGCTCTGCTCACAGACAGGACTCCCATCAGTCGATGTTCATCCTCCTCCTCCTCCTCCTTCCAGTATGACCTCCCCCGACCTCCCACTACCACCAGGGGCCATATGCATGGAGCGGTGTTAGATTCGTGTGGTGTTATCCCTCTAACACCGGGTAGCTACCATCGGTTATCGGCAGCATCGAGAACTATGTCACGCCATATGCATGGGCGCTTAAATGGTTCATGCTAGCTAAACGTGAAGTTATTTATAGACTTGGGAAATCCCTCGATTCGACAATATGAATAACGCCGCCAATGCGGCGGCGGCGTTAATATCGGTTCAAATTTAGGGTTAAATTGATCACATTTCACTTATTGCGTATGTAATTCTGTTAAATATGATAGCATTGAATAGATTTGGGCCTAATATATTGCTGCCGATGCGGTGGTGGCGACAGTATGGATAGCGACGTCGATGCGGCGGCGGCGGTTTGTTTAGTTTACATTCTTCGATTCGACAATATTAATATCATCGCCAATGCAGCGGCAGTGTTAATATTGCTTTGTTTTTAGGGTTAATTTGATGAAATTTCACTTATTGCGTATTTAATTCTGTTAAATATGATAGCATTGAATAGATTTGGGCTCCATCCTGACACTAACCTAACACTAACACCGCTGTAAACCTGCTATGGGCTGGGGTTAGAATCTCCGACTTTAAACTCGCGCTGTTAGGCCTAACACTGCTCCATGCATAGCGACTTTTCGGCGCTAAACCAGAAATCCCGCCCTAACCGCAGTTTGGCTCGCTAACACTGCTCCATGCATATGGCCCCAGGTTGGCTCCGAGTAGGGACTGAGTGCCGCTGTCACTGATGACAGCTTACGTAAGTGCTTACTGATGCGTTGCCATCGAAGCGCATCAGCGTTACCAGGGTTACCATGCCCAGATGGCGCGCGACCTGGCCGCCAGGGGGCGACACTTACCCGCAGACGTTCGCTGGGTCCTTCGGTCCCGAGGCGCCCGTTTACCAGCGAAGTGTGGATCTGCAAAGACGGACAGCGCAGCATGAATCTTACTGACGCGATCTGCGCACGGTGCATGAAGATTGGGACTGACTATAAATTAATGTAGACTCCTGACAGGTGATGTTAGTCGTCTGTGAATACAACAAGCAATGCACTGGAATTTAATATAACTTAATAGATATTAGATATAATCACTATATATAGAGATTTTTTTTATTTTTATTTTTTTTATTGAGGCGGTATTTATACTGTCCATAGCATATAAGCCCGGGTACCCAGGCTTGTTTTCAATGCTGGCCAGTTGTAGTGTTGGTGTTATCTTAACACACAGTGGCTGCTGATAAGGTATTTGATTGCCTGCATTTCAGTAGCAGATAGATAATTGGTTGGTATGGTTAATAGCCTGTGTTAGTTTTTTTGGATTTTCTTGGTATATATGTATTTATGTTTTCTACTCTTATTACTAGACTAGCCTACTCCTATTTACATATCATAGGCTTGTACGTAGCTGTGTGGTGTATTATCTGGCTACTTTTGGCATGGTTACCTTCCATTGGGCGTCCCGCTGGTGGGCCGTGACATATCACATGCCCCTTTGCTGTGCAGCTTAGTGGGGGTTTCCTAGCCTTATTATATTCAATATACCTTATTTCTAGAAACAAAGAATTGAATCCTAGTGCCATACTATTTTGAATGTGGACATAGATATATAGATATATGGGCATATATTTATATAAACCGAAAACAAGTTGCATGGCAAGGTGTGCACCCAGACTAGAACGGCTTTCCATACAGTTGCCCCGATTTCACTTGCTCCATTCTTTCACACACAAACACACGCATACACTAACACAGCCTGACTGGCTCTTTTAACAGTGTTATTGCGCACTCAGTTCGCACGGCCTGCCCACCTCGCCGTTCTCCAGGGGGTCGAGTCGGGAGTAGAAGGAGGTGCAGATGACCTGGTCCTCAGTGGCGAGCCGTGGGATCCCGATGGTCGGCTTCATCCCGAACACATTCCAGCACTCGGAGTCACTCAGCGCGTAAACCTGCAATGGCATGTCGTTGTTTGTTGGGGTTTTACATCCTGGCAACATCAAAGGTAATATCAGTGCTTGCAGCAAGTTGTTACAGTGTACGCTCATGGTGATTTTATACATAATTCAATTCAATTCTTTGATTTTAACTCTCTGCAAAAGGTGTTTACAATAAACTGAGGTGATACAATAAATGCATACAAATTCCTTACAATTCCTTACAGACAGAAAGGATTCCAGAAAAGTGATGAATGCATACAAAGTGTGCACCCTTCCCGATTCAGCCTACACTTTTCCAACTTTGATACTGATGCCCTGATTAAACATACATTGCTGCATCGAAGGAATATTAAATTAGTTTAAAATATGAATAATAACAACAAAAAGGTCAAGTGGTGCAAGGCTCTGATGTCCATATTGGTGTGCAAAAAGTTTTAGTTTACATGTAATTAATTCACATATCTCCAAAGTTAAAAAATTGTAATGGAAATTTTAAATGTTTACTCCAAAGTAAGGTAAGTTATTTTTAATGATCAACTTTTAGGTGCATCAGCATAGTCCCTACAGAATCCGCTAGCTTGGAATTGATGCAATATTAAAATATATACATGTGTATATATAGGTTGATCATAATAATTCACATTATGTGCATGCACACAGTGGCAACAGTCAGTTATTTAGAAAGCCAGACATTTCACATCATGGTGATCTAGCAATGAGTGATGTGCGCGCTTCTTCACAGGAAGATCGTCGGTTTCATTTCTGTAGGGTCAATTGTTAGCCTTTAATAGAATATAATTGGCACAGTGTTTAAATTCCTCCGGGTTCTGATTTTGTATTAACGTTGAATTTGTCCTGATCAAACCGCATTTCCCAAAGGAGTTAGCAAATGAAAGCAAATTCTGACGAGATAAGAATTAATTTAATGAGAATGTGGCAACAATTTGAATGTAAAATGCTCAAAAAAGGTCTTCTCTGTTTTCTTACACGTTGTGTACATAATGATAAAGTACAGGTAATTACAGTGAATATATTGGAAATAGCTTGTTTAAAAAAAGCTTAAAGTGCTGGCCTAAACGGCAGCTGACTTCTTTCTATATCTATTGACGCTTGACATCAATTAAAACTGCATAATCTGATTGAAATACTAACAAAGCTTAGGACTCTGATTGATATTTTGTTTTATTTTGTTTCCAAGAACTGAGCAATACTTCACATGTACAATACCAAACAATACAATGCAATACAATACAGGCAACTCCATTCCCCTCTCTTCAGCCAAGACTAATACAAAGTCTATCTCACCCGTGTGGTCCTGCTCCCTTTTCACTGCTCTGGTCTCCGGCTCCAACTGTAGTCCCCCCCCCCCACAGCCCAGCCTTGTATCTAGCTTGACCATTCTCCAATCACCAGCCTACCTTGACCACTGTCCAGCTGCAGACCAGCCTCTCCCTGGCCTGTCTCCATGCTCTACTGCCCGGCAGCCCCTCTTTCACACAATTCACCTACCGATGCACTACCTGGTACATCCATTTTACAGTATTTTTCCCCCTCCCACCAGGACCTACACAGTGGTCTACATTATTTCTCATTGCTACATACATGTCTAACTTAATCTACCCTTTATTTTCCTTTCCAATATACTAGAATTATCCCTCCTGTTCCATAGCTTTTAAGATTACACCCGTATTTGATAACTGTTGACTAAGCCTAAAATCCGTATAATTTTACGTGATGAAAACATCATATTTTTTAAACCAAAAGACCTGGCAATATTTGAGCTGATGTTTCCAACTTAGATACTGGTGCAAATAGAAATCAAGGAATATTAAGTCAGGTAAAGAGAACATCTGTCCATTCAGCCAAGGTTTGATATCAAACAAGGCTTTGATGTCCAGAATTTTGCTGTGCACATACAACAATTATTCATGTCCTGAGTTCAAATAACTACAAAATTAGCTATTTTTAATCACATATATAATTTTTAAAGAAAGGTACATTGTAATGATAAATTTGATGTATTTACTTTCAAAATATGGTCCAAACTACAACACAAATAATCATAGACATAACATGTAACATCCCAATGACATTTTGGATGATATATCGCTATAGTTGTAATCTCATATACTGTTTTCTTAAATAATAAAAGAATAAGTATGCACTTGTTAACTCACCTGCCAGCGGTCATAGGTGACTCCATCCAAGGACTTTTCCAAAACCCAGTTGCCAGGCCGTGGGGAATTTGCGGCTTTCAGGATTACGTAAGCCACTTGGAATACCTGGAAGAAATGAATACAGTACAAATGTCAGGGTATTCATAATGTGAAATATAAAATGGAGTTTTATATAAATATTATAGTAATGTACCTGGAGTAGGTTATATGTATGAAGGCCTGTGGAAAGTTCTAGAACAAAGAGCTTGAGCTGTATGGTTAGCACTTGTGTGTGCATGCAAATAGGGCTAGTGGGTGCTGTGTAGGGGTTTATAAGCCTCCAACACACACAATGACACGCATGCTGCTACTGAATTTTGTTTTAAATAAAGGGTTGGTGTTATCCAGCCAGAGACTTGAGAACCACATTGGTACTGTCTTGGTTGTGTAATGGATAATACATAAATTGGCCTTAAGTGGAGCATACTGCAATTCTGAAACATTATATTGGCTATGAGATTTAGCTGTGTTCATGGTAATGGAATGAAAGCAATGGAGGATGCTCATTCAAGTGGGGTTGCTCTGGGCTGAAGAAGAACAAGTGCCCCCTACCCAGAATCCTCCATTTCCCTTTACACCCACAAACAGCAATCCATTAACCAAGTGCCACTTAACTTCTCTCATTCAAAGTCTCCGTGGAGAAGAGAATTGATTTTAAGGTGCTGCTTCTTGTATATCGTGCCTTGCATGATCAGGCTCCAGAATATATGAGAGATATGCTCCAGGAGAGAACAAATGTTCGAACACTGCCCTCTAGAGTCTCCAGCCAGTTAGCAGTTCCTCAGAGCAGACTCAAAGGCTTTGGGGATCGTGCTTTTAGTATTACTGCCCCGAGACTGTGGAATGCTCTGCCAGGATATATCACTGATTGTAAATCTGTTGGTGCTTTTAAAAACGGTCTTAAGACACATTTGTTTAAATCTGCTTTTAACTAGGTGAAATTTATTTTTCTGTATATTTGTTTGTTATGTAAAGCGCCAGAGAATGGCTTGCTGGATCGGGCGCTATATAAATGTTTTATTATTATTATTATTATTATTTATTTAACATCTCCATATACAGGTTTCCATTCAAAACACCTCCTTAACTGTGTCTGTATTACATAGGATCGCTGTAGACGATTTCCGCCGCGCACATAACCCAGATGATCGCTGGTCTTACTGACTTGGTTGTTTCTGGGGGCATTGTCCCTCTTTTATATATCTAATCACTAGATTTGTATCAACATCCACGAGAATATACTTCAGAACTAACAATTTGGTAAATTTGCCATTTCGTTATGGTGGTTCTTTTCAAGGCTATACCTAAGGTACCTATGTATTGACCCGTGCAGTGGCCCAATCAGTAGAGCATGGGCCTCGCGTGCGGAAGGTCGGGAGTTTGGTTCTCGGCTGAGTCAAACCTATTGTAAAATATTCTGACTTACAGCATCAGGGGAATGCAAATGTTCTATTACTAAACAGGTGTATGTGACCAAGCGCATGTATGTATATATATGTACGTGCTGGTGGTGCCTGAGTGGGATGTAAATAGACATAGTGGTGCTGGCAGGGCTGGGTGTAACCACACTCAGGGCCTACCCTCTCCCCCTCTGCTGGGTAGGATCACCACACTCAGGGTCAAGGTTGGTGATACCCAGGGGGGCCACACAGCTTAGTGGGCAGACCACTGGTAGCCATGGGGACCAGGAATGCTGGATCCCTATTGATAGGGCCAAGAATGCTTGTTTCCCATTGGGGGAAAGGGGTGGAGTGATACTCTACAATGAACCCATGTAACCATATAAATAATAAACCAGAGGGCTTGACTCACTCTTCCTTTACACGTTATATTCTTCCTTTCTCTTTGTCTGTATTGCCTGCCATAGCCTGCCTACACAACCACAGCTAATATAGTAATGAGATGATAGTCTAGGAGAGACTAAGGCGCCTAGGACATCGTTACAGCTAATATAGTAATGGCATGATAGTCTAGAAGAGACAAAAGCACTGAGGACCTCATGACAGCTAATATAGTAATGACATGATAGTATAGGAGAGTCTGAAGCACGGAGACCATCCTGACAGCTAATATAATAATGACATGATAGTCTAGGAGAGACTAAAGCACTGAGGACATTGTTACAGCTAATATACTAATGGCATGATAGTCTAGGAGAGACTAAAGCACTGAGGACATCGTTATAGCTAATATAATAATGACATGATAGTCTAGGAGAGACTAAAGCACTGAGGACATCGTTATAGCTAATATAGTAATGACATGATAGTCCAGGAGAGGCTAAAGCACTGAGGCCATCATGACAGCCAATATAGTAATGACATGGTAGTCTTGTTTGTTAGTTGTTTTACGTCCCAGTAACATGCAAGGTTACATCAGGACTGGTACTGACTTATGTCAAAGAAGAATATCACCGCAAAAAACAACCTAACAAGGAATAAAGTTATTGGACTATTTGATAGCTAACATTAAAGCTGCATAGTCCGTTGAAGCAAAAAAAAGTTCAAAAGCAAAACAGTTATCTAGATTTGATTCTACATATCTAACTTAGATATAGATGCACTTATTAAGAATGTGTTGCCACACAGAAGGGAATACTGAGTCAATTTAGTAGAACCTGTTATCAGGTTGCTACAGAAGTCTATGGTGTCAGAGTTTTGGTGTGCTTGCCAACATTAGTTTTGCATGTTTGCAATTCAAATATCTCAAAAGTTAGCCCTTTACAATAAAAGTTACTTCAAGCCAAAGTAAAGTAGATTATAATGATTAATGTCATATATTTATCTCAGAAAAATGACAGAAACTCAAAACCATCGGACTATGCAACTTTAAGTTAGTGGTTATCGAGGTCGCCGTACCCTGATACTAATACTAAGTAATAGAGGGAGTGCAATGACGTCACAAGACAACTTTCAGTGGCCATATTGGATTACATACAGAAGGCTTGCAACTGACTACAATGTGCTTATTTACTGAATTGTTGGTTTATTTGTCACTGTTTTAAACAGTTTGGCCTCAGAAGTTGTTGCTAAAGTGTCGTAAGTAAACACAGTTGATGTAAACTGCCCAGAACCTCCCACTAGAGAAGAAAACTCTGTTTCATTGCATCTGCATGCATTCACAACATGGCTAGGGAGGGTGCTCGAAATCCAAGATGGCTGGCCGCTGACTGCTGACTGCTGAGTGATGACGTCACGTGCACTGCCTCTATAGGCGGGACAGTTGGCCCCAGTCACAATGCAAACATTGTGTAAACACAGGCAGCACGAGGCAACTCAGGCCCGGTTGATGGCCGCGGGTTCCGCACGTAACGCGGCTGACACTAGTTACGGGCGGGCACTGACGGGTACAGGCGGACAACCCGGACAGGGTGGGTAAACAACCCGCGGATTAATGTGTGCACTCGTCACTGGTGGGGTATGAGGTTGGTTGGTTGTTGGGGTTTACGTCCTGGCAAGATCTAAGGCCATATCAGCATGGGTACCAACTTATGACATTGACAGTGCACACTTAGGGTGACTTTATAATGCTGCCCCACAGGGAGACCAGGTCACCAGCATCATGACCTGATATCCGACTCAGTCACATTATCCTGACACTGAGCCAACCAGTCCCCCAGCATTATCCTAATAATGCCGAGCATTTGGTTAGGAAGCCGCAAGTATTAATTTTTAAGTCATTGGGTTGACTCAACCAGGGTTCGATCTCGTGGGTTCGAATCCTACGATCTATCAAACCGAGAGACGGATGCTCAACTCATTCGGCCATCACGTCTTTGAGGGAGGGGGGGAGGTAGTGAGGGGGGAAGAGGGAGAAAGGAAAAGGAGAGAGGATTTTTGTTGTTGTTTTATGTCCTAGCAACATCCGAGGTCATATCAGGAGGGGTACCGACTTGTGACAGTGCACACTCATGGCAACTTTATAGTGCTATCCCACTGGGAAACCAGGCCACTGGCACCATGACCTGGTATCCTACTCAGTCACATTATCCTGACACTGAGCAGATCAGTCCTTGCCCTGTCCTAATAATGCCGAGCACCTGGCTAGGAAGCGACAAGTATCAATTTTTAAGTCATTGGTTTGACTCGACCAGGGTTCGAACCCACGACCCCACGATCTACCAGTACGGGAGACGGACGCTCTAGCTCATTCGGCCATCGAGTCTGGTAAAGAGGGACAAGATATATTTGTATTTTTTTTAAGGCGGAATACAATGTGTTGGTTTGATTTTTGTAAATATATCATACGTACATGGCCGCTTGACTGTCGATAATTGCTACTCTCGTGAGGTGTCTGGCAGGCATAAGTGTAAATAATGCCGCAACAAGACTGGGTAAACCAGTGGCTCATCAGCGCTGGGCGGTAAGTGGCTTATCTGGGCGCGTTCGCATGGCCGTCCTGATATGACCACACATGGTAAAAGCTAAAACCCCCTAAGAAACAAGCCCTAGGTAGTGCGCCATAGGCTCCATCAGTAACAAGTTCTTAAATATACTTGATATGTCCTTCCATGCAACAACAATAAGCAAACCAAAGCACAAATCCGGTAACACAATTATCAAATTTGCTGCTTACACAGAATAAAACTACAGTGAAACCTCTCTAACCGACCACTTCCACAGATCGACCACTCCCCTATATCGATCGCTTTATTTGGGTCCCAACAATACCACTGTAACCATATTTTAACTCCCTGAGTCGACCACCTCCCTAAATGGACCACTTAAAGTTGCATGGTCCGATGAAATATAATTTTGTCAAAATTAAAACAACTACTTACATTTGATCCTATATATCTAACTTAGATAATGGTGTATTAGCTAATGATTTGGGACAGCATATACAGAATAACCAGTGAATTTATAAGCTCACCCCTTTAGACACTCACTTTGAAACACCCATTATGCAGGGAGGCCATTAACCAATTAGGCCAATCTCGTGACCTCATTAGCCTCCCCCAACCAAGTAGGCCTACTGTGCAGGGCCATAGAGGGGAAGGGGATATGAGGTGGATGTGTCTGTGTGTGTGTGTATGTGTCTGTGTGTTTCCTGAGATGACTTTACAGAGACAGACATACACACAGGCATACACGCACATACAGACATACACACAGACATACATACACACACAGACACCCATAGATAGGCACACACAGACAGACATGCACAGACAGCACAGAAACACACAGACATGCACACACCCAACATACACAGACACACATACACCCGACCTGACTTTGCAGAGAGAGAGCCACAGACACACACAGACAGACACACACAGACAGACACACACATACACAGATATATGCACACATACATATACACACAGACACACATACATACACACATACACACACAGACATTACCACACATACATATACACACTGACACACATACAGACACACATAGATAGGCACACACAGACAAACATGCACAGACAGCACACCAGACACAGAAACACACAGTCATGCACGCACCCGACATACACAGACACACATACACCCGACCTGACTTTGCAGAGAGAGAGACACACACGCAGACAGAGACACATAGACATCCACAGACAGACAGAGGCAGACACACATACATGCACACACATACATACACATGCAGACATACACAGACAGACAGACACCCATACACACATACACACAAAGACATACAGACAGACATACACACACATATATATATATATATACACAGACACAGACAGACACAGATAGATAGACACACACATACAGACATGCACAGACAGCACACACAGACACAGAAACACACATACATGCACACACCCGACATACACAGACACACATACACCCGACCTGACTTTGCACAGAGAGAGAGACACACACAGACAGAGACACGTAGACAGATGCACATAGACAGAGGCAGACACACACACATACATACACACAGATATACACACATACATACATTACCACACATACATATACACACATACACACATAGATAGACACAGACAGACATGCATAGACAGTACACCAGACACAGAAACATACAGACATGCACACACCCGACACACATACACCCAACCTGAGTTTGCAGAGAGAGAGACACACACAGACAGAGACACATAGACAGACACACACAGACAGAGGCATACACACATACATACACACACATACATACATACACACAGACAGACAGACATACACAGACACACGCACACATACACATACACTCATACATACCCACACATACACAGAAACACACAGATATACACACAGACAGACACACACAGATACATACAGACATACATAGACAGACACAAGCAGACACCAGACACACATTATATTTTGTTAAAAACCATAGTGACATGGGCCTATGGCACTAATCCTTTCCGAGAATGTGCCAGGGCCAAACATAAATACCTACCTACAGTCCTGTAAGGTTCCAGGTCATCTCACATCACGTGGTCAGCGCGAGATGACCATCTGGGTCATAGCCACAGGACTTTTGGCAAGCTTGTCAAAATTATTTTTGGTTCTTTCAGCTCATATTACTTCAAAACTAATCATCTTTAATAAAAATCACTCCGGACTAATGATTAGTAGCTTGTAATGATCAATTTGATATATTTATCTAAAAAATAAGACAAAAATTCAAGTGCCATCGGACCATGCAACTTTAATGTCGGTCCGAAGGTCGGTCGGTTTAGAGAGGTTTTACTGTATCACCAATCAAACAATGAATCAATAACATCTATCCCTACTAAGCACGCGCACATGTATACATCAACACCTGTAGGCCTACATATATTTATACATCACACTCTCACACCTCTATACACCCCACGTACCCGCACACGCGCGCAAGCTCACACACCCACACCCGGTCACACATACGCACACCTACACACCCACAGGCCGAGGCCAGACATCAAATGCCCGGTATCAGATCGGAGGTAGTTTAAAATAGCCTAGCCATGGTCATGGGTGGTCTAAGCCACATGCCCCTCAGA
The DNA here is from genome assembly GCA_030323885.1 of Branchipolynoe longqiensis. NCBI lineage: Eukaryota > Metazoa > Annelida > Polychaeta > Phyllodocida > Polynoidae > Branchipolynoe > Branchipolynoe longqiensis. The sequence goes on from CM059187.1 coordinate 94,069,143, forward strand.
ACCAATCCCACCCCACCACACCACACACCACCCCACCACACCACACCACACCGCACACACCCGCACCGCACCCCACCACACCACACCACACCCCACCACACCACACCACACCACACCACACCACACCACACCACACCACACCACACCGTGAAAGTACCACGTCTGAACACTTTGACTTCTGGATACTGAATGCTTTATTCACCGTCCAGGGCTCACTGAACCGCCGGCACCCTTTACCTCTGACGTCATCTCATTTACATATTCCTTTGTTCTCCCACTCGTGCCTGGATGTCTTTTACGTATATATTACACCAACCACACCACACCACACCACACCACACTAGCTAGACTGTATATATAACTTTCGAACAAAATCGAAAAAGAGAGCAAACCAACTTGCATAATTATAAACTGGATCATATATGTGCACCATGCTGGTGTCAGGAAAAAGATAATTGTTGATCAAATATGTCAAGTGAAGCTACATCATCATATACTTTAAATAGAAGTTTCAAACAAAACCAAAAAAAGGGAACAAACTAAGTAGCATAATTATAAGACTTCCTATCTGTGCACCTTGCAGACTCGTGTGAAAGAGGGGTGTCTATCGAATACGTCAAGGTAAGCTACGTCAAGCCAATATAACATTATATTTATAAGCTACATCATCATATACTTTAAATAAAAGTTTCAAACAAAACCAACAAAGGGAACAAACTAAGTTGCATAATTATAAGACTAGGTCCTATCTGTGCACCTTGGCAGTCTCGCGTGAAAGAGGGGTGTCTATCGAATACGTCAAGGTAAGCTACGTCAAGCCAATATACCATTATATTTATAAGCTACATCATCATATACTTTGTTTTAATAGAAGTTTCAAACAAAACCCCCAAAAAGGAGGAAACAAAGTTGCAAAATCATAAAACTAGGTCCTATATGCGCACCATGGTGGTCTCGTGTTAAAGAGGACTGTCTATTGAATACGCCATGGTTATGGCTGGCGCACACCTCCCGTTTAGGACCTAAAACTGCCCGTTTCACGACTAAGTTTGAGTTTTAGTCGTTAGGTGTGCGACCCCCTAGCACACCAGAGCCTTGCGATTCGTGACTTAAAACTCAGTTTTAGGGCTTAAAACTGAAATCTTATGAGATTCAAAAAATGAATCGGCCAGTTTTAAGTCGTAAATGGGTCACGAGTCGCAGTCAGTTTTAGCGCGCGAATCGTAAACGGGAGTGTGCGCCAGCCATAAGCTACATCATCATATCATGTTAATAGAAGTTTCGGATAAAACAAAACAAAAACAAAGAAAGTATTGCATAATTACAAAACTAGGTCCTATACATTCACTATGGTGGTTTCACGTGAAAAAACGATGCCAATCAAATACGTCAAGATAAGCTAAGCTACATCATCATATCCCCCGTTCTGATATGACCTTAGATATTACCAGGACGTAAAACTCCAACAACCAACCAACCACCCAATATCCGCCAAAGTTGTCGCCCAATGCCATCGGTGGCCTTTTTCATTTCCTATTCGTCTTCTTCTCTTCGCTATCTCAGCAGCAAATTAACGTGACAGGACGACAGTTTGCTGTGTACGACACAGACAAGCCACCCACCTGCCTTCCTATTCCTAACCTGCGTGCGCGGGCGAACCTTGATGTAAAGAATGCCAGAGGGCGGAGTGGGGGAACACACGCAGCACACGTCGAATTACAATGTAACACACCACTTGGAACAAATTGACTTTCAGCGCCAAAGACGCCATTGAATGGAAAATAATCTATTTTGCCTGGCGGCCGCCAGGGCGGCGTTAGTGGTGAGTGGCGCTGTCTCCGCCTGTTGCCGGCCGGTCACCTGCTGTGTTCTACGGTTTTGTAACGGCTGTGTACGGCCAGGTACGGCCCGCCGGACTCACATCTTCAGAACACAATAGAACAGGCCATCTGAACCCACATTAATCGTAGCCGTAATTAAGGGTTTCGACAGCAGGGTTTGTTCGGCGCAGCAGACCTGACCGTGCGCCGCCCGAGGCATGCCGGTGTGGCAGGAAATCGCAAACCCCTGGAAATTGCACACCCCGGGGTTTGCGATTTACTAGGAAATCACAACCCCCCCACCCTGGAAATTGCAAACCCCCCCCATGCTTTGTAGCATTTATCAGCCCAAGGATGGCAGCTATATGTTTGATTTTGAACTTCTATCAGATCTGGGGGGATAAAATGGATTCAAGGAGGATCAAGATGGATTAATCCTAATGAAAACATCTTTGCGATAGTCCAGTTCATAATTTCGACCACACATGCGCTGAAAACGGTAATGATACAGATAGTTGTATTGGCTTTTCTTAATGATATAGTCAAGTATCTTTGACACAAATTGACCTGTTCCCTTATCCTTCTTGTGAGTGATCGCAGTGAATATGGCCCTTGCTGTGACAGGTATGAAATTAAAAATAATCAATTAATCCATCTTGTGAGGGATCCCCCTTATATAAAAATAAATGTGGCTTAATCATGCTTACATAAATACAATTTTTACAATAGACCAGTTTGTAATTCCAGCATCACGGTGCATTGTGGACATTTTAAAAGCAAAACAAACCTGCACAAAGCACATGTGCTTGCTTTAAGACTGCCAAACATGGGTGGTTTGCGATATCCAGGGGGGATATGTGATTTCCTAGGAAATCGCAAACCCCCCCATGCCCATATATGGTATGGGGGTTTGCGATTTCCTAGGAAATCACAAGTGAGGGTTTGCAATTTACAGTGTTTGCGATTTCCTGCTACACCGGGATAACCCCCCTCCCCTCGTCACTCCTCTCGCCGAGAGAGAGCGCGCTATATGCTGATATGGGGCGCGGTGTTAGTTTTAAAGTGGGTTCGCGAGAATTGTATTATGTATATACATGTATATATGTGTGTATACAATGCATATGTATATTGAATATTTTATGTTTGCGTCTTTCTCTCTCTCTCACTCTCCCTCTTTCTCTCTTTCCGTCTCCTCCTCTCCCTCTCTGTCTCCCTCTCTCTCCCTCTCACTTTCCCTTTCCCCCTCTCTCACCCTCCCTCTCTCTCCCTCTCTCTCTCCCCCTCTCTCCCTCTCTCTCTCTATATATACATATATATACATGTATATATATATATATATATATTCAAAGGTTACCAGAACGTAAAACTCCAACAACTATATATATGGGTCATTCTCTAAAACTGGGCATCACATATTTGGTGTCCATGTTACGATGCTGATAATTAATTATTTCTTTTATTGATAGCAAGTCAAATAATTACTGGCGCCTCTGTGTATTAAGCACGTTAGCAGTGCTATATATATTAAATTTATCCCACAAAAGATATAAAAAAGCATACTTGTGTGATTTTGTGCTAAAGTGAAATGTGAATATTTACATATCGACACCATGCATTTATTCATACTTTTTTTAACCTGTTTTTTGTAAGACATAATCTTACATGTATACACACACATACACACACACACATATATATATATTAAATGTGCCTCTTACATATTTTTTTGTAGAAATAATGCTATTTTTGTAAAGCCAAATTATTACATCTACATAAAGGAATTAAGATGTGTATGTGTTTATATTATGTATGAGTTCCTCCTCTCTCCTAGTCCTAGTCTTATGTTTCCCCTCATAGTTGGTTCCCGGCGTGTATTCTAAAAGCATCAGCGAATCGCTGGTCACCGAGAGCCCTTGCGTAGCCAGCCACAGGCCGACACAACTTCATCACAGACTGGCGATTGGGTTGCATCCGATCGGGGGGATCCTGTGTCGCTGTCAAAGGAAATGATTCAATAAATGACCGGCCATTTTCTGGGGTCAATTGGGACAGTGGTACGGGAATCAGCACCCTTCCAATCCAACCCCACCTCCACCCCACATCCATCTCCACCACCACCCCACTCCACCTCTAACCCCCACTCCACCCCACTCCACCCCCAAAACCCCACCACAACCGCCACCCCACTTCTACCCCCACCTCCACCCCACTCCACCCCACCCAATCCCCATTTCCACCCACCCTCACCTCTACCCCCGCCTCCACCCCTCTTCAACCCCCCCCCCTCTCCCACCTCCACCCCACTTAAACCCCACCCCACTCCCCCCTCCTCCCCAGCCCACCTCCACCCCACTCCCGCCTCTGCCTCCACCCCTTTCCCTCTCCACCTCATATGTATGATAGGTTGTGTTTGTAGTGAGACGTGGATGAGGGGTGGGGAAGAGCTATAAGGGCAGAGGGGAAATTACACCAATGAGAGAACTACTAGAAAGAGAGCTGATAGAAAAAGAGCTAGTAGAAAGATAGTAAGTAGAAAGAGCTGGTAGAATGAGAGCCAGTAGAAAGAGCTAGTAGAAAGAGAGATAGTAGAAAGATAGCAAGTAGAAAGAGCTAGAAGAAAGATAGCAATTAGAAAGAACTAGTAGAAAGATAGCTAGTATAAAGATAGCAAGTAGAAAGAGCTAGTAGAAAGATAGCAAGTAGAAAGAGCTAGTAGAAAGAGAGCTAGTAGAAAGATAGCAAGTAGAAAGAGCTAGTAGAAAGAGAGCTAGTAGAATGATAGCAAGTAGAAAGAGAGCTAGTAGAGTGAAAGAGAGAGGTAGTGGAACGAGTTAGTAGAAAAAGAGTTAATAGAATGAGAGAGCTAGTGGAAAGAGAGCTCATAGAAGGATAGTCAGTAGAAAGGGGGCTAATAGAAAGAAAGCTAGTAGAAAGAGGGCTAATGCTAATAGAAAGCCACCTAGCGAACAAGAGTGGGGAGAAATCGAACTCTCTGAAAGAAAACTAGTTGAAAAAGAGCTCTTAGAAAGAGAGAGCTATTTGAGCTTCAACCTAGCAGGTGGGACTGATATGTCCAGCACCATTAGACTGATAGTTCTAGTTCAGTCATATCAAGTAAAGAAGGGAAAAGTGGCATTACACAGGTTATTAGACCGGACTTCAAAGGTACTACAGTAAAACCTCTCTATACCGACCCCTCCACAGATCGACCACTCCCCTATATCGATCGCTTTATTTGGGTCCCAACAATACCATTGTAAGGATATTTTGACTCTCCAAACCGACCAACTTCCTAAATGGACCACTTAGAGTCGGTCTCATAGTCGGTCGACTTAGAGAGGTTTTACTGTATATACTGATGGTAGGATGTGCACTCCAATCCTCAGGGATCTTCTCATTAACTGATTGCTTCTAGCCATTTTGTATAATTAGAGTCACGTGCCTTTCTATTCTTCAGTTCCATTTAATACAGACGCCTATGCACCTGCGTAAATATTCCTGGCCATATGTCACTCTAACAGTAACAGTGACATAGACCAAGGATGAAGGCCATTAGGACTAAGTGACCTCAGTCTTGGTTGGATTCTAAATACAGTCAAACCTCTCTAAATCGACCGACATTTACACCGACTCTAAGTGTTCCATTTAGGAAGGTGGTCGGTTTAGGGAGTTAGAATATGGTTATAATGGTGGTATTGTTGGGACCTGAATAAAGCGATCGATATAGGGGAGTAGTCGATCTGTGGAGATGGTTGATTAGGGAGGTTTCACTGTACATATAGTTCAGTCCAACCCCCCTCTCCCACCGATACCACTTAACCACACGTTCCATGCTTACAACTACAACTACAGACATGCACACCTACTTGTGCATGATCCTGGTCACGACTCCAGTGTCATGGAGAGGTGCTGCAAACCTGTGAAATACACTGTCTAGAGTGGGATCCAAACCCAGGTCTTACCCATCGGCTCCCTGATGAAACTAGCTTGGACAGGGCCAATCTAGCCATCCGACTACACTCGCCATGATGGCGGCCACGCTACAAGTTCAAGAACCCTCTCGATACTCTTTACCCAGACACCTTCATCCAATCCACACTCTCAAAGCTATTCCTTCACACAGACCCCCCACCATCCCACCCCGCCCGCCTTAGTAGTTTATATCCAATGCCCTCTCGCACCTCCAACAACTCTAAGAAGGTTGACCCTAGACTTGACCCCTGCCATGACCTTACTGTGACCTTGACCTCACCCCCTGTGTGGGTGTGATCTCGTGGACGTGGCCGAGATCATCGTCTTCTGCTGATGTTCTCTTCCCCTGGGGTGTCTCAGTGATGGAGCGAGCACCCCCCCCCCCCCAACACACACGCCCTGCCACCACACACACACACACACACCCCTCTCATCTCTTGTGTCTCTCCCCACCACTCTTCCACGCCCATTTATGTTCCTGTTCCAGTGTAAGCTGATATTATAGGTGATTAAAGTCCGATGAAAGCATCACATTTGCTAAACCAAAACATTTCCCTAGATTTGATTCTATGTGTCTAACTGATATATTGGTGCAGTCAATATTGCATAGAAGGATAATCTAATAAGTCAATTTAATACTAGCCCTGGCACTGCTGAAGTCCATGGTGTTAAGGTTTAGAAGCACACGCCAACATTAATTTGGCATGTTTGCGTATCTCCAAGGTTAGCCGGTAAAAATAAAAGGTATTACAAATTAAAGTAACGTAGATTACAATGATCAACCTAATGTATTTATTTTGCCTTTATGGTCAAAACTTAAAACAATCGGGCACTGAAAGTTTAATAGTAATCGCACCCCTGAATGGGCAATAATACACCAAGATACCTGATTCGCAGGATTACGTTAACTGCAATGCTTAAAGATCTGGTTATTTGGTGGTTTTCATGAATATTCCCTATATATCAACAAACTATTCGCATTCTAAAACTAACCAACCGCATTGCACTTAGAACTACTAAAAATAACGATGTGATAATTGCATGGTCTGATGGTCTTGAACAGATCAGTAGGTAGTGGGTTGAAGCTTAAATAGCGCAACCTGTGACGTCACACAGGGGAGAGATGGGTGCAACGGCACAGGTTAAAGGCTCTGTCACACATCACCGGATTGGGGAAATGGAAAGAAACCGAACAAAGTCCATTGATATCCAACGGTTTGTGTCCGTTGCATATCCGTTGCATATCCATTGATATCCAGCCTGATCCGTTACAAGTTTTGAACATGCACAAAACTTGGAACGGATGCCGCCGGATTTCCATCTACGGTTCTTGTCTGGTTTGAGTTTGTTTAGTCCGCTTATTGTCTGTGTCATGTCCGTTTCATATCCGTTTCATGTCCGTTTCATGTCCGTTCGTCCGGCGGCTTTTGACCCGATATCACAACGTCTTGACACATTTTAATACATTTTGATACTTATCATGCCCAAACACCAGCGGACTAGAAAATCCTGTCCGTTGCTCAATCCGGCATAGTGTGACAGGCACTTAAAGGAGTTCAAATTTACTATTAGTTTTGTGATTCCTTTTCCATGGAACCTTTTTCGTTTATTTACAATTTGTAATCTATAATTACCTATCTATGGGTATAAACATGTGTCTACTGTAAGTCATATCTTCTTGGTTGTTCATCAGTGGTGACGATGACAGCAACTCATCATTTGTTGTGAACTCATCGATGATGGATGAGTCCAATTTGTGCTCGGAATGTGCAGTGGGTGTGTGTAGCTGCAGTCAGAGAGTCTAGTAGGTCAAGGAGACAACTCTTTTTCTACTCTTGCTTTTGTTTAGCTAGCAATATATGAACAGTTGTAAACGGTGTTGTGCCTTTGCGAATAGAAGCCTATTTTGTCCTTGTCTACTATTTCCCACAGTGTAAGTCACATAGAAAGTACAGTGAAACCCCGTTATACCGCAATCAGTGGGGTCCATAATACAGTGGAGTCGCGCCAAATCGGGGTTCAGTTTATTGAATTACCCTTCAGTTAAGGAATTCTAGCTCCAATTAATTATCGCGTTATATCAGATTTTGCGTTCAATCGGGGTGCATTATAATGGGGTCCAAATGTATATCCATCTGGGCAAACATTTCCCGGAATATATCACTCTAAGGAAGGTTGGCATGACTGACAGATCACATAAGCCATCAGCCTTCAGAACGGGGTGTTTTTGTGGGTTTTTTTTTTTAGTGAAGGTGTATTTATGCTGCCCATAATGGTTAAGTCTAATGACTTGTGTTCGCTGCTAGACAGTCATAGTCTCATGGCTCCCTTTGTTTTGTCACTTTCAGTTGTTGTGTAGCTATCTATGACATGCATTCTTTCGCTGTTTGTAAGTATTTTCCGACATCTCCCAACCCTCTGTGAGATTGTTTGTTCTAGAATTGGTTCTACAATTTTAATATACACAATTTATAACTACAGAAAAACCTCTCTCAATCAACCAACCATGTCACTGACTTTAAATGGTCCCTTTAGTGGGGTGGTCAGTTTAGGGAGTTGTTCATGTTGTTACAATGGTTCTACAATTTTAATATACACAATTTATGACTACAGAAAAACCTCTGTAAATCAACCGACCATGGCAGCGACTTTAAATGGTCCGTTTAGTGAGGTGGTCAGTTTAGGGAGTTGTTCATGCTGTTACAATAGTATTATATGGGCGATCGCTTGGGACCCAAATAAAGTGATCAATATAGGGGAGTGATGGATCTGTGGAGGTGGTGGGTTAGAGAGGTTTTACATTTAATCCATGTAATTATGAATGAGTGAAGTTTTGTTGGTCCTGTTGTTTCCAACCAGAAAGAAAGCACCCAGCAATGCTCGCTTAAACCTCAGTCACACCTACCCGGATCAGGGGCCGGACGAGCCCCGGACCATGATCCGGCGTGGTCCGTGGTGATCTGGCGTGATCTGTGGCTCATCCGTGGCTGGTCCTTGGTGATCCTTGGTGATCCATGGATGGTCCGGCCTCATCCGGGGTCTGCCCCGGATGTTTCTAAATGTGTAAAACATCCGGGGCGGTCCGGGGAACTTTGCGATCTGGGCTCGATCCGGCATCACCCGGGATGATCTGGGGGTGGTGCGGGTAGTCGGGGGGTGGACCGGGGGTAATCCGTGCCGCATCAGGGGCAGTCCGGGGCTGTCCAGGCGTTTTTCGACCCGGATGAGCCACGTTTTAGCCTTGGTTTAACCCGGACTTGCCCGGACTAGTCCTAACGTAGCCACGGACCACTCCCAGACTGCCTGGATAAGACCCCTACATGCCGGATGGCCATGGATCAGGCACGGATAGCCCGGTTTACCACGGATCAGTCCAGGATCAGGCACGTTTTTGTATATATATATAGTCCGGGGTGGTCCGGCGTCGACCGGGGTTGTCCGGGGCCGATCCGGGACTACTCCGTGGATACACCAGGTAGTCCGTGGGTGGTCCAGCTCAGTCCGGGGTAATCCGGCCTCTGGTCCATAGCTAGTCCATGGCTCGTCCGGGTAGCTGTGACCACGAGGCCAAAAACGACCAAAATAGCGATTTTATCCGGGGCTGTCCGGGAGAGTCCGGGCGATTGGTCCCGGGGTGGTATGGCTAAAAATCCGGGGCTCGTCCGGGTAGGTGTGACTGGGTCTTTACAGACAGACAATCTAACTACTTCCTCTAATATAAGCCTACAGCTGATCATCCGATTTTGTTTCTCTCAGGGAATGTATTACCCGACTCTTGACCTACTCTCCCAGAATAGATTCTGGCAACCTCACCTCCCTCACCCCGCATACTCAGAAAACTACATCTGTTATGTTAAAGTTGCATAATCCGATGAAAACAACAAATTTTCTAAACCAACACAGTCAGCTAGATTTGATCCTATGTATCTAACTTAGATGCACATATTAAACAGTTGTTTCTGCACAGAAGGGAATATTAAGTAATTTTAATAGAACCTGTTATTTCTTAAGCCAATAGTGTCAAAATTACAATGTGTCATGCCAAAATTAATTTACCGTGTTCTCACTTCAAATATCTCAGAAGTTAGTCATTTGTATATAAAAATCAATTTAATATACTTATCTAAAAAAAAAAAAAAGGAGAAACTCACAGTCACCATTCTATGGAACTTTAAGCATTTGTTGCTGCATAGAAGGGAATACTAAAGCTAAGATTCCTTATACGTGGCATGCGGCATGTGGCATGCGAATGTTGTATATGCGGCATAGATATATGTTTTTCCTCCAAATTTGTGAAGGAACAATATTACTTTCTATGGCACACGCAACAGTATTCGCATTCGCATGCCGTACCGATCGGTCCATGGGTCAATCCATTTGCTGCATTCGCATTCGCATTTGCATTCGGATGTATGGAAGCACCACTATTCATTTACATGCTTTTCCATTTTTATTCGCATTCACATTCGCATTCGCATGCCGCACACCGCATATAAGGAATCTTAGCTTAAGTCAATTTAATAACAATGGTACTGCTGAAGATTATGGTATCAGAATTGATATGTGCATGCCAAAATTAAATTGACATATTTGTACTTCAAATATCTCAAAGGTTATCCATTAATAATAAAAGTTACTTCAAAGTCATGCAAGATATATCCTAGCAATCAAGAATATATTATCTAAAGAAAAAAGGCAGAAACTTATAAACCATGGAAATATCGAAGCTACTTATGTAAATTTAACAATAAAAGTCACCAACACCAGCGCTGCTAAGATTTTGTGTTTTGGGCCATGAAACTACTTAATAACTCATTTCTACTCCATTAAAGACATTTGACCAAGATTGCTCCTAGTTCCAAGACACTAGCAGAGAGTGATATTAGCGACTGGTCTGGGTGATTTAGGCGCGTGCCACTGGCTATATGGCCGAATAGGTAAGAGCACAGGCTTTCAATGCGGAAGGTCGGGAGTTTGAATCCCAGCTGAGTCAAACCAATAACTTACAAAATTGATACTTGTCATTACCTAGCCTGGAACTCCGCATCACTAGGATATGGCAAGGACTGGTTAGCTCAGTATCAAGACAATGTGACTGAGTGGGAAATGGGGTCATTTAAAAATATATATTTTTTATTGAGGGCAAAAGAAAGCTAATACATGGAATTGTAGTGCATCAAGGTCACTTATGCAACCTGAGTCGTGATGCCCTACAATCCAGCCCAGATGGTGCTTAGAACTATTTACATATCAACTTAAGTGATTTGTGAATTTTATGGAAGATGAGATGGGTGATATCAGGCAAGAGAGAAAACAAACAAAATAAATAAATAAATAAATAAAAAACACCGACAAAAACACCTGAACCGCAACAGATGTACAAATAGCAATTTGATGTTCTAAGAAATAGTAGATAACATTCCAAATTAACAACTTCAATAAATGAAACAGTACATAGTTAGTATTTACTAATACTGAGACCCATACAAGGGGTGTATTAGTTGTTAGACACATTTATAAACAAATGCTTGGGGTCATTCTTGAATGCATCATAGGTGGGTACGGTCTGAGTTACAAGGGACATGTCATTCCAGATTTCGGACCCGTTAAAAAGTAGGCTGTTTTTAACTTTTTCATTGTTTGGGTGAATAACTTTAAGTATGAGCTTGTCTTGTTATACCAGGATATATATCATGATATTTCTTATCTTGAGCTCTCTTAAACATAAAATTGGCTAAATGCTGGCTTCTTCTAGTTTCTAGTGGGAATAAGTTAATTTTACAATATTATTCGTCTATAGTTAGGCCAATACTTGAGGGGCCAAGAAGTATGGAAATTTCTCTATTTTGGTGACGGCAGCCTGGTCTCCTAGTGGGGCAGCACCATGAATGTGCACTATCGCATTCACAAGACGGTACTACTAGTCCTGGCATCACCTTTTTTTTTTTAAATTGTATGTGATAGCTCATGTACCCTGTTCATAATGAGTTAGTCGCATCACAGTTTGTCTTCATCGCTGAACAGCAATAGTCTAAATTTGGTTGTTGCCTTGTCATCTTAGATGTAGTGTTTGTTACTGGCTGGCCTTAATTATGTTAGGTTAGTTTGGGTTTGTGACATTTTGGTATATATATATACCTACCCCATGCACTAGTGTTAGTAAAGATACTCAGCTTACGCTGTGACTTAGTTGTTGCCAGGATGTAAAACCTCAACACATAAACATGGCCGTGCATACTGCACCTCAGTGGCTACTCGTGAGGGTTTGTGACCCCAGTTCTGTTTGTTCTGTGGCCCCTTGCTGTGAGGTGGGGTGAGAGAGGCGGCCTTACTGAACAAAGCCACGGTAATGACACAAATAGTCCAATTATAGATCCACACAACATTAACAGAACGGTTGGATCCATATTGAGAAAAACCTAAATTTATATAAATAAACACGTAAAAAGTATTTTCCTCAAAATTGCATTAACACATAACAGCATTGTAAAATATGCTGATAATGATCCAGTGGTGAGGGAATGCAAATGTTATATTTGTGAAATAGGTATACATGGCCAGGTGCATAGATGTGTTTATGTAGTTGCTGGGTGTACTTGATTGATTGATAAATAGACATTGTGGTGCTAGTAAGATAGTGTGTAAGGGGCACTCAGAGCCCTACACACTACCCCCCTCCCCCTCTGCTAGTCAGGATCACCACAGGCATGCTCAAGGCCAGGGGAGCCACACAGCTTGGTGGTGGTGGGCAGATCACTGTAACCATGGGGACCGGGAATGCTTGTTTCTCATTGGTGGAGCTAGAAATGCTTCTTTCTCATTGGGAAAATGGGGTGGGGTGATACACTATACTGGATCCATGTACCATAGAAATAATAAACTTGAGGGCTTGGCTCTCTCTCTGCTTTCACTCTTTAAACTCTTCCTTTCTCTTTGCCTGTATTTATTTCACTATAGCCTGGCTACACAACCACAGATTTGAGCGGTAGACTTTACAAGCATGTTCCATTCGCTCTTGGTGGTCAGTGGGGGATTATTTAGTAAATGGGATCCCCGTGCTTATCTCCATGCCCCAACTCCTCACCAATGTCCCTTGTTGATCCATTATACCCTCCTCACTCTATGACCTGTTTCCCCTAAATCCACACCCCATCCGAACAATCCCCGACCTGGCGAGTTGGTCTAGTGGATAGAGCAGAAATAGACTGCTCTATCCACTAGATGTTAGTGCCAGGATGTAAAACCTCAACCTTGAACATACGTCCAACGTACGTTCAATGTTTCACCACCCTGTCAAGACGTATGTAACGTCACGTAACGTAACGCAACGTAGTTCTGGTGATGGAATAACGTACATAACGTTCCGTCAGCGTAATTACGTTATCCTCTCTCGTTGAATGACGCTATCACTACGCTTTACCGACATTACACTCGCGTCAACTACGCTGCATCCATATTCAACTTGTGCCCAAATTTGCATACTACGCCGAGAAGTTCGACGTTTTTCACGTTCTCCCTATGCTGATGTCATTACGTCATAGTGTGACAGGGCCTTAAAGTTGCATGGTCCGATGGTTAGAGTTTTTGTCATTTTCTGAGATAAACATATTAAGTTGATCGTCATAATCTACCATACTTTAGTTTGAAGTAACTTTGATTGAATTTGGCATGCTTGTCAAAACTCTGAGCCCATAGGTTTCAGCAGTACAATGTTTTAGTAAACTGACTCTGCAAACCCTTCTATGTTGCAATAAATATTTAATAATTTCACTAGTTTCTAAGTTGGATATGTGGGTTTAAATCTAGATAACTACTTTGGTTTAGAAAATTGCATGCTTTTATCGGACTATGCAACTTTAAAGGGCAACCGACACACAAACCTTCAATAACCCAATACCAGACAGGATGGCTAAATGAGTTGAGCGTCCCTCTCCTGTTTTGGTAGATCGTGGGATTCCCCGGGGCGAGTCAAATCAATGACGTAAAGATTTATATGTGTCGCTTCCTAGCCAGCCGCTCTGCATTAAAAGGATAGGGCAAGGAGTGGTTGGCTCAGTGAGAGAATAATGTGACTGAGTGGTATATCAAGTCATGAGGCTGGCGGCCTGGTCCCCCAGTGGGGCAGCACTATAAATTAGTCATGAGTGTGCACTGTCACAAGTCGCTCTCAATCTGTCACCCTATCGCTGTAACGCTGTCACAAGTCGGTAACGGTCCTGATATGACCTTAGATGTTGCCAGGACGTAAAACAACCAAACAACCAATCATCAATCAGTCTCCATCCTGAAAGGTGGTCACGGCCTGTGTGACACACTGCAGGGAACCAGCAGGAAAGGTAACCAAGGGATCCGGCCCGTACATGCACAGCATTGTGGGAGGGCTTATTTATTCACAGATACAATTTCCTTCATTAATTGTGAAGACAATGATAAATAGAGCACATTTAATTGAAGCTTATTGAATTTCTCCATTAGATATGAATTACCCTAGTAATAGTCTCCAACACAGGACAACGCCTGTCTTCTTCTTTTGTCCTCCTATTCTTCATATTTTCATTTTTCGTACTGCATAAGGTCATTAACTGCGCTAATAGTATTACTAATTACAAGTTCAATGTATTGAGTCATTAATTATAAAAGCAGACATCCGGCTCCTTTTACTTGCTATATCATTTATTATTGTAGAAAAGGTGAAGGTAGTTTAAAACAATTATTATAAAAGTCTTTAAAATAAATCTTTGGCAACCTTATTAAAGAGTTGAATTGTAATTACATCCTTTCATTTATTGTATGATCTGCATTTTAATTATTCATTAACATAACAAATATAAATTAGTGTACATAACTCGACTACTCAAGTCTGGTAGACTATTGGTAACAAATTACATCCATACGGTTAACATTCATTTACCAAAAAAAGAAATGAGTCTTTTAGTCACGACAGCAAGGGAGCATATTCCGATGGTTTTGAATGTCTGTATTTTTTCTGAGATACATATATTAGATCGATCACTAGTATCTACTTTACATTAGTTCAAAGTTACTTTTATTTTAAATGGTAGCCTAAACTTTTGAGATATTTTGAGTGCAAACATAGAAAATTAGTTTTGGGAAGCTTGCCAAAACTCTGACACCATAGACTTCTGCAGTAACAGGTTCTGTTAAATTGACTCAGTATTGCCTTCTACGCAGAAACAAATGCTTAATAAGTGCATGAGTATCTAAGTTAGATACGTAAAATCAAATTTCGATATTTAGTTTGGTTTTGAAAATTTGATATTTCATCGGACTATACAGCTTTAAGCTCTGCGTGTAAAATCCATCTTTGAAGTCATTACCAATCAATACCATCATAGTTCAAGCAACTTCCTTCTTTTAGGAGTTTTGTGTTTAAAAGAATCTGCATTACTTACCAACAAATATTGTATCAATGCAGACAATCAATACCTAGAAGCACTGAAGAAAATTGACTTTTTGTGAATGATAAATGCATTCACCTGCAAGTGTAAATAAGGTTTGATAACACATTGGTTGGGGCCATAGACTATTGCAATTCTAGACTGATAAAGGTGATCTAAAACTGGATGGAGCCAGTCTGATATATCACTTGTTATCAGTCCAAACAGCTTCTATATGGCCAGGTATATTAAAACATGCATTGCACTTACTTGTTCTCCCTAATCAGAATTGTCAATGATTGAAAGTTTGAAACAGTTAATTGATATAACCCCCCCCCCCCACATACACACTTATTGCTAGGGTCACTCCGGCTTCTCTTGTATCGACCTCAGAACGTTGGTTTTGTTTACAGTGAATACTGACCACAGAAACCCTCTAGCCTAAAATCCCACATAAGTAACTAAAGGCGCCTTCATACAGGACATAATATTAGAAAGCCATAGCCAGATAGCTGTGGTGTTCTCTGTGGCAGAGTGGTTAGATTGTCTGACATTTTTATAGGTCGGACTCATTATCTGAATGTTGGTGGTTTGATTCCGCATGCCATCACATCTTCCGATTTGGATTTCTACCACTGTGTGTAACTTACAGCATCATCAAAGGCCAGTTGCTCTCCTACCATGTCTATGTGGTCTGGGAGGTTAAAAATATGTTGGGCCGGTAAAACTGTAGGCACAGACTATCTATCAACCAATTGTCTAATGATGAAAACAAGTCGGTTCAAACTTATTAATAATAGGCAGTATAAATCTTCAAGAAAATGAATGATAATGCAGTGAGTGACATTCATGGATATTAATGCATAACTACAACACAGAGGTTTGATAAATACCATGGACTTATAGATCACATGTTGCAAGTTAATCATATTATATTCCCAGGTTGACTCCATAAGATATACATAGTATTAGTAATACTTATTATAATAAATATTCAACGTACATAATATATATGTATATATTATTAAGTGTTATCCATATATACTTTAAAAAAGACATATTTGATGCTTACTCTTTGCTTTTCAAAATAGCTAAGCATGTACAGTATTTTTCTCCTTTTATGTTAGAATACATTACATGGTGTTTACATGATATATTCTTTACATTGCACATATAAGAAGAAACTAAGGTTAACTCACCTCTCCAGCCGAATTGCAATGCAGATTATGCACACAGCTGTGGGTAGGATGATTGCACCAGGAAGCCTAGAGAGCCTAATGGTTATGACACTAGCATCAGAAAAGCATAAGTGTGGCTTCGAGTCCAGTTCAAGGTGAAATGTTCCCCCTCGTTCGCAACCCCTCTCCGACTACAATAGCAGTTTACCCCCACCACCACCTCAACACCCACACCCACCCCCACCCCACACACCCCTTGTATACCAATACCGATGTCTGTGCTGTGTAGCCTTACAATCCATACAAATATAACCTTACGATTTAACCACAACATGACGTTGGTGTTTCTGTGTCCAAAGGATCCCCAGCTGAAATATTTACAGTAAAAGCTTCAGCACCGTCTTCCACCCAAACGACCCTCGCTACAGCGCTGACAACAAAGGTTGCCTCCCTCCCCCCCACCCAGCCAGTCTAACCTCTTCCTGCCCTGCCATTTCCCCCCAGCCCTCCACCCCTATCATCTATCACCATTCTGTGTTTTTACACTATCATTAGATCACGTGCCTACCAGTTACCCGACTTCCGGCATTGTCATAACTTATGCAGTTGCACTCACAACATAATGAGAAAGTCCCGCCATGCATCAGGAATTGTGGAACTCTATTCAGTCATGTCCCCATCTGAACTCACCATGTTTTCCAAAGGCCACCAACCTCTTACACTGTTTTGAGTTTTGTTTGTGTGTTGTTGTTTTACGTCCTAGCAACATCTAAGGTCATATCAGGACCGGTACCGACTTGTCACAGTGTGCACTCATGGTGACTTTATACGGAGAAATCAGGCCACTGGCACCATGACCTGATATCCCACTCAGTCACATTATCCTGACACTGAGCCAACCAGTCCTTGCCCTATCCTATTAATGCTGAGCACCAGGCTAGGAAGCGACAAGTATCAATTTTAAAGTCATTGGTTTGACTCGACCGGGAACCAAACTCCCAACCTTCCGCCCGCGCTCTACCGATTAGGCCATCGCGCCCGGTTGCCTGTTTTGATTTATGTACTTGAATTCATCATACAATGAGGATCTATTGCACTGCATTATTCAATTAAAGCCTGGTACACACCTCCCGTATACGATTCACGCGCTAAAACTGACTGCCCGACGTGACCCGTCACAACCCGTCCCGTCCCGTTATGAACGTACACACCTCCCATATAAAACCTAAAACTGCCCGATTTATTTTTCTAATCTTATACTTAAGCCCTAAAACTGAGTTTTAAGTCGTGAATCGGAAGGCTCATGTATGTTAGCGGGTCACACACCTAAAGACTGAAACTGACTAAAACTCAAACTTAGTCGTGAAACGGACAGTTTTAGGTTTTATACGGGAGGTGTGTACCGGTGTGGCGGTTTCAGCCGTGCACCAGTTTCAGCCGTGCGCGTACCGTCAAACTCAAGTCATTGTCAATGGTCATGAGTCACTAACCTTATAAATTTAATATAATTTTGTTGGTAACGATGTTTTCTATATGTGTACCAAGCGATTTGTTTCTAGGTGGTGTGGTTTTAGAGATATTTCACTTTTCCTGGATTTTCTGTATGAAAATTGCTCACCGCCATTGACAATGCCTTGAGTTTGACGGTATGAGCAGTGCAAAACATTAGTTTTATTCAAAATTAATAGAAATCAAGAACCCTAACCTTACAAATTTAATATGATATGCGTACCAAGCGATTTGTTAATAGGTGGTGTGGTTTTAGAGATATTTCACTTTTTCTGTATTTTCTATATGAAGATTGCTCGACCATTGACAATGCCTTGAGTTTGAGTATGCGCACGGCTGAAACTGGTGCACGGCTGAAACCGCCACACCGGGCATAAGTTATTCTGAACTTGCCATCTTTCCCAAGGCACACAGCTCAATTGCCAAGCTCCGTACACTGTCACAAAAAGCATCAATTTGTAAGAGATTTGATCACATTTTTTTTAATTTTTTTTTTTTAATTGAGGCTGTATTTATACTTTCCATAGCATATAAGCCCGGGTACCCAGGCTTGTTTTCAATGCTGGCCAGTTGTAGTGTTGGTGTTATCTTACCACACAGTGGCTGCTGATAAGGTATTTGTTTGCCTGCATTTCAGTAGCAGATAGATAATTGGTTAGTATGGTTAATAGCCTATGTTAGTTTTTTTGGATTTTCTTGGTATATATGTATTTATTTTTTCTACTCTTATTACTAGACTAGCCTACTCCTATTTACATGTCATAGGCTTGTACGTAGCTGTGTTGTGTGTTATCTGGCTACTTTTGGCATGGTTACCTTCCATTGGGCGTCCCGCTGGTGGGCCGTGACATATCACATGCCCCTTTGGAGTGCAGCTTAGTGGGGGTTTCCTAGCCTTATTTTGCACAGATATTTTTTGTAAGTTTTTAGGTCAGGAATTTGTTCATTATCTTGACGCCTAAATACTTACTCAAACAAAAGGTTCCGTAAAGCTACATATTACCGATCAGGTAAAATTTACTCATAAATTGATGCACCATTTACTTTCTGACGCTAATGGAGAAGACATGGATTAGGATGGTTAAACCAAGGTATTTACTAGCCTTAGAGAGAGAGACAGAGAGAGATGGCTACAGTAGTACCAGTCTTCAGTGACCTCTGTGATCGGCGGACCACTGCCATGTTCAAATCATTTTTCAATGTACACTGTTTTGGTCTAATTTGAATGCCCCGGCCATGATAGGACACCTGCTATGTCAGGACAACCTTGGTCTGAATGCAGAGATTGTGCGTTGGGGGCAGGTACCCGTATACTAGTATCGGGGGCCAGTCTTAAAGGGGGATGTCTAACTAAATGTTTGCTAAATAAAACTCACAGCGCTACACAGGAACTGATCGCAGCTAAGTGGTCCACAACTGGTTCATCAAAGGCTGTGGTATGTGCAATCCTATCTGTCGGAAAGTGCATATAAAAGACCCCTTGCTGCTTATCAGAAAGAGCAGCCTATGTGGCTGCAGGGGGTTCCCTCCAAAGAAATGTCAGAATGACCGCATGTTTGACGTCCAATAGCCGATGATACAAAAATAAATGCGCTCAAGAGGTGTCGTTAAATATAACAAGCCTTACTTCTTTTTTTTTCAAAGTGAATATAGTCGAGATCGAATGTGAGTGCACATAGATTAGGTCAAAGTTAGCATTCCTGGATATATCTTACCGAACGTATTGGCGGGGGGGGGGGGGGGGGGGGGTGTGCGGGGCGCATCGGGTTTGCGGTTTCGGGTTTGGGTTGTTATGGTGACAGATGATGGTGACAGTCACCATCATTGGGTTACCGTCACCACCGATGCAGACGTCATCAGTCACTTAGCTAGGCCTGCATTTAATATTGTCTGGGCCTATCATGGATAAGTCTGAATAGACTTGTTTTCACCATTAAACAGTTTGTCAATAGAAAGCCCGAGCCTGCACTTTTACCGACCCCAGGGATTTTTAACCTCCCACACCACTTAGACATGGTATGAGAGCAACTGGCCTTTGATGACGCTGTAAGTTATACACAGCGGTGGAAATCCAAATTGGCAGAGGTGGCATTAGGGAATCGAACCACTGACCTTCAGATTAGGAGTCTGACTTAGAAAAAAGTCAGACACTCTAACCACTCCGTCACAGAGAACGCCACAAATGAGAGAATGACTGAATAGGTTAAAGTTACATAGTCCGATAAAAACATCAAATTTTCAAAATCAAAACATTCATCTAGACTCTTCAACTTAGATACGGGTGCACTTATTAAGCATTATTTTGCTGCGTAGAAAGTCATAATAAGTCAATTTAATAAAATGTATCCTACCGAAGTCTATGGTGCCAGAGTTTTGGCGTGCTTGCCAAAATTAATTTGGCATGTTTTGACGTTAAATATCCACAAAGTTAGACATTTAAAATAAAAGTTACTTCAAACTAAACTACAGTATACCATAATGATTAGCATAATGTATTTATCTCATAAAATTGCAGAAATTCAAAAGCATCGGAGTATGCAACTTTAATGAGTGATTAATCAGTGAGTAGATGAGTGATAATATGTATCTAAAGAAATATGGCAAAAACTCAAAAGTGATTGGACTATGAAACTATAAAATGGTGTTTATCCTCAGAATGAAACAAGCAGGGACTTTGTCTTACTGCCTCTGATCATGGAACTAGACCAGCCTAGAAATACTCAGCTAAAAAGATTGGTTGGTTGTTGGAGTTTTAAGTCCAGGCAACATCAAAAGTCATATCAGGACAGATACCGACTTGTGACAGTGCACACTCATGGCGACTTTATAGGACTTTATAGTGCTGCCCCATTGGGAAATCAGGCTGCTTGCACCATGACCTGATATGCCACTCAGTAACATTATTCCACCACTGAGCTAACCAGTCCTTGCCCTATCCTATTAATCCCGAATGCGTGGCTCGGAAGCGACAAGTATCAATTTAAAAGTCATTGGTTTGACTCGACCAGGAACAGAACTCAAGACCTTCCACACGCGAGGCCCGCGCTCTACCGATTAGGCCATCGCGCCCGGTAAGCTAAAAAGAAGATGGTTGGTAGTTGGAGCTTTACGTCCTGGCAACATCTAAGGTCATGTCAGGACAGGGAGAAGATGACAGTACAACTATTGATGAAGTCGCTATCACATTCTGCTCCATCCGCACGCCACCGGTTAGGGGCAAAGAATTCATGCTCTGATTTAATATTTTGGAACTGCTTCAACATCTTAGTCCACTGTCAACTTCCCAGCAAGCATCATCACACACCACAATCTGGAATGTTCCATCTGAAGGACTGCGCGCCACCTGGCGGAATCTTATCAAATATGGCGTAAGTGATCGATTGGAGTTTTACCTCAGTCATATCAGGATTGGGTACCGGCCTAATTGCAACGCTACACACTCCCGACGGCTTCACCTGAGTTACCATGGCAACAGCACCATGACGCTGGTATGCAGGGTATGCAGGTATAGCAATACCTCAGGGAGTTTGACGCCCCTGCCCTGCAGAGTTGTAAACCACTGCCTTGTGGTACAGGTCCTTGACAGAACCGAAGGCTAAGGGAGCAAACCCTAATCAGAAAACCATGTCACTGTGGCAGCATTAAGGGCGGTTGATGTATGGAACTCCCAACATCTCCCGACCAGCCACTGCAGGGACAAATAGTTCTGTGTCTGTCTTGACATGTTCTTGCCGGTGTGAAACCTCTATTTGCTCCCCGAGAGAGTGCTGCTGGTAACTTGCAAAAGCCAGCAGCACTTCAACACTTTTGCAGGCAGCTTTCATGAAATGTCACAACTATGATCGAGGCTCTACATACAGGAATGATGGCGAACGTTAGTGCTGGAGGGGAAGTCTCGGAATCGTTCGGGGTTACCAATGGGGTCAAGCAAGGTTGTGTACTGGCCCCCACGCTCTTCTCCATCTTCCTAACAGCAATGCTAGACGAGGCTTTCCGAGACATGGGGGATGGCATCTATATACAGTCCAGACAGAGCGCTGACCTATTCAATGTCGCACACTTCAGAGCGAAGACCAAGACTACTCAGATACTGGTGAGAGAGCTACTATTCGCAGATGACAGTGCACTGGTTGCCCACTCTGCTGAAGAGACCCAGAAAATAGTGGACGCTTTCTCCGATGCATCAAAGAAGTTTGGCCTGAAAATTAACATCAAGAAGACGGAGGTGCTGTACCAACCCAACTCTACAAGAACCCGAGAGGAGGAGATCATGGTTGATGGAAACAAGCTGAACTCTGTTCCGGAATTCACCTATCTCAGAAGCACTATATCAAGTGATGGACGCATTGATGCTGAGATACAGAGGAGGATGGCCAAGGCTAGCGCATCTTTCGGCCGACTACACCAGAGACTCTGGAACAACCACCATGTGTCCATTCAGGTCAAAGGTAAGATCTACCGCGCAATCGTGCTATCCACCCTACTATACGGAGCCGAGGCCTGGACAGTGTACAGACAGCAGGTGAAAAAGCTGCATGCCTTCATGATGCGACATCTGCGTTCAATCATGAGGCTAACCTGGAAGGACAAAGTGACGAATAAGGAAATACTCGAACGGATGGGGCTGCACTCTATGGAAGATCTTCTGATCAAAAAGAATCTCCGGTGGACTGGACACCTCATGAGGATGTCATCAGACAGGCTACCAAAGCAGATCCTCTATTCTCAACTGTCTTCTGGCTACAGAAAGAGAGGGCGCCCCCGTCTCCGGTTCAAAGATACCATCAAGAGAAACCTGAAGCTGAGAGACATTAAGACCGACTCATGGACGCAACTCTCACAGCAGAGAGCTAAATGGAGAGCGGCAGTCAAGTAATGAAAGCAGTCTTTGTCGCATCGCGACCGACAGCATGATGATGATGATGACACAAGTCACATTCTCCTAATATTTATTTCCTTTTTGTGTGTACATTAGTTGATTAAGCAGGGGGAATTTCAGTCGCGAACAATTAGTCTTCTTCATTCCACTGCTCTTCGCCCTAGCCCAAGCACCATGCTAGGTTGGTTTGTTTGTTGTTTTACATCCTAGCAACATCTAAGGTCATATCAGGACGGGTACCGACTTGTGACAGTGCGCACTCATGGTGACTTTATAGTGCTGCCCCACATGAAGACCAGGCCACCAGCACCATGACCTAATATCCCACTCAGTCACATTATCCTGACAGTGAGCCAACCAGTCCTTGTCCTATCCTAATAATGCTGAGAGCCAGGCTAGGAAGCAACAAGTATCAATTGTTAAGTCATTGGTTTGACTCGACCAGGGTTCGAACCCACGACCCCACGATCTACCAACACGGGAGACGGACGCTCTAACTCATTCGGCCATCCCGTCTGGTAGCGATTATTAGGTCATTGGTTTGATTCTACCCAGGGATTTGAATCCCATGACCTACCAAAACTGTAGATGGATACTCAACTCATTCAACCATGCCATCTTGTTATCACCTCTAATGATTAAGAAAAAAGTGTATATATCTGTATTATGACATATACTTTACCCTCATTTGATATACACAAACATTTTAGAAATATATGTGAGTTTTTATATTAGTCTTTAGCTGATGGATTCTATTGTTCAATAAAAACCAAATTGACTTACTTTGTCACGATGATTACAGCATTTGCTGCCGACATAGCATAAAATCACCGTCTATCAATCAATCATAACATTGACAGTGATACAGAGAATGATTGACCTATACTAATAATGATAAGTGCCAATATTATCTAGTGTCCAGTGTCCAGTACTGGGGGGCCTATGTACCTCCCGGCTGGAAAGCAAACACTGTGCATCTAGACCAAGCCGCCCCTGTCTACATCGCTATTTCTGTTGGCGAGTGGCACTCCGAGCACGTCCTCGAGTATGTCCATCACGTGACCAGGTCACGAGGGCGGGGCTTTAGAAGGTTGGAGTATGTAGATTAAGAGGGTGCTGGAGTGGGGGGGGGGGGAGGAGAGATGGGGTGGGGAGAGGGGAGAGGGGAAGGGGAGGGGAAGGGGAGGGTGAGAGGATGGGAGAGGAAGTGGGGAGAGGGGTGGGGAGAGGGGAAGGCGAGAGGGGAAGGGCAGAGGGGAAGGGCAGAGTGAGGGGATGGGAGTGAGGGTGGGGAGATGGGGTGGGGAGAGAGGGTGGAGAGGGGAAGGAGAGGGGGGAAGGGCAGAGGGGATGGTCAGAGTGAGGGGATGGGAGTGAGGGTGGGAGAGGGGATGGGGAGAGAGGGTAGCAGGGGGGAAGGGGAGAGGGGAAGTGGAGGGTGAGGGGATGGGAGAGGAGGTGGGGAGAGAGGGCGGGGAGAGGGTGAGGGGAGAGGGGAAGGGGAGGGTGAGGGGATGGGAGAGGGGATGTGGAGAGAGGATGGGGAGAGGGGGGTGGAGAGAGGGGGGAGAGGATGGGGAGATCGTGGGAGGGAAGAGGGGGGTGGGGAGAGACGGGGTAATGGGAAGGAGGGAAGGGGAGGGGAGAGAGGAAGGGGGATGGGAGAAGGGGAGGGGGAGGGAAGAGGGGGGGAGAGGGGGAGGGGGCTGTTCCCACTGAAGTCTCGGGCGGTCTCCTTTCCAGCCGAGAGCCGAGAGATGCGCGCTTCTCACCAGGTGGCGCCACCTACAGGTGGAGGCGATCAACGTCAGTGCGGGCATTGCGCTTCCGGTTTCCACTGGGACATGCGCAGTGGGTGGCGGCCTGGCAGTCGAGTTATGGGATGCGCGCGCAGGTGAAACGGCGGTGTGTTGTGTGTCTGTATCTGTCTGCCACTTTCCGGGTACCGTGCTATTAACATTTTAACTAACTCTTTTCTCCAACGATATCGCCAATGTTTTAACGTGATAATAGGTCATGTAATAAATATGACATCTTGATCATGCTTTGTCCATCCCTGTCCCTGTGTTTATTCCATTGGTACGCGTATCTGCTGGTGGTAATGCAGGGTTACACACACCGCGATCAAAGTAACAATTTAGGATATAAATCAAAATAAGTGTTAAGTATTTATTTTTATTACAAATTTATTGTCTGGAATAGTGTATTTTCTGAGAAAGCCTCATACACAGGCAGGCTCCTCAGTCGGAGCTCATTTAAGAAAGGGATAACAAAAGAATCACTTCAATCTTTTTGTTTCAGGTTAAATAATCGATCCAAAATTGATATTTCTAGATAATTGGAGAAAAAAAACTACTCAGCAATAGTGTGGTGGTTTTAGCATTATAGTTAGATATATCCTGGTACCTCCTGTAAGCCTATTGGTTAAGAGATATATTCAAAAACCCAGAACAGCTTAACATTTCTCTTACGTCCCCATCCTGACAAATAGAGCCAGTTAGAGGAATAAAGTATGGCACCCTGCCTAAAACCGCTTATCTACAGGGAGAGTGAGGGCAGAACATTTTCTCAGGGTTTAATTATTGTGGGTTGTTTTAACAATTATTTCATGGGTGGGATGTCCAAAGTGGCTGTCACACCTCACCGGATTGGGGGAAACAGACAGAAACCGAACAAAGTCTGTTGATGTCCGGTTTGTGTCAGTACAAGTTTTGAACATTCACAAAACTTGGAACGGATGCCACCGGATTGACTTCTATGTTTCTTGTCTGGTTTGAGTCCGTTTAGTCTGCTTACCGTCCATTGGATATCCGTTCATGTCCGTTTCATGTCCGTTGCATGTCCGTTTCATGTCCGTTTCATCTCCGTTTCATGTCCGTTTCATGTACGTTCGTCCAGCAGCCATTGACTCGATAGCACAACATTTTGACACATTTTAATACATTTTGATACTCATCACCACCGGACTAGACAATTATGTCCCTTGCCACATTCAGGGTAAGCCTCCGAGACGTCTCGGGGAAATCGCTGACGTCACGCTAGTCTGAACGGCAAAAGCAGTTGGTTGTCTCAAAAATGGCCACCCCATAGGCGGCAGCCATTTTGCAATGGATAAGAAGTGCTCTGATTGGCTGGAACCACTGAATACGGCGGCCATTTTTGAGGCGCTTTTTGTCTCCTGTCTGAAAAGGAGGCGCCTCAGAGACACACCCTGAATGGAAATAAGCCAAAAAGCATCGCGGAGATGTCTCGGAGACGGACCCTGAACGCGGCCCCGATATAGGGAATCGGGTGTTGTGGATGGTGAGGTCCTTGTTAGTACATGGAGAGATGGTAGGTAGTGTCATGGTAGTGACCGTTGTGGTCTGTCATTACTTGAGGTGTAAGGTGTTCAGTATCTGTATGTGTGACACACACCACAAATATAATAATGTTATTAGTTTTGTAATTACCCAAAAAATATTAATATTTAAAAAAAATATTAGTCCTCATCCTAGGCGTCTGGGAAGTTGTGTTGACTAAGCTGTTCCTGAACTCTTTAGACGACTGTCGCTGGATCCAGTTGTTAATACTTCACAGACAGAAGCAGCAGTAAAATAGGAGTAAAAGGCCACCCGCCGGGAACCAGCCGGCGGCGGGATATGGACGCCGGACGCTGGATACCAGCGAACGGCGCAATGTGGACCTCGGACGCCAGGTACAAGCGAGCAGAATGTGGACGTCTTAGGCCGGGACCAGCGGAAATGGCGCGAACTGAGTTGGTTGGTTGGTTGATTGTTGGAGTTTTACGTCCTGGCAACATCGAATGTCATATCAGGATGGGTACCGACTTGTGCCAGGGTGTGCCCATGGCGACTTTCGAGTGCTGTCCCACTGGGAAATCAGGCAACCAGCACCATGACCCGATATCCCACTCAGTCACATTATACTGAAACTGAGCTAACCAGACCTTGCCCTATCCTATTAATGATGAGCGCCAAGTTAGGCAGCGACAAGTATTAATTTCATAAGTTATTAGTTTGACTCGACCGGGAACCAAACTTCCGACCTTCTGCATTGCGAGGCCCGCGCTCTCCTGATTCGGTCACCGTAACTGGTCGTGAACTGAGAGCCGGCTCCAGTTTCCTTCTGACCACTCTTACTAGTATTAGTCCTAAGTGATAACTGTGAGCAATGAGGAAGGATAGCAGACAAAATTGGCTACAACAAGTGCCGGACAACGGGTGTGTGCATTGTGGCCAACGCATTGAGAGGGGTATTGGTATAGAGGAGAGGTGGAGAGAGAGAAAGATATAGGGAGAGAGAGATGGGGAGAGAGGGAGAGAGATGGGGAGAGAGAGGGAGAGAGAGAGATGGGAGAGAAAAAGAGACAGCGATTAATTAAAAAAGAGATTGAAACTGATAAACAGAAACAAGAAGAGAAATGAAGAATGAACGAGAGTGAGGCATATAAAGAGTGAGAGATGGAGAGATGGAGAAATGGAGAGGTGGACAATATATATTGTACAGGAGGGGAGGAGAAAGCCAGAAAGGGACTGCAACATGTCTGACCGTACTGTAAAAAAGCCACGGGTGAGAGAGAGAGAGGCGGGGGGAGGTAGGTGATGGGGGGGGGGGGGGGGGGGGGGGGGGTACGGAGCGGGATAGGAGGGGAATAGCGGGGATGAAGGGAAGGCAGAAGGTGCGGAGGAGAGGAGGGAAGGAGGGAGAGGAGGGGGGCGAGAGGCAGGAGAGAGCGAGGAAGAAAGACAGCGAAAGAAAGAGAAAGAGAGTGGGGGGGGGGGGAAGAAACGGAGAAAGAGGGGGGGGGGGGTTAGCAGGGAGGAAGGGAAGAAGAAATTATGGAGAGGAGGCGAGAAGGAGGGAAGGAGGGAGGAAGCGAGAGAAGGGGGAAGCAGGAGAGAGGAAGAAAGACAGCGAGAGAAAGGAAAACGGGGGAAGAGAGAGAGAGAGGGGGACAGTGCGAAAGGAAGAGAGAGACAGAGAGAGACAGAGAGAGATGGAGTCAGCCAGACAGAAACTGGCGGCAAAGCTATCGTCATGTGACTCACACAATTCCCGGGGAGGCGCGGAGGCGCGATGTGTGTGTGGTGGGGTGAGGGTGGGTGGAGGAGGGGTGCAGAGAGGTGGCGGCTATTGTTAAACACATTAAATTATGATTTACCCCGGGCGCGCCGTGGAGCTGCGTGTGTGCACCCCGGCGCTGGGCCGTGTCAACGGCGGCCACCCGGCGGCCACCCCTTGAGTCACACAATGGACAGCGTACAGCGCCCCACCGCGGTGCATCGTGGGAACTCCACAAGCCGCGCGCCCTCTCCCGATCGTCTCCAATATAACTGTTCTGAGTTTGAGATACATGTTGACGTCAGTGTCGTTATTCCCCTCCATACTCAATTTATTGCAGTAAAACCTCTCTATATCGACCGACCATGGGATCCACTTTAAATGGTCCATTTAGAGAGATGGTCGGTTTAAGGAGTTTTTTTTATCGTTGATATTGTTCGGGTGATCGTTTGGGACCCAAATAAAGTGATCGATATAGGGGAGTGGTCGATCTGTGGAGGTGGTCGGTTAGAGAGGATTTACTGTAGTTTGAAATGAATGTTTGATGTCAGTGTTCGTATTCCCCTCCGTCCTCCTATTAGTTTGAAAGAAATGTTGATGTCAGTGTTCTTATTTCCCTCCACGTCCTCTTATTAGTTTGAAATAAATGTTGATGTCAGTGTTCTTATTCCCCTCCATCCTCTCATTAGTTTGAAATAAATGTTGATGTCAGTGTTCTTATTCCCCTCCATCCTTTCATTAGTTTGAAATAAATGTTGATGTGAGTGTTCTTATTTCCCTCCACGTCCTCCTATTAGTTTGAAAGAAATGTTGATGTCAGTGTTCTTATTCCCCTCCATCCTCTCATTAGTTTGAAATAAATGTTGATGTCAGTGTTTGTATTCCTCTCCATCCTCTCATTAGTTTGAAATAAATGTTTATGTCAGTGTTCTTATTCCCCTCCATCTTCTCATTAGTTTGAAATAAATATTGATGTCAGTGTTCGTATTCCTCTCCATCCTCTCATTTTAGTTTGAAATAAATGTTGATGTCAGTGTTCTTATTCCCCTCCACATCCTCCTATTATTTCTAAATAAATGTTTATGTCAGTGTTCTTATTCCCCTCGATCCTCTCATTAGTTTGAAATAAATGTTGATGTCAGTGTTCTTATTCCCCTCCATCCTCTCATTAGTTTGAAATAAATGTTGATGTCAGTGTTCGTATTCCTCTCCATCCTCTCATTTTAGTTTGAAATAAATGTTGATGTCAGTGTTCTTATTCCCCTCCACATCCTCCTATTATTTCTAAATAAATGTTGATGTCAGTGTTCTTATTCCCTTCGATCCTCTCATTAGTTTGAAATAAATGTTGATGTCAGTGTTCTTATTCCCCTCCATCCTCTCATTAGTTTGAAATAAATGTTGATGTCAGTATTCTTATTCCCCTCCATCCTCTCAAATAAATGTTAATGTCAGTGTTCTTATTCCCCTCCACGTCCTCTCATTAGTTTGAAATAAATGTTGATGTCAGTGTTCTTATTCCCCTCCATGTCCTCTCATTAGTTTGAAATAAATGTTGATGTCAGTGTTCTTATTCCCCTCCACGTCCTCTCATTACTTTGAAATAAATGTTGATGTCAGTGTTCTTATTCCTCTCCATCCTCTCATTAGTTTGAAATAAATGTTGATGTCAGTGTTCTTATTCCCCTCCATGTCTTCCTATTATCTTGAAATAAATGTTGATGTCAGTGTTCTTATTCCCCTCCATGTCTTCCTACTATCTTGAAATAAATGTTGATGTCAGTGTTCTTATTCCCCTCCATCCTCCTCTTATTAGCTTAAAATGAATGTTGATGTCATTGTTGAAATTATTAAAAACCTCTATAATGCCGGTCATTAGTTGTGTGGTGGCGTACAGTTGTGGATTCGCGACAATTTGTGAATCCAATAGAAGTCACTTGTTAAAGGAGCTGGATATGGACTAGTTACTCCTGCAACCACCGGGCAGGGTGGCCGAATCGGTAGAGCACAGGCCTCGCGTTCGGAAGGTCGGGAGTTCAGTTCCCGGTCGAGTCAAACCAATGACTTATAAAATTGATACTTGTTGCTTCCTGGCCTGTCGTTCAGCATTAATAGGATAGGGCAAGGACTAGTTAGCTCAGTGTCAGGATAATGCGACTGAATGGGAAACTAGGTCATGGCATTGGTGGCTTGATTTCCCAGTTGGGCAGCACTATAAAGTCACCATGAGTGTGCACTGTCAGAAGTCAGTACCCATCCTTATATGACCTAGGTTGTTGCCAGGATGTAAAGCTCCAAAACGCAACCAACGAGCCAACTCCTGCAGCCCTGTTTCGAAGAGAGTGAATGCATGCCCTATCCCCCCCCCACCCCTTTCCTGACACCCTCTCCCAGCTCCTTCTTTCCACACTAACCAAACCACTTGAAAATATATTTGTAAACACAAAATAAATAATCAACTATATTTGACAGAAAGTGATTTTTCCCCTTCGCGGAGATACAAGTAGCCAGGAGGCTAGGGATTGAGGTAAATCACAAGTTATATGGCACATATTCCATAGGGATACCACCACATATCCTAAATGGAAGGGATAGAGCACATGCTTCCCATCCGGAAGGTCAGGAGTTTGAATCCCAACCGAGAGCCCAATGACTTACAACATCGATACTTCTCGAATCCTAGCCTGGTGCTCAGCATTATTTTGAATTGTACAAGACTGGCTATCTCAGTGTCACTATCAGGATAATGTGACTGAGTGGGATATCAGGCCATCTTGCCAGTGACCTGATCTCCCAGTGGGGCAGCTCTATAAAGTTGCCATGACTACAGAGAGTCATAAGTAAAACTGAAACAAACAAACAAACAAAACAAACAAACAAACAAGTCCGCACCCGTCAGGATATGGCCATAGATGATGCTATGAAATGAAACCCCGAATAAGCGAGCAATCAACCAACCGAATGGCGGCTGACTGTCGTGAGGTGTCCGGTGGGCATTGCCTGTAATGCAGCTCAAAGCTATATAAACAATCACTTTGACGCGGGGACAGTCGGGTCAGCCAGCAGCAGGGTCGGCATGTTATGGAGATGGCGGCTTTGTGGATACAGTAGATTGGTTCTACTCCATGACCCTGAGCATGCCGCACTCGGCATCACTGGTGTCAACGACCCACAGGGAGGAGAATGGGATGTGTGTGTGTGGGGGGTGGGGGGGTGGGGGGGGGGGGGGAGGTGAGGATATGACTATACATATATGTGTGAGTGTGTGTGTGATTGTGGATATGGAAAGGTGGGTGTGCGTGAGTTTTGTTTGCTTCTTGTTGTTTTACGTCCGAGCAACATCTAAGGCCATATCAGGACGGGTACTGACTTGTGACAGTGCGCACTCATGACGACTTTATAGTGTTGTCCCGCTGGGCGACCAGGCTGCCAGCACCATTACCTGACATCCCACCCAGTCACATTATCCTGACACTGAGCCAACCAGTCTTTGCCCTATCCTAATAATGCCGAGCACCTGTCTAGGAAGTGACAAGTATCAATTTTTAAGTCATTGGTTTGACTCGACCCGGGTTCGAACCCACGATCCTACGATCTACCAACACGGGAGACAGACGCTCTAACTAGCTGCTAACTCATTCGGCCATCACTCTCTGGTCTTACGTGAGTGTGCGTGAGTGTGTGTGAGTATGGGAGTCTGATTGGGGATGCGTGAGTGTGTGTTAGTGTATGTGAGTGTGTGTGCGTGTGAGTGTGCAGGTGTGAGTGGGTGTGAGAATAGGAGTGAGCGCGTATGAGTGAGTTGGTTGGTTGTTGGAGTTCTATGTCCTGCAACATCTAAGACCTTCTCAGGACACATACTGACTTGTGACAGTGCACACATATGGTAATGTTATAGTGCTGCCCCACTAGGAAATCAGGCCACCAGCACCATGATCCAATAGCCCACTCAGTCACATTATCCTGGCACTGAGCCAACCAGTCCTAGCCCTATCCTATTAATGCTGAGCGCCAAGCTAGGAAGTGACAAGTATCAATTGTGTAGGTCATTGGTTTGATTCGACTGGGAATCAAACTCCCAATCTCCCGTGTGGGAGGCCTGCGCTCTACCGATTCGGCTACCGCATCCTTTGTGAGTGTGTGGGAGTGGGATATGAGCATATGAGTATGTGTGAATATATGAGTGTTATGAGTAATGTACATGCATATCCTTGGACGCAAAATGAGGTTGTTTTGGTATATATTGAAGTACACATATTTGTTTAGATACATCTATAAATAGCTTTATATAAATATAATATATCACGCTGAATAGTCACGGACACAAATACTCTTGTTTCTGTTAGCGTTAATATGTGCTGTATAAGAATGATACGAGTATAAACATGGGAAGTGGATATTGTCGCTGTCTCGCCAGGCACTCGGCATTATTACGATAGGGCAAGGTTGTTTGTTGTTTGTTTGTTGTTGTTTTACGTCCTAGCAACATTTAAGGTCATATCAGGACGGGTACCGACTCGTGATAGTGCGCACTCATGCCGACTTTATAGTGCTGCCGCACTGGAAGACCGGGCCACCAGCACTATGGCCTGATATCCCACTCAGTCACATTATCCTGACACTGAGTCAACCACTCCTTGCCCTATCCTAATAATTGCGAGCACCAGGCTAGGAAGCGACAAGTATCAATTTGTATGTCATTGGTTTGACTTGACCAGGGTTCGAACCCACGACCCCACGATCTACCAACATGGGAGACGGACGCTCTAACTTATTCGGCCATCCCATCTGATCAAGATAGGGAAAAGACTGGTTGGCTCAGCATCAGGATAATGTGACTGAGTGGGATATCAGGTCATGGTCTCCCAGTGGAGCAGCACTATGAACTTGCTATGAGTGTGCTCTGTCACAAGTCGCTACCCGTCCTGACATAACCTTTTTTTTTCTTGAAGATTTATACTGCCTATTATGGATAAGTCTGACTAGACTTGTTTTCACCATTAGACAGTTTGTTGATAGAAAGCCCGAGCCTACACTTTTACCGACCCAATGGATTTGTAAGCTCCCACACCACATAGACATGGTATGAGAGCAACTGGCCTTTGATGATGCTGTAAGTTATACACAGCAGTGGAAATCCAAATTGGCAGAGGTGGGGGCACAGGGAATCGAACCACTGACCTTCAGATTAGGAGTCCGACCTAGAAAAAAGTCAGACACTCCAACCACTCCGCCACAGAGAACACCTTAGATGTTGCCAGGATGTAAAACTCACACCAACCAACCATCTCCTCCACCTTGTGTTGTGGAAGCTAAAGCTGCGACCCGGTGTAATGATTTCAACTTCCCCCCTTCCCAAGTTCCCCCCCGGGAATCTGAAAACGTTTTTAACTTCCCTCCGGGGAAATTTCAAACGTTTTCAGATTCCTGGGGGGGGAACTTAAAAACAATTTTCAGATTCCTCCCTCTATTTTCAAATTCCCCCCTCCGGGAATTTAAAATTGTTTAAAAAACTTTAAAAGACGTTTTAAATTTTAGACCTATATCTTTTTTTAACCACCTTGGAGACTTTTTGTGTCATTTGTGGTTAAATATGTTTTATTGTACTAGTAATAATTTCCATTATGCTATTCTCTGTATATTATAATATTTGTCATGAAAAATAACAAAAAATAACAAAATAAAGAAAATTTCCCACAAAAATGGAGGGGGGGTTAGTTAAAATGAGGGAGGGAATTTGAAAACGTTTTCAAATTTCCCTGGGAGGAATTTGAAAACGTTTTCAAGTTCCCGGGGGGGAACTTGAATAAGGGGGGAATTTGAAATCTTTACACCGGCGTGTTGTGTAGTACCAGCAGCTTCTCTGTCTTTCCTGAGGGACCAGCGGAACTTGAATTTGAAATACCCGTATTACCTCGACATCACACTTTTCACAAGCACATGGTCTACGCACATGCTCTACGCACATGCATGCAATCCGACAAGTGCACGCGGGTGGGCGTGTGTCTGTGTGTGTGTGTGGAGGGGGATGGGTTATGGAGGGAGCCTAAACACGAGCATCACGTGACGTCGAAATGGAGTTGGAACGCACTCGCCTTTCCTGTTTTGTCTTTAAAGTTGCATAGTCCGAGGGTTTTGACTTTCTGTCATTTTCTGAGATAAATCTATTGGGTTGATCGTTATAATCTACCTCACTTTAGTTTGAAGTAACTTTTATTCTAAATTGTTAAAGTTGCATAGTCTGATGAAGCATCAAATTTGTCAAAACCAAAACACCTAGATTTGATTCTACATATTTATCTTAGATACTGGTACAGTTATTAAGCATTTGTTGTCACATAGAAGGGCATGGGGAGTCATTTAATAGAAGCGTTACTGCATAAGCCTGCTGAGGCATGGCATCAGAGTTTTGGCGTGCTTGCCAAGAAATTAATCTGGCATGTAGTCACTTCAATAGCTCCAAAGTGCCAATTAAACTCAAAGTTACTTCCCACCTAAAATAAAGTAGCTTATAATGATCAATTTAATGTATTTATCTCAGAAAATGACTATGCATCTTTAACTTTTAAGATGTTTGAATTGCAACAATGAAAAATTAATTTTGGCAAGCATGCCAAAACTCTGACACCATAGGCCTTTGCATTATTATAACATATTCTATTAAATTGTCTCATTACTTCCTTCTATGTGGCGAAAAAATGTTTGATAAGTGCATCAGTATCTAAGTTAGATATTTAGAATCAAATCTGGATAATGGTTTTGGTTTTGAAAATTTGATGTTTTCATCGGACTATGCAGCTTTAAATGATCGGAACTCGGTCAGGCTTCCATCAATCTGACACACTGCAGAGTAGGGACACATGGTCAGCGAGTGCTCAAGTGATACACAAGGAAAGTAACACCGCTCAAAACGGCGAAAATTAACACATACATATACACACAGCCACTCTTAAAGTTGCATAGTCCGATGGTTTTGAGTTTGTGTCATTTTCTGAGATAAATATAAAATATTGATCATTATTATCGACTCTACTTCACATTAGCTTGACGTAAATTTTATTTTAAATTGCGAAGTTTTGAGATATTTTAAGTGCAATTATGTCAAATTAGTTTTGTTGAGCACGCTTTTGCAGTAACAGGTTCTATTAAATTGACTCAGTGTGCCCTTGTAGGCAGAAACAAATGTTCAATACGTGCCTCATTATCTTTGTATAATCAAATCTAGATAATTGTCTTCGTTTAGTAAATTTGATACTTTATCGGCAGCTTTAAAAATAGAGGAAAATACCCCGGAAAGATTCCATACACACATATCCAGAATCAACAGCGGGTGTCTTCTCTCTCTCCATCTTCTCTTTCTTGCACACTCTCCAACTCACACATACATCCTCTTACCCCCTCCCATCTCTCTCTTCTCGCTCTCTTCTATTCCTTGCACACGCTCCCACTCACACATACACCCCTAACGTATCGACCGCCCACCATTATTGTCTCTCTTCTCTCGCATCTATCTTCCTATGTACACTCTCCCACTCACCCACATTACAATCCTCATACCCCCCTCCCTGCCTCTCTCCTTCTATCATCTCTCATTCTCTTTCTGGCACACTCATCCCACGCTACCCACATACACCCACAAGTTACCCCCTTCCGCCAGTCTCTTTCTCTTCTCATCGTCTCACTTCTTCTCTCTCTCTCTTCTCTCTCTCTTCTCTCAATGCTTGCATGCAAGGCACTCTCACCCTTCACACATACATCCTTCTATACTCCCCCTTCCTCTCTCTTCTCTTTGCTTTGCGTAACACTCTCCCACTCACACATACATCCTCTTACACCCCCACCCTCCCTCCCTCACTCTGTCTCACTCTCCTTCTCTTCTAGCACACAGCTCCCACTCACACCTAGCATCCTCGTACCCGCTACACCTTCTCTCTCGTCTCTCTTCATCTTCTGCTTTCGGTTGCGACATACGCTCTCCCGACTCACATACGTACGAAATTCCTCTTACCCCCTACCTTCATACTCTCTTCTCTCTTCACTTCTCATCTTGAGTCACACTCTCCACCACTCACACATTACATCCTTCTTACCCCCCTATCCGTGTTCTCTCTCCTTCTCTCTCTTCTCTTTCCTGTACACTCTCCCACTCACACATACATCCTCTTACCCCCCTCCCTTCTCTCTCTTCTCTCTCTCTTCTCTTTCTGGCACACTCTCCCACTCACACATACACCCACTTACCCCCTCCCTTCTCTCTCTTCTCTCTTCTCTTTCTTCTCTCTCTCTCTTCTCTCTCTCTTCTCTCAATGCTTGCACACTCACCCCTTCACACATACATCCTCTTACTCCCCCTTCTCTCTCTTCTCTTTCTTGTACACTCTCCCACTCACACATACATGCTTCTCTCTCTTCTCTCAATTCTTGCACACTCTCCAACTCATACATACATCCTCTTACCCCCCCCTTCTCTCTTTTCTCTCTTCTCTCTCTTTCTTGCACACTCTCCCACTCACACACACATCTTACTCCCTCCCCCTCTCTCTCTCTTCCATATTCTCCCACTCACAACCACTCTTTCTCCTGCCCCTTCTCCATGTACACTGCCTCGCTGATACCATTACGGCCTGGTTCAAGGAATACAACCCGATTGTTCACTGTTGATATTGAACCCATGACTCACATTAACAAGACGCCACCAGGGGAGGCTGCAGGCGATGTTTTGTACACTAGCCTAGATCCCACAAAACACAATGGGGTGGCCAGCTCCAGTGTTTTCCTAGCCCACTTGTCACCGATCTTACCACCCATAGATGAACCTGCCAACATTTTCATACCTTCTACGTTGAAAGTGACTTATATTATAATCACTTAAATACGATGCAATCTAAAAGAGAACACACAAAAAACTAACATCAAGAAAATAGTAATTTCCACTTTGTTTTCAGTTTTCTTTGGAGAAAATAATGTGTATGCTTTTACATTCTGTTTAAAAGCTATGATTGAATAATAATAGGAGAGAATACAAATTGAACATTCTCCGTCATGAAGATGGCCCTTACTGCCGATATGGTATTAAACAACCACTAATCAATCACCTGTAGGTTAGGCGTTGAGAGGTGCAGAGAGGTGGACCCTCCTGGTGCAGACATTGCACCCTCTTGGTGCAATGTCTTCTGGTCATACAGGATTTCCAGTAAAACCAAATTGTTCATCTTAAACAAATAAAATCACCTGTCGCCATCTCACTTGGCTCTAGTCATTATTGATAGGATAGAGTCAAGATTGGTTGAGTCAGTATCATGGTAATGTGCTTCGGAAATGGCTTTGTTTGTTTTTGGAGTTTGATATATTGGCAACATCTAAGGTCATATCAGGATGAATACCGACTTGTGACAGTGCACACTCATGACGACTTTACAGTGCTACCCCACTGGGGGACCAGGACACAAGCACCATGACCCAAATTCCACTCAGTCACATTATTCTGATAATTGAGCTAACTAGTCCTTGCTCTATCCTAGTAATACAGAGCACCATATAATATTACTGGATGCCCGGCCACGTTTGGGACACCAGATAATACCACAGAACTCTCCCCTTCATATCACTAGTCTATCAACTCATTAACCAATGCTAAGGAAGAATGAAGACAAGACACAGATAAACAGTGGAGAAGTTGTGCTTTACTAACACCAACTCCTGTCCACCTACCAGTGACCTATCATCCACACCCCTTGCCTTCTAGCCACACAATATCTCATTACTACTTTAGCCTGTATAGAAAGCAGTGCCTACAGCCCATGGGACAGGAGTCCTATGGCTGTGTACACACTCAATTAGAATAGATGAATTTTGATAGCATCAGACAGAGTGTCTGGGGTTCCTGCTCAAGAGTAGGTGTGTCTCACTCAAGAGCCAGGAGTAGAGTGATCTCTCTTCAGTGTGTCTGAAGCAGAGTCTAGAATTAAGATCTTGGTTTGAGGCTAGTGTGGTCAGAGGGCCAATGGGATGCAGGTGACTGGGCAGTCCACAGCCAGCCAATCAGGCACCTCCACAGTCAGGGTGGGTGGCACCCTCCCCCAGTAGGGGTAGCTGTCACTCAACCCAGCTGCAGGTGGTGCCCTGTGTGTATATGCAAATTAGGCTGGTGGACCGGCCCAGTGGTCAAGGCAGGGGGGGCAGGTAGTTATACAGTTACAATAGATCTCTGTTAAAATGGTCTTTTCTCCAATTGCACTCTTTATGGATGCATAGAGAAACATTTCAACAATCATGTACTGCCTCTTATATAGGAACATCTCTTCATTAATCTCAGGCATAATATATGAACATATATTTCACACAGCTTATATCATGTCATAATGGGAGTGGGATATTATTACTTTTAGTTTATATAACATCGTCCCCACTCCGTCGCCCAAGACTAATAATGCTCTCTGCCAATATATAATTCTTAACCGAAAATCCGTATATTTTTACAACCAGGATAGGTAGCGACAAGAATCAATTTTGTAAGTCATTGGTTTGATTCGGCTAGGATTCAAACTGCTGACCTTCTGAAATGGTTGAGTGGATCCTGGTATCATCATCATCATCATTATGCTGTCGGTCGCGATGCGACAAAGACTGCTTTCATTACTTGACTGCCACTCTCCATTTAGCTCTCTGCTGTGAGAGTGATGTCCATGAGTCAGTCTTAATGTCTCTCAGCTTCAGGTTTCTCTTGATGGTATCCTTGAACCGGAGACGAGGGCGCCCTCTCTTTCTGTAACCAGAAGACAGTTGAGAATAGAGGATCTGCTTTGG
Source organism: Branchipolynoe longqiensis (assembly GCA_030323885.1). Classification (NCBI taxonomy): domain Eukaryota; kingdom Metazoa; phylum Annelida; class Polychaeta; order Phyllodocida; family Polynoidae; genus Branchipolynoe; species Branchipolynoe longqiensis. The sequence goes on from CM059187.1 coordinate 94,107,769, forward strand.
TAGCCTGTCTGATGACATCCTCATGAGGTGTCCAGTCCACCGGAGATTCTTTTTGATCAGAAGATCTTCCATAGAGGGCAGCCCCATCTGTCCTTGTAACTAAGGTAGCATTGGATCCTGGTAACTACAGTATAATTGGATCCTGGTAGTTAAGGTAGTATTGGATCCTCTTAACAAAGGTAGCATTGGATCCTGGTAACTAAGGTAGCATTGGATCCTGGTAACTACGATACCATTGTATCCTCGTAACTACGGTAGCATTGGATCCTGGTAACTAAGGTAGCATTGGATCATGGTAACTGAGATAGCATTGGATCCGGATAATTAAGGTAGCATTGGATCATGGTAACTAAGGTAGCATTGGATCCTAGAAACTAAGCCAACATTGCATCATTTAGGTTGGGTGATTGATGGAGGCTTTTACGTGCTGTCAACATGTGAGGTCAGAAGGGTTGCTATTTGTGCTATGATTATTGCAGCGTTATAATGCTGCCCCAATGGGGTACGCCGGCACTAGCAGCATGACCAGACATCCCTGTTCTAAAACTGAAAACGTGCCACCATTCATTATCCCAATAATACTTTGTGCGAGGCTAGACTTGATCAAATTTGGACTCAGTATCGCACTATGATGCGCGAAAAGGAAGAAAGCAAGGCGGAGGTGGAGAAAAAAGAGGCGTTTATTGGGACGCCTCACAACAGAAGCTATACAAGGAAGAGTACAAGAGGCAGCTCAGAAGGAGCAAGGTAAAACAACAATACAGTGGAGAGTAAAAAGAGGAGCTCAGAAGGAGCGAACAGTATAACTTATGCTAGGGTAGGAGGAGCTCGCGGGAGCTTAGAGTTCAGGGGAGGGGTGCCGAGGAGCCCTCCACCAGCGGAGGAGAGTAAAGAAATAGAACGGTAAGAGAGAGTTGGGTGGGTGGGTGGAGGAGAAAACGATGCTGCAGGGAGGACGGCTGGAGGGCGAGTGCCTGAGGGAGGCCGGCGGGCGGCCTTATAAGGGAGGGAGCTGAAAGGCGAGGGGAGAGGGGAGAAAGCGGCGGGGCAGGGCGGCAGGTGTGCAGGGCGACAGGGGTGAGAGAAAGCTGAGGGGCGGATGACAGGGCAGGTGGGAAAACTGCGCGACGGCAGGCGAGGCGGGGGGAGGGCGACAGGGGTGAGAGAAAGCTGAGGGGCGGATGAGGGGGAGGTGGGTAGCTGCGCGACGGCAGGCGATGCGGCGGGAGGGTCTCTTCCTTCCCTCGCATCAAACGCAATGCGAGCATTACGACCAATTATGACAGGTCATTATATCAAGCCGAATCTGATATATGCCTAAATATATAAACAGAAGATTATAAGTATAAGTATAATATAAGCAAAATAGCAACTAGTGCCAATTTCATAACTCCTTTGGGGTTAACTCGGCTGGGATCCAACCCACTACTCGCCTGCCGCACGGGAAGCGGACGCTCTATCAGGTAGGCTATCCCACCTGGAGTCGATCCCTAAGGTCCACTTAGGTGCACAGTACAGCCACCCCCCCCCCCACCCACCCACCGCCACCACCACCACCCGCTAATGGCGGAAGAAAATACCCAGAAGCCACCGGGGTGTGGACACGGTGGTGGCCATGCGTTGCTCGCAATTCACCGCAACTACACCACAAACTGCAGCTATTTGTGTGCAAATCTTTATGTACACATGCTTCGGCAATGTAACTTGTCGGGATATGCAACAACATTCATTATTTTTATTATTATATCGAAGTCATACCTCTAACACGGGTTAATCAAGCATTCGGATTTAGTTCGCGGATGGTGACATTTATTTTAATAGAAGTTGGACCAACACTTTGGTATGGGGTAAATAAAGTGAAAGGGAACCCTACCCTCTCCCCTCACCCCTCCTGGGGAGCTAACTGGAAATTGGTGGGGGGGGGGGGGGGGGGGGGGTAATGGGAGGGTGGGAGGAGGGAGGGAGGGAGTGGGGGTAGGTAGGGAAGGCAAGTAGAAGCTGCAGCTGCTTAGAAATAGGCATTGCACACAGTAGCAGTAGGATGGTGTGAGAAGTGGGAGGTGTGAATAGTGGGAGGTTGGGAAAGTGGGAGGTGTGAGAAGTGGGAGGTGTGAGAAGTGGGAGGTGTGAGAAGTGGGAGGTGTGAGAAGTGGGAGGTGTGAATAGTGTGAGGTTGGGAAATGGGAGGTGTGAGAAATGGGAGGTGTGATAAGTGGGATGTGTGAGAAGTGGGAGGTGTGGAAAGTGGGAGGTGTGAGAAGTGGGATGTGTGAGAACTGGGAGGTGTGAATAGTGTGAGGTTGGGAAATGGGAGGTGTGAGAAATGGGATGTGTGATAAGTGGGATGTGTGAGAAGTGGGAGGTGTGGAGAGTGGGAGGTGTGAGAAGTGGGATGTGTGAGAACTGGGAGGTGTGAGAAGTGGGAGGTGTGGGAAGTGGGAGGTGTGATAAGTAGGAGGTGTGAGAAGTGGGAGGTGGGAGAAGTGGGAGGTGGGAGAAGTGGGAGGTGTGAAAAGTGGGAGGTGTGAAAAGTGGGAGGTGGGAGAAGAAGGAGGTGGGAGAAGTGGGAGGTGTGGGAAGTGGGAGGTGAGAAGTGGGATGTGTGAGAAGTGGGAGGTGTGGGAATTGGGATGTGTGGGAGTGGGAGGTGTGGGAAGTGGGAGGTGTGGGAAGTGGGAGGTGTGGGAAGTGGGAGGTGTGGGAAGTGGGAGGTGTGAGAAGTGGGAGGTGTGAGAAGTGGGAGGTGTGGGAAGTGGGAGGTGTGAGAAGTGGGATGTGTGAGAAGTGGGATGTGTGGGAAGTGGGGGGAGTGGGATGTGTGAGGAGTGGGAGGTGTGGGAAGTGGGAGGTGTGGGAAGTGAGAGGTGTGGGAAGTGGGAGGTGTGGGAAGTGGGAGGTGTGAGAAGTGGGATGTGTGGGAAGTGGGAGGTGTGAGAAGTGGGATGTGTGAGAAGTGGGAGGTGTGGGAATTGGGATGTGTGGGGAGTGGGATGTGTGGGGAGTGGGAGGTGTGGGAAGTGGGAGGTGTGGGAAGTGAGAGGGGTGAGAAGTGGGAGGTGTGGGAAGTGGGAGGTGTGAGAAGTGGGATGTGTGAGAAGTTGGAGGTGTGGGAAGTGGGAGGTGTGGGAAGTGGGAGGTGTGGGAAGTGAGAGGGGTGAGAAGTGGGAGGTGTGGGAAGTGGGAGGTGTGGGAAGTGGCAGGTGTGGGACGTGAGAGGTGTGAGAAGTTGGAGGTGTGGGAAGTGGGAGGTGTGAGAAGTGGGATGTGTGAGAAGTGGGAGGTGTGAGAAGTGGGAGGTGTGGGAAGTGGGAGGTGTGAGAAGTGGGAGGTGTGAAAAGTAGGAGGAGGGAGAAGAAGCACTCTATCTTCTTCTCCAGCGCCACTTATCAATAATTTATGGATCAGAAGAAGCACTCAATTACAGAAACCCGCTCCTTCTGCCATCACTACCAACCTCGGCAAGTCGCGACTTCTACTACCATATCAACTGGCGACTTCTACTGACTCGCTTACAGCTGCATAGTACAATAGTTGTGCGTAACTTCGCTTTAAAATGGCTAATTTAAGAATAAGAGATATTTGAAGTGCAAACTTTGGAAATTAATCTTGGCATGCTTGTCAAAACTCTTATCTCATAGGCTTCAGCAGTAACATGTTCTATTGAAATAGATGAGATGGCCGAATGAGTTAGTCCGTCTCCCGTGTTGGTAGATCGTGGGTTCGAACTCAGCTCGAGTTAAACCAATGACTTAACAATATTTTACTTGTTGCTTCCTAGCCTGGCGCTCGGCATTATTAGGATAGGACAAGGACTGGTTGGCTTAGTGTCAGGATAATGTGACTGAGTGCGATATCAGGTCATGGTGCTGGCGGCATGGTCTTCCGGTGGGGCAGCACTATAAAGACTTCATGAGTGCGCACTGTCACAAGTCGGTACCCATCCTGATATGACCTTAGATGTTGCTAGGACGTAAAACAACAAACAAACAATCTATTGAATTAACTTAGTGTGCCCCTCTATGCAGTGAGGAATGCTGAACAAATGCGCCAGTTTTTAAATTGAATATTTAGGTTTAAATCTAGATAAATGTCTTGCTTTTGAAAACTGGATGATTTTATCAGATTATGCGGCTTACGGGAAGGTCTGTGTAACTGAATTATGCCACAACTTATAAATGGCCCAATTTCGATAGTGTCGGCTTACTGAGTGAGGTGTGGATGCGTTGGGGGGGTGGGGTGGAGGGTGGAAGGAGGAGGAGGTGGGGGGGGGGGGTGATTTGGCCAGGTCGGCAGGGAGTCGGGTAGAGGGTGAGGAGAAACACTTCGCTAATCCTCCTTAACAATGGTAGGATCACACAGATCTTCCAAGGATTCACTCAAAGGATGCCACCCGCCCGCTGGTACCCGGGAGGTGGGATGAGTGGGGCGGGGAATTACTTGGGAACACCTCAAACCCACAGGTGTGTGTGTGCTTTTTGTGTAAATGTGTGTACATTAGTTGATTAAAGTTGCATAGTATAGTCTGATGGTTTTGAGTTTCCACAATTTTCTGAGATAAATATATTAGGTTGATAGTTATTATCTACGTTACTTTAATTTGAAGTATATTTAATTTTAAAAGGCTACCTTTTGAGATATTTGAAGTGCAAACATGTCAAATTAATTTGGCAAGCATGTCAAAACCATGATACCATAGGCTTCTGCAGTAACAGGTTCTATTAAATTGCCTCGCTATTCCATTCTATGCGGTTACAAATGATTTGATCAATTTACCAGTATCTAAGTCAGGTATGTAGAATCAAATCTAGATAATTGCCTTGGTTTTGAAAATTTGATGTTGTCATCGGACTATGCAGTGAAAATTTCAATCACACTCAATTGGGCTAATTCATTGCACTGTTCTTTACCCTATCCTAGTAGTGCTGAATGCCACGCTCAGTAGCTGGAAGTATCAATTTTTAAGTCGCTAGTCTGAATCGACAAGTGGTCGAACCCCATGACCTACCAAAACGGGAGACAGAGGCTCAACTCAATCGACCATTCATGTGAGTCGGGCTGGTTAGCACTAGGTGTGTTTTCCTTGTCGGAAAGGTTAGGGTTCGTGGCCCTCTTAATTGTAGCCTCATTGGGTCGGCCACAACTACAACCTCAGCCAATGAAACCTACAGGATGTAGCCTTATAGCCCTGTCACACTATGATGTATCTCACCGGCGTGCCGCCAACGTGCAAAATCACTTCTAATCGTCGAGAAACGTCAAGCTTTTCGGCATCAGCGCAACGTATTGGTAGCATGCAGCCGACGTTGTGCGAAAAAAAACAAAAAACTTTGGCACGCCATCCTGATATGACCTTAGATATTGGTAGGATGTAAAACAACAACAGAGAAAAAAAGCAACAGTTTGGCGCAACGTGTGGGAATGAGCCTCACATGTGCGCGGCATGTGCATATCGTTCGCATAACGTTATTTCAGCGATGTCGACGTGCTTTTGATGTCGCCATAATGTTGGCACCCGCGCATTGCGCGCATTGTCGGTCATCAAAAGTTTTGCACAAGCACAAAACTTCACCGATCGCCTGACGCGCGACACTGACCATCGCCGTAGATCAACGAATAACAACGCATGCCTGAAGCGCTAGTAACACTCCCTGACATCTCCTGACGTTTCGCCAAAAAGTGACACACGTCGACACGCATTGGTGAGGAACGTCGTAATGTGACAGCACCATTACACACGGACCGCACCTCAATACTGCACCGGGCATGGTAGCTGAATCGGGAGAGCGTAAGATCCTCTATTCTCAACTGTCTTCTGGTTACAGAAAGAGAGGGCGCCCTCGTCTCCGGTTCAAGGATACCATCAAGAGAAACCTGAAGCTGAGAGACATTAAGACCAACTCATGGACATCACTCTCACAGCAGTCAAGTAATGAAAGCAGTCTTTGTCGCATCGCAACCAACAGCATGATGATGATGATGATGGCTCCTGTGCGGGAGTTCAATTCACGGTCGAGTCAAACCAATGACTTACAAAATTGATACTTGCGGCTTCCTAGCTTAGTGCTCAGCATTAAAGCTGCATAGTCTGATGTAAACATCAAATTGTCAAAACCAAAACAATTATCTAGATTTTATTCTAAATATATAATTTAGATACTGGTGCACTTATTAACCATTTGTCGCCATATAGCAGGGAATACTGAGGCAATTTAATCAAACCTGTTACTGCAAAATCCTATGAGGTCAAAGTTTTGGCGTGGTGCCAACATTTATTTTGCAATGGTTGCACCTCAAATATCTCAAACGTTATCCATTTAAAATAAAAGTTACTTCAAACTGAAGTAAGGTACATTATAACAATCAACCTAATATATTAATGTCAGGAAATGACAGAAACTCAAAACTATCGGACTATGCACCTTGAATAGGATATAACAAGGACTGGTTAGGTCAGTGTCAGGATAATGTGACTCGGTGGGATATCAGGTCATGTTGCTGGTGGCCCGTTCTCCCAGTGGGGCAGCACTATAAAGTCACCATGAGTGTGCACTGTCAAAAGTCGGTACCCCTCCTGATATGACCTTAGATGTTGCCGGGACGCAAAACTCCTACAACTAAATAACTAATCAATACTGTCACGGCTCTTCCACTAGGGCAGATCAGAAAGGGTTGCCACAGCAGCACCTCTATGAAATCCCGTATTTGCGGGCTCGCGCACGATATATGCAGGCTACAGAATGCTATTGATGGCCGATCCCGTTAGGTGGTACGTGGAGGTTATGGTTACTGTGAGTATGTTCTCTCCTGTCATTAGCTGTACTGCTCAACCGGATTATACTACCCTGATATCCGGTGTAATGCGCACGGTTAATAGCTCCCCTTTTCTCTCTTCCATTATATGAGATATATATTAGAGCTTACCCCATAGTAGATACAACACACGACACAACACGCGATCCGTGTTCACCACCAGCGGAAGTGTAGATAATAGATGATCCTGAATGCTTAGTTTTATTCATGTATATAATGTTTTCAGATACATACAACAGCGGGTGTTATATACCTCCTTATTGGCTATTACACTCATGCACACCAGTCATTCCTCTCCCGCATGATCTCTCCCTAACATAGTTCACCATTGGCTGCATTCAGGACTCACCCCCCTCCCACCCAGCCCCAGCCACCACCTAGCCATCATGGAATTACCACCAAACATAATGGTGACCGTGTGGCTGGGCGAGATAAGGGGGAGGGATTTCTGCTTAAAGGGGCACTTCTTCCCTCCCCCGGTGTGAGCATTATAAAGGGAGTACTGTTTCCCATTTAGCCATCTCGATACTCAATACATACTTAATCGGAGAATTTAAAACCTCGGTCACACCCCAATGCCCCTTCACACCTGCCATAACTTTCACAGTCTTCACCCTACAATGGGTCCACTCCTCCGCGTCTTGCTGAACAAGACCAGATGATAAAACCAACCCATATTGGTGGCCACATGCTTATTTCCACCTCACCCACACAATTCCCACTCCTCGCTCCACCCATATCCGTTGGCTCCATTCTGATACAGATTCTTAGTTAAATTGATGGAAATAAAAATGTTGAGCTGAGATGCTGAGACCGACGAAATCAGCGACACATGCAGCTGACGTTCAGCCACAGTGATGAATGTTGTATGTGAATGTAATGTAGTTTATTGTATATAATGTTTGAGTAATAAAATGATGTAATTGTATTCACATGTTTTTTATGGTAGGCGGTATATGAATTATTATACGATACAGGTTCATAAAGATTCATACAGGATTTTAGGTGAAAAATACAAATTGCCATCAAAAAAATTCTGCAGGTCTGCATATGTACAATAAATGCAATATATACAATACATATACAATATGTACAAAGTAAAGGAACGTTTGTTTTATTTAACGACCCCTCTAGAGCAATACCTATGGCATAGACAATGTACACTACATATATATTACATTATATATAAGAAATACAAAATACAACATGTATATTATATTTATATAGATGCAATCAAGCAGTAAATATACCGACCACATTACTTTGCCATCTCCAACTATTTTGTGAAATGGAATGCCCTGCTTTAACCGAACAGGCAGTTGGCACCCAACTGCCCCACCCCCACCCCACCACCACCACCACCCCATCCACATGGGGGGGGGGGGACATCTGGTAGCATGACACAAAACTCCTCTCACACCAACCAGACATCAAGTTGCATACTCCGATGACTGTTACTTGCTGCCATTAAAAAATATATATATACTCTCGATCGTTATAATTGATTTTACTTTAGTTTGAAGTAACCTTTTTTTTAAATAGGTAACTTTGGAGATGTTTGAGGTGCAAACATGCCAGTTAAATTCTTTAACCAGATGGGGTGGCGGAATGAGTTGAGTGTCCGTCCCCTGTTTTGCGAGATCGGGTAGATCCAAAGCCATGAGATCCTGAGTTCGAACCCTGGTCGAGTCAAACCAATGACTTAAATTCATACTTGTCGCTTCCTAGCCTGGCACTCAACATTACTAGGACAGGGCAAGGACTGGTTCGATCAGTGTCAGGATAATGTGACTGAGTGGGATATCAGGTCATTGTGCTGGCGGCCTGATCTCCCAGTGGGGCAGCACTATAAAGTCGCCATGAGTGCGCACAATCACAAGTCTGTACCCATCCTGATATGAACTTAGATGTTGCTAGGACGTAAAACAACAACAAACAAACAAAAACCAAATTAATGTTGGCAAGCATGGCAAAATTCGGACTACATAGGCTTCAGCAACTGGTTGTATTAAATAGTATACCCTTATATGTAGCAACAAATGTTTAATAACTGCACCATCATTTAAGTTGGATATAGAGGATCAAATCTAGGGCGGCGTCTCGGTTCTGAGATTTTCATTGAATTATGCAGCTTCATCCACAAATCAGTGATCGGCCGACAGCGTCAGTCAAACAGCGTTAGGTCTAGGCCTCTGTAAGACACTCACAAAGCCATCATGAACAGACGGGTTCGAACCCTGTTTGAGTCAAACCAATGACTTAAAAATTGATACTTGTCGCTTCCTTGCTACAATGCTAGGCGATTGCCATTATTACGATAGAACAAGGACTGGTTGGCTCAGTGTCAGGATAATGTGACTGAGTGCGATATCAGGTCATGGTGCAGGTGGCCTGGTCTCCCACTCCCAGTCGGGCAGCACTATAAAGTCGCTATAAGGGTGCACTGCTACAAGTCAGTACCCATCCTGATATGACCATAGATGTAGCCAGGACATAAAACTCCAACAACCAACCAACCACAAAGCCATCGAGTGTCGCAGAATGTATTCTTAACTTTAGAACCCCCCCCCCCCACCCTCCTCGCGCATGCGTCCAAGTACACAACAGCAACACAACACGTGCACACTTCTTGAGTATGGCGCCGTGACCTTGACGTGACCCCAGAATGACATTGGCGTGACCTTCCCATCTTGAACGACCAGTCCGACCGCGCGAGCATCGTTATGGTTGCAGATGGAGTCATGTGACCTGCAGCCGTATCCACGTGGTGCCAGGCAAGTCTGCTCTAATGAACGACCTTCACCTTGCCCAGAGGTCAAGCCCCCCCCCCCCTCCCCTCCCCCACGACAGACACACACTCTCCCACAGAGGTCGGCTTGGCTCACTTTCGGTTCCAACCAACGGTAGCGCCCCTAGCGGGGAGCCCGGGCACGCATCCAATGGTCAGCGTCCGTGTGTATATACGATAGCGAATACAAAGCATCTGAGGTCAGAGGTTATTGAAACGCTGACTGGCCACCTGGCGGCGGGCGGCGTACTTTACCTCCAGGGATGTGCATAGACTCTATGATCCTGTGCCTCTCTCTATGGCTGTAAATGTAATGCACGCATGACACAGGCAAATCTGCATAGAATGCAGTGTTGGTTTAGTGCGCATACATATATATATACATATCTGTATATAAATTTATCTGCAGAACAATAAGAAGAGAGACAGTAAGGTTGTGGGTTGAGTAGTTTGTAATCTCTGGTAAGGGATTATATGACCTTGCCCATACAAAAAAGAAAAAATCCTCCAGTGCGGCTGACACTGGTCAACATCTGGGGGAGCAGAGCTGGGCCAACATGGCGCCACCGGTGGTATATTGTTGCATCTTACGGAGTATAACAATAATCATAATAATAAGTAATATTCCCTTCTGTATCTTTATACTCACATAATACATTCTACATGATATATATATACTACCTTTAACCCGTGAGCAGCACAGTTTAAACTTAAGCTCAGCTTCCCATCAATCCCAGGAACAATATTGTGTTAAGGCAGTTACAATGACAGTTTGGTCGAACTGACCAAAGTTAGTAAAATTGATCCAATTTATTATGAATTTCAATCAATCTTTTTAAAATTCTAAATTAATAAGAAATTGTGTACTTTAGGCACACAAAAATACATGCTATTAACAACCCAGACATGGCGAAGCATCAGTGGACCAATCAATCAATCAATCAACGATGATGTGCGTTAGCAGCACCGATTAACGAAGGAGTAGTGATCAGAATGACCCTAAACCTTAACCACCGTTCGGGGATGTGCTGCAACAAATGGCAACATCACGCCTAGAGGGGGACTTGAACCCACAGTTTTGCCATTGCAGGGAGAGCGCCCTAACCGTTAGGCTATCTAGGCTCCCTACAGCATTCCACCTACTGGTACCTACCTCTGAATGTGGTAGTTGACATGGGAAAGCATGCAAATAGGCAGAGAGAGGTCAAGTAAACTCTAGCTAAGAATCAAGTTTCAAGTTGATCGACTTTATATTAAATTTTGTTCTCAGCTTCCTCGAATGCTCAGTAAATACGCCGCTGTACCAAAGTTGGACTTGCATAATTGAGTTGACATGTCTGTCTTACCTTCATCGGGTTTTATGTTTTAATTAGATCGTAATAGCGGCGAATATACAGAGTTGGAACAGTTGGGCCAGACATAATTGAAATATTTTATACCAAAGAATAAATGACAATAAAGCAACAAATAACAATGCTGCGAGGATGAGTGTAAATCCTCAGATTTCCAAGATAACACAGCGCTTGTAGGTGTTTCTTGTGGGGGTTTTCTTTATGTAAATGGGAAGAAACATTACTTCCGGTGTCTAATGGGGGTTGTTTTCGCTGGGTGGGTGGGTGGGATTATTTGTCTCTAGAGGTCTAGGTAAGACCTCGATTCCATACATCACTTGGAGAGCAGCAGCCTCGTTTTGGTTTTCTCACAGGCCACTCTCTGAGAGCAGCAGGCTTGCCAACATTGGAAAATGGAAAACCGAGAGATCTCAAGGGATGTTATATTGGGGGGTCTGGGCGGTGGGGGAGGGGGGTTACTCCCTCAGACATCCTTCCACAAATAATCTATAAGATTGATATAATATTACTATATTAATGGCATTGCAGGGTTGCCAACATTGGAAAATGAAAAACCGGAAGCTTCGCGTGAGATGATGATGGGACATGAGATATTGTACAACTTACGGCAAAGCAGAGAGACATTAAGACCGACTCATGGACATCACTCTCACAGCAGAGAGCTAAATGGAGAGCGGCAGTCAAGCAATGAAAGCAGTCTTTGTCGCATCGCGACCGACAGCATGATGATACGGCGAAACGACAAGGATTGGCAACCCTGTGAGAACTGCACCCAGCACCACCTTCACTCACCCCCACCCCACCTTCACACACCCCCACCCCACCCCACTATACCTCACCCCCCCCCCCCCATTCCTAACCAGCATGGATCCATAGATCCACATTACAACAAGTCCATTGATCAGAGACGCAAAAATAAAGATGACTGAAGCTAAGTAATACTGAGCCCTTAGCGGTACTACTTTGATGGGTAAGCACGTGGGAATTATTCAAGGTGCTGGAGACATCCTGATTCAGTCTGCATACATATATATAGATATATATACAGTATAACCCCTTTAAACCAAACTTGAAGGGACCCTAGAAATGTGTTTGGATTAACCGATCATTGGTTTAACCGAGCTTTGACTTTGACTTTGCTTTGGCAAAAACGGGGGTGCATTATGAATGTACAATGTATGTGGACACTATGATTATTGTTTTTTATGTATATACAGTTTAACCCCATTAAACCAACCTCGGTTAAATCAAACGATCGGTTAATCCAAACTTTTTTCGGCGACCTGTCAAAATACTACCATTTATTATATGAAAAAGTCTCAGATGACCTTAAAACCACATGAAAGTTTGGTTTAACTGTACCGGAAGTGGCCTGGGGCCGACAATTTTGTTTGGATTAACCGATACTTTGGATTAACCGACTTTGGTTTGCCAATTTTGTATATGATAAATGGTAGTATTTTGGCCGGGCCGCCGAAAAAGGTTTGGATTAACCGATCGTTTGGTTTAACCGAGCTTGGTTTAATGGGGTTGTACTGTATATATATATATATATATATATATATATATATATGTATTTATATATATGTATATATATGTATATATATATATATATATGTATATATATATATGTATATATACATATATATATATTGCTGGGCCGTAGCTAGGAATATTGATTTGGGGTTACATACCATTCAACTGCCATTACTTGTAATCGTAACTTTGATGTAATATTGCCAGTCCTTTAGAGTGGTATAATCTTATTAGTCAGATAACACACCACACAGCTACGTACAAGCCTATGATATGTAAATAGGAGTAGGCTAGTCTAGTAATAACAGTAGAACAAAATAAAATACATATATGCCAAGAAAATATTTAAAAAACTAACATACGCTACTAACCATACCAACCAACTATCTATCTGTACTGAAATGCAGGCAATCAAATTACTTATCAGCAGCCACTGTGTGGTAAGATAACACCAACACTACAACTGGCCAGCATTGAAAACAAGCCTGGGTACCCGGGCTTATATGCCATGGACAGTATAAATACAGCCTCAATAAAAAAATATATATATTTAAAAAAGAAGTAGTGGATAAGTAATCACCCCCCCCCTCCTCCCGCCCCCACACCCATTCCACACATATGTTTGCTCTTTCAGATTCAGTGCATGCCTGATTCACGTGAGCAAACCCACCAGACGGAATGGCCGAATCAGTTAGAGCGCCCGTCTCCCGTGCTGGTAGATCGTGGGGTCGTGCGTTCGAACCCTGGTCGAATCGAACCAATGACTTAAACATTGATACTTGTCGCTTCCTAGCCAGGTGCTCAGGATTATTAGGATAGGACAAGGACTGGTTAGCTCAGTGTCAGGATAATGTGATGGAGTGGGATATCGGGTCATGGTGCTGGTGGCCTGGTTTCCCAGTGGGACAGCACTATAAAGTCACCATGAGTGCGCACTGTCACAAGTCGGTACCCGTCCTGATATGACCTTAGATGTTGCTAGGACGTAAAACAAACAAACCAAAGACGAGATTCACGAGGGAAGAAAGCAAAAGATGGCGCAACAATGTTTGAATGGGTACTTAGGGGGCCTGCAGTGCCAGATTTGCACAACTTTCAGCCCCGTTTGGGTACTTAGATATAGGAAAATCATTGTTTAAAAAAATATTTGTTATCCATTTGGTGGAACCAATCCACCTTAAAATCGCATAGTCCTATAGCTTTGACTTTCTGCCATATTTTGAGATAAATATATTAAGTTGATCCCTATTATGTATCTTATAATAGGGTGAAGTGACTTGTATCATAAATGGCTAAATTTGGAGATAGTTAAATTGTGAAGATGCAATTAAACGCAATGCGAACATTACGACCAAGTCAATTTAATAGAACCTGTTACTGCAGCAGACTATGGTGTCACAGTTTTGGCATGCTTGCTGAAATTTGATTTCGCTTGGTTCCACTCCAAATATCTCAAAGGTTTGCTATTTCAAACACAAGTTACTTCAAACGAAACTAAAAAGTAGACCATAACAATCAATCTAATATATATATATATACATATATATATATTTATTTATATATATATATACATATAAAAACCGGACGATAGGACAAGGGCTGGTTGGCTCAGCACCCAGCACCACCTAACACCAACAATGCTAGGGCAGGCACCCCATACATACACAATTTAACAAGTCCTGTTCCTGATTATGGCACCAGTGTCCCCGAAGGGCGTTGTTGCAAGCACACCAGATACTATTCCTGAAGTGGGACTCGAACCCACACTTTTGCATTCCAGGGCGAGCCAACATGAAACGGCTGCAAATAGCATTTCAGAGGCTGGGGGGGGGGGGGGGGGGAGTGTGCGGATTAACCCCGACCCCCTCGTTCGTTCTAAAAATGATCTTCCCCCTCCAAACAAATCGTAACTCCAAACCTATTGGTATACATGCAAACCTTCATAGGACATTTGGTTTAGGCTATTATTTGGAAGGTTGTTTACTATTATTTGGAAGGTTTTCACTTTTGGTTTCCATGTCACACTTTTGTGCCCAGTTTTAGAGAATGACCCATATATAGAGATATATAAACGGCACTTTCTATGTTAGACAGTAGACCAGTCTGTTTGAGGTCCTATTACCGTTGGTTCCTCCCTGGCATCTGGGCTGTCTGTCTGAAGAGTGGTTGGTCAACAAACATGACTCTGACTCAGCCATTACTAAGCACAACCAACAAGCTGCAGGCAGAGGCCACCATTTACCTAGCATGCAATGATCCAGATTCCTTTTCCCTTGCATTTTGGGGGGATAACTTTCGTGTTTTTCCTTTTTTTTTAAATTGACGGTTTATTTATGCTGTCCATAACTTGTTTTCATTGCTATACAGCTTAATTATTATATACTTGACTAATGTCCAAGGTCTACAACAAAGATTTTTTTTTTAGTTGGATGAATGGAAATATTCTTTTCCAGAGCAATACGAGAAGCTGTGTGAGATAGGTTGGATTACCAGCATTGAAATATATGGAGCATGTGGAGCATTTGTAGTCTGGGGCTTACCAATTATTTTTAAGGTATTTGCCCCCCCCCCCCGTTTATTTGCTAGTACTGGAATATCATGACGAGCACCGATTTGTGACAGGGTGAACTCATGGTGACCATATAGTGCTGCCCCACTGAGACACCAGGCTGCCAGCACCATGATCTGATATGCCACTCAGTCACATTATCCTGATCCTGAGCAAACCAGTCCTTGCGCTATCCTAATAATGCCGAGTGCCTGGCTAAGAAGCGACAAATATCAATTCTTAATTCATTGGTTTGACTTCACCGGGATTAAGATATCTTTAGAAGTCGATGCATAATATAATGAATATTAGGGTATGAATTATTTGCTCAAATATAATGAATACTTAATATTCCTGTCAGGAGTGAACATTAAAATCGAGAAATTCTACTATTAGAGCTCATATATCTGTTGGCAAATAACCAAGAAAAATAAAAATGATGATGATGATAAATCACTACATAAGATGGGTGAGTGACAAGGTTACAGTTTCCGCATAACGGGACTTAATTCCATGTACATAAACGCTACAGGTAGGCATACAAGTTTATAAAAACGCAATTTGGGAAGGACCCGGGTGCTTATACAATAACACCACTCTAAGCGACTGGTGATATTGCATCAAGGTTATGGTTACAAGTAATTGAATGGTACAAGGTTATGATGGATAGGCAGTTAGGGACATACAAATATACGCAAATGTCTGCATTTAGGAGTTCAATTTCATTATGTTTACTGTCAACATGACGGGGGGAATGCCTGAGTATGATCTTCGTTGCCAAGAACTGATGTGTTGTGTGTGTGTGTGTGTTGGGGGGGGGGGGGGGGGGGGGGGTGATGGGGGGAGTGTACACATGGTGGCGCCACCGAGGGAGAGAACAAGTAACTAGGACATAACTCAGCCGGTGGGCTTGGATATGAAAAGAACGTAGCAAAAGGAGCAATTTTAACTGTAAAAGTCAGCGTCTGTTAATAAATAAAGCGTTGCGATCCTCGCTAATCGCTTATCGTGAAGATGGTAAACCCGGAAATCAATAGGATAGTTATTTTAGTTTCTGTGACGCCGCGGTGGGTGGAGATTTGGAAGCAGACGTTTCTTCTTGTTGTTGTGATGGCAGCCTGGTCTCATAGTGGGGTAGCACTATACAGTCGCCATGAGTGCGCATTGTCACAAGTCGGTACCCGTCCTGATATGACCTTAGATGTTGCTAGGACGTAAAACAACAACAAACAAACAATCTTGTCGATGTCCTTCCGCGTTGTGTAGACTTGACAGAACGGGGAGGGGGAGGAGGAAGGGGGGAAGGAGGGGGAGGGGGAGGGGAGGGGGAAGGGAGGGGGAGGGAGAGGGGAGGGGAGAAGGAGGGGCGAGGGGGGGGGGGGGAGGGGGGACCGAACGTACGCGGCTTATCACAATGTTAATGCATTCGTTGAGAAGCATTGGAAATTGCACTTTTGATCAATTGGCTTTGCATTGTGATTTTGACTCTTGAGTGATGGCAAGAAATTGCAGTATTAAATGTTGTGAATGAAGATGCAACAGGGGCTTGTAATGACCAAAAGAAAATGGCAACATTCAATTTTCGCAGTAAATGCAGATAAAACACCCTGATATGACCTTAGATGTTGCTAGGAATCATAGTAGGATGTAAAACAACAGACTGACTAACTAACTAAGCCATCTGTGTTTGGGTTCGAAGTAACGTTAAAGTGTAGAGTCGACATTGGAGGAGAATCGTATTGGGAGGAAGCGATCACCCCACTACCGGGCTTGTAAACACACCGTGTCGCAGCTCCAGTACCAACCGATAATAACGTGGAATAAACGTATGATCTATCGCAACGGAGCAAATGCAGCCTGGAAGCTGATACATAACTGCTCTTGTATCAACACCACCCACACAAGTTCACTCACTCGCTACAGTCGACCAGACGGGATGGCCCGTCCGCCTCCCGTTTTGGTAGATTGTTGGATTCGAACCAGCAGGTTCGAAACCTGGTCGAGTCAAACCAATGACTTAAAAAATGATACTTGTCGCTTCCTAACTTGGTGCTCGGCATTAACAGGATAGGACAAGGACTGGTTAGCACAGTACATATAAACCTTCAAATGATCGGCATTATTAAGATAAGGCAAGGACTGGTTGGCTCAGTGTCAGGGTAATGTGACTGAGTGGGATACCAGGCCATGGTGCTGGTGGCCTGGTCTCCCAGTTGGGCAGCACTGTAAAGTTGCCATGAGTATACACTGTCATAAATCGGTACCCATCCTTATATGACCTTGACAGGATGTCATCATCATCATTATTTCTTAACTGCCACTATTTTGTGCGGTTGTGCAATTTCATAAAAGCTGCTTGCAAAGTGTTGAAGTGCTGCTGGCTTTTGCAAGTTACTAGCTGCACTCTCTCGGGGAGCAGATAGAGGTCTCACACCGGCAAGAACACATGAAGACAGGTGTGAACTATTTGTTCCTGCAGTGGCTGGCCAGGAGATGTTGGGAGTTCCATTCATCGCCGCCCTTAATGCTCCCATGGAAGCATGTTTTGCTGTTAGTGGTTGCTCCCTTAGCCTTTGGTTCTATCAATAACCTATACCACAAGGCGGTGGTTTATAACTTTGCAAGGCAGGTGCGTCAAACTCCCTGAGGTATTTTAGCAGATAGGTACTGCAATACTCGCATGGCAGGATGTAAAACTACAATAACCAACCACTACAGGATTGGTGACTAGGCAAAACACCCCTTTATTCCACCAAGCCAGGGAACTAACTCAACACTGGGAAAACACAACTAAACACACACATGGACAGACCGACGGAGGGAGGAAGGGTGGGAGGCAGAGAGGTGGAGGTGGAAGCGGGGAGGGGGACGGGGAGGGAGGGGAAGGGTTGGAGCCAGAGGGGAGGGGAGAGAGTGAGGAGGGACTGGGGATGGGGGAGGGAGCTGGTAGGGGGGTGGACAGGGGACGGGGGAGGGAGTGGGGAGAAGGGAGGGAGGGGGGGGGGGGGGCAGGGTGATGAGGCAGGGAGGGAGGGGTGATGAGAAAGGGGTAGGGAGGGAGCGGGGAGGGAGCGGGGAGGAGGGAGGGAGGGAGCGAGAGGGAGGGGAGAGAGGGAGGGAGGGAGGGAGGGAGGGAAGGGGAGGGAGGTGGGAGAGGGAGGGAGGGAGAGGGAGTGAGAGGGAGGGAGGGAGAGGGAGGAGGGAGGTAAGAGAGGGAGAGGGAGAGGGAGGGAGGGAGGGAGGGAGAGGGAGGGAGGGAGGGAGGGAGAGGATGGGAGAGGAAGGGAGGGAGAGCCCCATCAACCAAAGAACTTAATCAAACCCATAGTTGTGCCATTCTTTAGTGAGTGGTTGGTTGTTGGGGTTTTACATCCTGATAATATCTAAGGTCTTACCAGGGGGGGGTACCTACTTGTGACTGCACACTCAAAGCAACTTTATAGTACTGCCCCACTGGGAGACCAGGTCACCAGCACCCTGACCTAATATCCCACTCAGTCACATTATCCTGACGCTGAGCCAACCATTCCTTGCCCTATCCTAATAATGCCAAGTGCCTGGCTAGGAATCGACAAGTATCAAGTTTTAAGTCATTGGTTTGAGTCGACCAGGATTCGAACCCGTGGATTCGAATTGCATGGTATACCAAGACGGGAGATGGACGCTCAACTCATTCGGCCATCCCGTCTGTGTAGAGAGTGTCCTAACCATTTGATTACCTGGGCTCCCTGGTGCAATCCTTCTACCCACGCCTACCCTATATATGTGGTCCTTGCCTGGTTTGTTTGTTTGTTGTTGGTGTACGTCCTAGCAGCATCTAAGCGGGAGGGAGAGGGAGGGAGCGGGAGGGTGGGAGAGGGGAGGGAGGAGATGGAGGGAGAGGGAGGGAGGGAGAGGATTGAGCGAGATGGAGGGTAGGGAGGGAGAGGAGGGAGGGAGGAGAGGGGGAGAGGGAGGGATGGAGAGGGAGGGAAGGGGGAGACAGAGGGAGGGAAAGGGGGAGAGAGGGGGGAGATGGAGGGAGAGAGAGGGAGGGAGAGGGAGGGAGGGAGAGGGGGAGAGGGAGGGAGAGGGGGAGAGAGGGAGGGAGAGGGAAGAGGGAGGGAGGGAGATGGAGGGAGAGGGAGCGAGGGAGAAGGAGGGAGGGATAGGGAGGGAGAGGGAAGGAGGGAGGGGATAGAGGGATTAAAAGGAAGAGTAGATGCGTCGGGTAGGCGGCTGATACTACAGACGACCTTATTGTGCATCGCTTGTCCCCGGCGGGCGGCCTGGGTGCAATGTTACCAGCGGGCTGTCACTGTTCAGACTCACGCCAGGGGGTGTGGTGCCCAGGGTGGCACTTATTCGTGGATTCCCCACCAGAGGACGCCGTTTGATGTTCCGTGCGATGCGTTAGAGGGATGATGGCAACATGGCATCTGCCTCCTCTTCCTCCTCCTTCTTCTTCTTTTTCTTCTTCTTTGTAGAACATGGCTATTTGTCGTGCCTATTTCCCCACAATTGGGCGCGGTGGCCGAATCGACAGAGCGCGGGCATCGCGTGCAGGAGATCCGGAGTTCAGTTCCCGGTCAGGGTTAAACCGATGACTTAAAACATTGATACTTGTCGCTTCCTAGCCTGGCGCTCAGCATCAATAGGATAGGGGAAGGACTGGTTAGCTCAGTGTCAGGATAATGTGATTGAGTGGGATATCGGGTCATGGTGCCAGTGGCCTGATTTGCCCAGTGGGGCAGTGCTATAAAGTCACCATGAGTGTGCACTGTCACAAGTAGGTACCCATACTGATATGACCTTAGTTGTTGCCAGGTTGTAAAACTCCAACAATCAACCAACCAATTTCCCCACTGCTCACTCTCCACCACTCAGCCTCCACTTGTACCTCATCCCATCATTCACTGCATTCATTTGATGTGCCCATTTGCCTTTACTCATCTCAACCCCCCACCCAACCCCCACCCACCCCCCACCCAACACCCACCCAACCCCTACCCCAAGTCCCAATCCCACCACTATCTTTCAGTTAAGTACACAATCACTCACTGATTGTTCATTTGACAATACCGTATTTATGCAATTAACAAGTAGACTGATGAAATTCCAATATTACCATTTAAATAATCACATTCTATTGAATACCTTAGTCCCATCCCTACATACCAATCACTCACGGTCCATTCAATTTCGTAAGTTATTGGATTGACCTGAGTTCACAGACTCAGCTAGTTAGCGTAGCTCTACACCCATAGCACAAGAACAACATGGATCAACTTAAAGCTGCATAGTCCGATGAAAACATAAAATTTTCAAAACCAAAACAATTATCTAGAGTTGATTCTACATATCTAACTTAGATAATGCTGCACTTATTAAACATTTGTCGCCACATAGAAGGGAATACTGAGTCAATTTAATAGAACCTGTTACCGCAGAAGCCTATGGTGGTAGAATTTTGGCAAGCTTGCCAAAATTAATTTAGCACGTTTGCACTTCAAATATCTCAAAAGTTAACCATTTAAAGTAAAAGTTACTTCAAACAAAAGTAAGGTAGATTATAATGACCAACCTAATATATTTATCTCAGAAAATGACAGAAACTCAAAACCATCAGACTATGCAACTTTAACTTAGTTTCCTTTACCAAGTGATTGTGCTTTATTGTGACAGGTAAATTAAACCCCAACAAATTACAAAAGGAAAGAGAAATACACAAATTATGACTAATCGATCATGAAACTGGTGATGAATAAGTATAGCATGTATTTTTGTGCTCATGACATTTAAGGGTGTTCTATGTCTGACTAGTCGATCATGAAACTGGGGATGAATAAGTAGAGCTCGGCTTTTTGTGCTCGCCACGCAATCCAACCTTTAAGAGTGTGCTATATCTGACTAGTCGATCATGAAACTGGCGATGAATATGTAGAGTTTGTCTTTTTGAACTCATCACCTTTAAGGATGTGCTATGTCTGACTAGTCGATCATGAAACTGGCGATGAATAAGTAGAGTTTGTCTTTTTGTACTCATCACCTTTGAGGGTGTGCTATATCTGACTAGTCGATCATGAAACTGGCGATGAATAAGAAGAGCTTGTCTTTTTGTACTCGTCACCTTTAAGGGTGTGCTATATCTGACTAGTCGATCATGAAACTGGCGATGAATAAGAAGAGCTTGTCTTTTTGTACTCGTCACCTTTAAGGGTGTCCTATGTCTACCTAGTCGATCATGAAACTGACACTAAATATTAAAGTATTCTCCTCATGCTCATCATCTATGCTGACCTTTAAGAGTGTGCTATATCTTGCATGTAACCTCCGTCCACCCCTACCCTCGCTCTCTCCATCGACACTCACTGAGGGCTACTGCGACTGAGCGGTCACTCTGTGGGGGTGGAGTCTAGGTCGAGGGCCGGGGTAGTTGCCATGGCGGGGTACTGAGCGCCACCCTAACTATCGGCGTTCTGGTTCTGGGTGGTCATATTCATGAAGGGTAACCTATACTGGTGGAGCCGGGGGCTGTGGGGGAGTGACCCCTCACCATTAAGATAGAAAGAGGGATGACATGGCAAGTATGGTAAGTAATAAATGAAAATAGATAAAAAGAATGATAATGAAGCATATATCAGAAATACATAGAAATAAGATAAAAAGGAAGGATTACTGAAGTATACAAGAAAATCAATAGCAATAAGATAAAAAGCAAGGAAAATGAAGTCTATAAGCAATAAATAGAAAATACAGCATCAAACGAATGATAAGGCAGTTATATAAGCAATAAATAGGCAATCAGATAACACGAATGGAGAATGAAGTCATATACGAAATGAAATAGAAATCAGGA